>CAMGYJ010000004.1:30035695-30584224 GCA_946122785.1 Linum tenue | reverse complement strand
CATCCATCAAAACACAGTGCCAATATGATCAAACAGCAGTACTTGGAGCCCTCAAATCGTAAGATTCGGACAGCGGACTAGGCTCCAAGCACCATCATAAATATTCCAACCGATACAAAGCATCCCCCCACACTTAAGCACGACATTACCCTCAATGGAGTAGAGGGAAAGATAAGGGGAACGATGTTACCGGATAAGAACACTGCTGGGGGACTGGAAGTGGACCAGTCAGCTAGAAACCAACGGGAGAGTGGACAATGCTGCACAAATCGAACACCAGAAACACACTAGCACACTGTGCGTTAGGGATAAGTGTTAGCCCAGACGGCTACATCAAACCACAAAGGAAAAACCAAAAATAAAAACAAACGACACTAAGTTCAAGCTCCGCACACATGGAGCAAACACACAAAAGTCTAAAAAGAAAAAACAAACACACTGAGACGGGCAACGAGTACAGCCTACTCGTCGCCAAGATCGTCGAGGTCGATGTCGTTCATGAACGCATCATCATCAGCAGCGCCAGCAGGACCGTCATGTGGAGGGGATTCATCCCAGGGAGTCCTCCAGACAGGTGGATCGCCCGGAATCAGCTGAAGCAGGTGCTGCTGAACCTCCTGCATGCGCCGTGAACGGCGCTTCTCCCGCTCGATGTGGGCAAGAGTCACGTCCTGCTGAGTCTGGATCGTGTTCAGCCGCACGTCATAAGCATCCATCCTGTTCCGGTACTCGGCCTGATCTGCCGCGTACTGCTGATGGAACTGCATCTGCTGGTCGAGGATCAGCTGGTTCTGGATCCTCAGCTGCTCGAACTGCTGGGCGAAGTAATCCTGGCCCTGGAAAGTGGAGCTGCTACCCCCGTAATGGAAGGCAGTCTGTGGTGGATCATCAGCAGCATCAGCAGCAGCATCCACCTCCTCGGGATCCACCTCATCGGCAGCCTCCTCCTCCTGGCCCTCGGCCTGGGCCTCTGGTACGGGCTCCGCGGGGATCGGAGGCTCCGGGAATCCATCGACCCACTAAACACCGTTCCTCTCTCGCAATAGAAGCATCTTCCCGATCGTCTTGCTGCCAAAGATGAGGGTGTCCCCCTCCTCGGTGCACCCCTGCAGTGAAAGGCCAAAGAAGGTGACCAGGCGGGTGATGAGGGGGCCGCAGTGGAGGCTCTTCAGCTCTGTAGCCGTCTTCTCGAAGGTCCTGGCCACCACCGAACCCAGGTGGAGAGGATGGTTGCTCTGGCGGATCGAATGGAGGAAGTACAGGGTCCTCTTCGTGATGGCGCCGGCGCTTTCAGCTGCAGGAGTGTAAGACTTCGCCAGCAAGTGGTGGAGAAGTCGGTTGGCGATCTGCAGGGTAGATGCCTTCGTCCTCCCGGACCGGAAGGGACGCGTCTGGCCTGGCCGAGCCAGGCTGGTGTATAGCCTCTCGAAGTCTACCTCCGGAGGCTCATTTACCTCGGTGACGTAGTCCTCACTGTCGCCGAGGTCGAGGTCGAGAGCCTCGGCCAGCTCGTGGTAGCTCAAGGACCGGGGGACACCACCCAGCCTGAATTGGACGGCTGTACTGTCCTGGCAACTGGTCGTGGAAGTGTGCTTGAAAGTCGTGTAGAGCTCCCACACCGGCTCGTAGTAGACCGTCTCGCAGAACTGGAGCAGACGGCGCCATGCGGTGTTGGCGACCGCGGCGGAAAGCTGCTCGTAGCAGTGCAGTCGCCGAAACTCCCGTTTGGACCAGCAATGGTGGGACCCAAACGGGGTTTCCGCGACCGCCTTGAAGCGCTCTGCGGTGGGGCCCCTCCTGAGATCCCGGATGAACGGGTGCTGGAGATTAGGTTTCGCCATTGCCCTGCAAAACAACAACCCAAAGTGGAACCAAAAGAGCCAACGAAAAAGGTCAAGCACACCTCCACACTTAAGAACAGAAAACAGCCTAACCATGGTTTCATCCATAGTTCGGGGGTCAAAATCTCGATAAATCAAGCATAATCAGGGTGGGGGTGCACATTCACAAGAAAATAGGCAACTCAAGGTTCACATCCATAGCCAATACACCCACAAACTACATCATTAAGGGCCCCAACCGGTGGCCACAACATGGCATGGAAAACAGGCATTTCATCGAACACCTTGTGTGCACTATTAAGTGAAGCATGAAATTGGCCAAATTCTTGCACACAAGGCTCAAACAAGCAAATGGGACTTTGCCCAACATAATTCAATCACATCCCAAGCATTCCCCTCAATCAATTTCAAACAAATCACATGATTCAATAAGGTTCTCTAACATACACCCTACACACTCAATTCTCCACAATTAACATAGTTAGGGACAAAATCAAACCTGGAGACTCAAGTAGAGGTGTAGGGGATGATGAGGGGAAGACAATGGAATCGACGAAATGCCGAAAAACTGGCCGGAAGTGCTCGTCGGAGTCTCGCCGGAGTCTCGCCGGAAATCGCCTCCGGCGACTAAAACGTCGCCCAAACTCGCTCAAAATCGAGGGATATGGTTTTCTGACCACAATGGCCGTGCACGGCCATTTATATAGACCGTGCCTCGGCTGCACGGGCAGGGGCGCACGGCCGTGCAAGGTGGGTTTTTGCCCGTGCAGCCGACACGGCCTGGCCGAGGGGATGCGCACGGCCGTGCACCTGGCACATTTGGCCGTGCCATCCTCACCGAGAGCTCGCACGGCCAGGCCAGGCATAGCGCACGGCCAGGCTAGGCATAGCGCACGGCCGTGCAAGGCAATGCAATGCCCGTGCAAGACGCACGGCCAAGCCAGGAGATGCGCACGGCCATGCACATTGCACTTTTGGCCGTGCGCTTTTGGCCGAGAGCTCGCACGGCCAAGGGGGGAAACTCGCACGGCCGTGCGAGGTGTGGTCCTGGCCGTGCGACTTGCTGGAGTCCCGAAATCGACCTGTTTTCACTCAAAAACGACACTGGACTCTGGATCAACGTCTCAAGACTCAAAAACACACAAAATCAAAGGAAAAAGAGTAAGAAAATGCAAACCTCGGTGGGGTTGACTCCCCACAAGCGCTTCTTTACCGTCTTTTAGCTGGACGCCAGTATGGATGCTCAGGGAAGTGTAGGATCAGGTGCCTTCAAGAGCGGATCCACATCGCTCTTGAGGTACAGCTTCAAATGGTGGCCATGTACGCGACGAATGTGGCCACCTGCATTTGCCAGCTCGACTTGGCCATCCGGCAAGATGCAAGCGAGTGAATACTCGGATGGCCAAGGTGGGGGCGGGACCAGCTCGTAGTGGTCTCCGGCTTTCCTTCGAGCAGGCTTAGCTGCCTACAGTTTCGGCCGCCACTCCTCCTTGATCTGTATTTTTGGTGATGGAGTGGTCAGAAGTGGCGGCGAAGGTGTGGGAGGCGGGTCCTGCAAAATAGGCAGCACAGAAGGATACACGACAGACTCGTGCTCTTGGTGAGATACAGCATGCAGAGGTAACGAAGCAGGTATACGAAGCAGGTATAGTGTTAGCAACTGAAAACGTTATTCGCTCCTCGCCATCCCTCAAAACTAAGGTTCCATCATGCACATCTATGAGAGCCTTGGCGGTGGCCAGGAAAGGCCTTCCCAGTATAAGAGGCACTTATGTGTCCTCACTGATGTCCAGGATAACAAAATCCACAGGATATGTGAATTTGCCAACCTTAACCAGAAGATCTTCCACTATACCCCTAGGATGCACTACAGATCTGTCAGCTAATTGAAGGGTCATCCTAGTAGCACGGGGTTCACCTAGGCCTAGTTTCATGAACAATTTATATGGAATAACATTGATACTAGCACCTAAATCCGCCAAGGACTTCTCTACATGCAATTTATCAATAGAGCACGGGATAGTGAAACTACCTGGGTCCTTTTTCTTCTGCGGAAGCTTGTTCTGCAGAATAGCCGAGCACTCCTCGCTGAGCTCCACAGTGGCCAGCTCACTCAGCTTCTGCTTCTTTGAGAGAAGCTCTTTCAGAAACTTCGCATACTTCGGCATTTGCGATAGTGCCTCCAGGAAGGGCACTTGGACATTCAGCTTCTTAAGCATGGCCATGAAGTTCTCGAACTCTGCCTCCAGCCTGTCTTTGTGCAACCGAGTAGGGAAAGGGAGTTTAGGGATATACTCCTTCACTACTGGTTACGGTTTAGGTGCAGGCACCTCAACCTCCTTCTCTACTTCTTGTTCAACCGCTGGAGATGCTGCAACAGGGCTTTCTCTCTCCGGTTCTCGAGCAGGGGGATCAACAGTCAGCTTGCCACTCCTTGTCATGATGGCATTGCAGCGCTCATCCGGGGTCGGCGGATGAGGGATGGTCTGCCCGGGTAGAGTACCAGGAGCCCTTTGAGCCACTGCCTGGGCCACGCTCACCAGCTGGGTCTGGATATCCTGCAAAACAGCCTGTGTGTTCCTCTGACCAGCTTCAAGAGCCAGGAGTTTACCCGAGGCCTTCTCCATGAACTGCTCAAAGGTGTTGAATTTCTGAGCACTAGTACTGGCGAGAGAACCCACCAAGTCCCGCAGTTCAGCCATCTGATCATTCTACACTAGGGCAGCAGGGGCTGCACCTGGCTGCTGGAAAGGTCGCGGCTGTGATTGAGCAGCATGCCCCTGCATGGGCTGATAGAGAGACTGTTGTTGCTGCTGGAATTGCCCCTGTCTGGGCTAATATGGTGGCCGCTGGAAGCCCGGTGGTCCCTGGGGAGCTGGTGGTTTGGGATTTGGCCCAGCCCAGGAGAAGTTAGGATGCTGGCGCCACCCCTCATTGTACGTGTTACTGTAGGGGTCATTGCGCCTGACATTGTTGATGAAGTTCACCTGCTTCTGGGGTGTGGTTGATTCCTTCATCGCCTGGCAGTCCTCCACCGTATGATGGGTGCTTTCGCACCATTGGCAGAGCATCGCCTGCTGCTGTCCGGTCCCTAGAATCATCCCGGAATGATCGATAGCTGAGACCAGCTTCGATACTACCTGCACCAAATCAGATGACTAGGTGCCCACAGCATGCACACCCCGTCCAGGTGCTCGTCTCGATCTCCTGGCAGTGCCCCAGTCATAACCGTTCTCCGCCATCTCCTCAAAGAGTTGATTCAGCTGTGGCGGGGTTTTGGTCAGCATGTTCCCGCCACAAACCGAATCGATCAGCTGCTTGTCCTCCGGGAAGAGGGCGTGATAGAAGGTGTCCACCTTGAACGCATCATTGAAACCATGATTGGGACACCTGAGAAAGAGGCTGGTGTACCTCTCCGAAGCATCCCTAATGGTCTCATCCTCATCCTGAGAAAAATGTGTAATCTGCTTCTAGAGATCAGCTGTCTTGGATGGAGGATGGTAGAGGGTGAGGAACTTGTCCGCTAGGTTGGCGAACGTGGTGATGGAGCCCGGAGGTCGAGTGTCTAGCCACTCCTTGGCCTGCCCCTCCATAGTGAATGGGAAGTACCTCAGCTGGATGGCGTCTGCTGGTACCCCATTGATCTTGATCCCATCGATGAGCTCGTGGAATCGCCTGAGATGTGATCGAGGGCACTCTCCCTCCTTACCACGGAACACTACTGAACCGCGCAGCATGGTGATCACTGAGGTGCTCACCTCAAAGTTGTTGGCTGGGACATGAGGGTGTTGAATGGGTGACCTCATGTCTGCAGCCCTAGCGGTCCAGTAGGATCCCATGGTCTGCTCCTCCGGGATCACATCACGGTTCTCTGGATCAGCCATCTCGCCTTCTTCTTCTTCTTCTAACTGCAGCTGTGATAGCTCCTCCTCCGCAGCCAGTCGTGCCTTTAGAGCCCGCTTGAAGTTCCTGCAAGTTCGTTCAAGCTCCTGGTCTAAAGGTAGTAGATCTCCCGACTGGCTACGGGTCATGCACTACCTGCACACAGTCCGCAGAAACAACCCGTGAAGGCACACAGGTGGAAAAGAAAAATGCAATAAAGAAAAAGCTAGAGTAACAAATTATCACGTTTCCCCAATAACCTAGAGGGTCCCCGGCAACGGCGCCAAAAACTTAACACGCCAAAACACAACACCAAACTGCGACCAAGTGTAATCGCAGTCCGGGAATGCAGTAACAGGCAAGTTTAATTATCAACCCAGGGTCTAGATCTACTGCTTACTCCGTGATTCTCTATTATCTAGCAAACTAGTTCGAGTGATTGTTGTGAAAAGTAAAAGCAACAAGAAAGCAGTAAATTGTTCGGTTTCTAAAGCAGGCAAGAGTCACTCGGGATTGAGTCCCCCTAGTCCCTTAGTTAGGTTCAATTGCAATTCCCTGGGTTGATTTACTGTTGATTAGACTGCGGAAGATCCGACAGTAGCTTGGAATCTCTTAAGCTGACCAAGCCCTCTCAGTCTAACTACCCGGCAGACGACTAGTCTTCACCGGGATAGAAAGCTAAGGCTATGAACACAGAACTCCACTACTGGCGCCAAGAACACCAGTACAAAGCAGTCAACTGGCTAACTCTCGTATAGCCAATCTCCTACTATCGAATGAAGAGGCTCTAACAACCTAATCAGATTCTATCTATCTCAGGTTGCAGCAGAAATTGAGAAAAGCTGATCAGACTCAAATCAATTCATTAAACATGCGTCATTCGATTAAAATCAAACAGTAATATCATCCCAAGTCATTACAATCAAATCCCTAACACAAGGAACTAGGGTTCTTCATACCCAAGTGAGAGAAGGGTTCTACTCCATAGAGAGAGAAGAGAAAACAAGAATCGGATTAGTCATACTCATAACGATGAGGATAATCTGCTCCGGGACGATGATTTCCACTCCTATGACGATCTCCAGGCTCGATTCGATGAAATCCAGCTCTAAGACAGCTTCTAGGGTGTGTTCTTCGCACTTTCTCTCTCTAGGGCTATGTTTTTGCTCTCAAAACACGATTCTCAGGCATATCGCATGACACGCACACGATGTCACAGCAACATACTGAGCTTCACAAGTAGATAATGTCACAATAGCTTGCTTCTTTGAACTCCATGTGAAAGCTGTATCTCCCATAAAGAACACAAATCCTGTAGTGCTTTTGCGATCATCCACGTCTCCTGGCCAATCACTATGGTAGTATCCAACCAATTTGAAATTTTCTGACTTAGCATAAAGAAGACCATAGTCAATTGTACCTTTTATGTAGCGCAATATCCTCTTGGCAGCATTCCAGTGTGACTTTGTCGGTGCCTCTATGTATTTGCTGACTAATCCAACTACGTAGAGAATATCTGGTCTGGTACAAGTCAAGTATCTCAAACTTCCCACAAGGCTTCTAAACTCCATTGAGTTGACCTTCTCTCCTTTATCATCCTTGGATAGCTTTAGTCCGCACTCGGCTGGTGTGCTCACAGGATTACAATTCTCCATCTTAAACTTCTTCGGGACCTCTTTGGCAAAACCACTATGAGATGAAAATTCCTTCCTCATTTTGACTTACTTCAATTCCGAGATAGTATGACATTAGTCCGATGTCTGTCATCTTGAACTCACGAACTATCGTCTTCTTAAACTCTTTAAACATTTGAGGACCGTTGCCTGTAAAGACGAGATCGTCTACATATAGACAAACCATCAATATTGCTCCCCCTTGCACCTTGCAATATAGTGCATGCTCATGTGGGCATTTGCTGAATCCATTCTATTGAAAATACTTGTCAATCATGCTATTCCAAGCTCTCGGTGCTTGTTTCAGACCATACAATGCCTTTTTCAGCTTCAACACCTTATCTTCTTGGCCTTCAACAACATATCCAGGAGGTTGTTCCACATAGATATCTTCCTTGAGATATCCATTCAGAAAATTTGATTTCACATCCATCTAATGTATCTTCCATCCATTTTGAGCAGTGAGAGATATCACCATTCTGATACTTTCCATTCTCACCATGGGAGCAAAAACTTCATTATAGTCAATTCCTGGTCTCTGACTATATCCTTTAGCTACCAATCTTGCCTTGTGCCTCACAACTTCTCCTTTTGCATTCTTTTTTTTCCTTGAATACCCACTTCACACCGATGGGCTTCTGGTTCTCAGGAAGTGATACAAGCTCCCAAGTCTTGTTCTTCTCAATTGCTCCAATTTCTTCATCCATGGCTTTTCTCCATCTTTCATCCTTCATGGCTTCTTCGGCGTCCACTGGTTCATCATCAATGAAATGACAGTATAGTGTCAATTCATCACCTTCAATGGTTGTTGTAGCTTCGTATAGATCTTCAAGTCGTCTATACTTTTGTGGTCTTTCTCGGGGACTTTCACTTGATTCTCCTTCTAGGCTGGCAGGCTCTCTGTGACTGGGTGGACTCATTACAGGTGTAATTGCATCTGGTTCATCATCACTTTTATCCATGGTGAATGGATAAAAGGTGTAATTCTTCTTTGCTTCAGCAGTCCAATCCCATGTTGCTTCTTCATCAACTACTACGTCTCTGCTGATGATTAACTTCTCTTCCATGGGATCAAACATTTTGTAACCTTTTGAGTGTTCTGAGTATCCCAGGAATATGTACTTCTTGCTTTTATCATCCAACTTCTTCCTTTCTTGATCAGGTACGTGCACATATCCGACACTTCCAAAGACTCGGAGATGAGAGATTGTGGGCTTCCTTCCCCTCCTAGCTTCTTGGGGTGTTTGATTCCAAACACTCTTTGTTGGTGACCTGTTCAGTAGGTAGACTGCACAATCAATAGCTTCAGCCCATAATTCCTTTGGTAGGTTCTTGCTCTTCATCATACTTCTCGCCATGTTGAGAACAGTTTTGTTCTTCCTCTCAACAACTCCATTCTGTTGTGGGGATCCTGGGACTGAGAGAAACCTGCGAATTCCTCGATATTCAAAGAACCTTCTGAACTTCTTTAGCATAAATTCTCCACCTCTATCTGATCTCATAGCTTTAATGTAGCGGCCACTTACATTTTCCGCCAACATCTTGAACTTCTTGAAAGCTTCAAATGTGTCTGACTTCTGCTATAAAAAGTATACCCATGTCTTTCTACTGTATTTGTCAATGAACAGTAGAAAATATTTGTTCTTTCCGAATGATGTTGGGGTGATCGGTCCACAGAGCTCAAGCAGTGCCTTAGCTCGTGACAGGGACTCCTTCGGGAAACTTGCCCTGAATTGTTTCCCAACTAAGCATCCTTCACACAACTAGTCCTAGGATGATTGATCACGGGCAGACCATGCACCATCTTCTTCTGACCGAGCAACTTCAGGCCTCCAAAATTTAGATGGCCATACCTCAGATGCCATAGCCATGTAGCGTCCTTCACGCATGCTTTCAAACACTTCGCCATTTCAGTCTGAATGTTCAGCATGAACCTTCTGTTTCTCGACATTGGTACTCTGGCCAACAATTGCTTCTTCTCATTTAACAGCTCCATTTGACGATTCACCATGTGGACTTCATAATTTTCTCCATCAATTGACCCAAACTCAGGATCTTACTAGTCATGTCCGGGACATAGTACACATCACTGATAAATTGCTGCGAGCCACTTTTCAACCGGATGAGTATAGTTCCTCTCCATTTGATAGGAACTTTTGAGGAGTCTCCAAATACGAAATTTCCTTTCACTGATTCGTCCATATCCACGAACATGTTTCTTTTTCCACACATGTGGTTCTTGCTGCATTATCCAGATACCACATGGTATCTCTCGGTTTTTCATCTCCTTGATGTGACAGCATCAATGTGCCTTTGACTTCTTCTTGCACGTTGTTTGCTGTCTCCTCCACCTCTTTAGTCGGACTCCAACATTCCGATTCATAATGCCCGTACTTCGAGCAATTATAGCACTGGACGTTGGATTTATCACGACCTTCATTTGATCTCCAACTTCCTCTTCCACGTCCACGACCTCTGCCTCTGATGAACGTTTCATAATTGTTTGTGGTGACATTTCCTCCATCTTTGCTTTGATATGCTCCTCAAGCTCTGCCTCTTCCTCTGCCTCTATAGTTTCCTCTGCCTCGGCCTCTGTTGTGACCTCCTCCTCGTGTGCCTTCTTTCTCCTCAGTGGTAGCTTTTGTAGCTAACACTTGTTCTGACGATTCTTCATTTATTTTATTTATCCTTTCCTCTCTTGCTTGCAGTGAGCCAATAATTTCATCCACCGTCATTTTTTACACATCCTTAGCTTCCTCCATGGCCACCACCACATAATCGAACTTCGGTAATAATGACCGTAGAATTTTCTCCACCACCTTGGTCTCTTCAATTTTCTCCCCATACTGGTTCAGTTTGCTGACAACTGACTTCACAGTGGCAGTGTAATCTGAAACAGATTCACCTTCCTTCATTTTAATGGCTTCAAAGTCTCCCCTTAGTGTCTGAAGTCGAACTTTCTTCACTGGTTCCACGCCTTGCATTTCCTTTTGCAGAATCTCCAATGCTTCCTTAACTGTGGCAGCATCTATTATTTGATCAAACATCGATTCATCAAGACATTGATGAATTAGAGTGAGTGCCTTTTGATCACTCTTTCTATTTTTTCTCAATACCTCCTTTTTAGCAGGAGATAACCAAGAATCGTGCACGGGAATCTCGTAACCTTTCTCAACAATATGCCAAGCATCTTGGGATCCTAGTAAGGCTTTCATATGAATGTATCAATTTTTATAATTGGTTTTGGTGAGGTAGGGGAATTTAATGTGGAAACTTAATTTTTCGGCCATGGGACAATCGTTATAACAAAAACACGAGAAATTCTTTTATGATGTAGAAGTTCATACTACGCTACAACCACAGAGCATACTTAAGAATAACTCGGGCTCTGATACCACTTTGTTAGAAATAAAATTGATTTATTTCCTTAAACTTGGTCGGCACGCTTGGTGGGAAGGAATGGGAACTTTGGTGGGTTTCTTTATTGGAGAATGGAAGAGGGATTTTGGTGGAAATGCTAGGCTGCAGAGAGATGGAGCTTAAGACAAATAGAGACTTTTGCTTCTCTTATTTCTTTTGCTTTGCTCAGCATCATACACGGTACAACACAACATATTTATAGGTCATCTCCAATACAAATATCACAGCCACCGCCTCACAATTGTGGCTTACATTTTTTTTCATTTTGTTTAATTACAACTGCCAACTAACACAATTAAATTCATAAGTAACTGTTGCAGATTTTTCTTCTTCTTCTCCAGCAGAATCCACACACGTCTACTAGCTTCTAGGATGTTCTGATATTTTGATTATTAAACTTTATTTAATTTCAACAGAAGCACCACTCCATATTCACATGAAAGTGTCGGGCCAGCCTCGTGATGATGCCCCCCATATGCATGGTATCCACCCTGTTCTGCCCCAGACATTGGGCGAGAGAGGTGGCAATCAGCGATCCCAGGTGGATCGGCTCTGCTGGATGCCTCATTGAGAAGAGAGCTAACAACCCTCTATTAGTGATCAGGTGGCCCGACTGCATGCTGGGGACGACAGAGCGAGTGAGCAGGGTATGCAGGATCCTCCAAGGTGCAGCTCGCCTCGTACTCCTCGTGCTCATGCTCGGGACGGCTGAGGGCCCTGAATGCGGCCTGGTAGTGGAATTCGCCTGTGTACTGCCGCTCCGTCATCGTCATATACATCGTGTCGAGTGGCCTAGGTGAAGGCATCATAGTTCAGCACTCGCGGCTGACCTCCCATACTAAACTCCACGTATGGCCAACTTTCTTTGCCGGTCGGGATGACGTGGGGGAAAGTGGAGTAGAACTCCATGCAGACCTTGCGGTAGATGAGTTCGTCCATAGAGAGGAGCAAGCACCACTGGGGGTGAAAGGCGACCCCTGACATTGCGGCTCGGCACCTGAACATGTTAAACATGTCCAGGTCCAGCCGCCAATGCTGCTTAATCGGGTTGTCCCTCTGGTAGGCGAACTTGTCTCCGAACCAGGTGTGGTTCACCAGGTAACTGATGTACTCGTGCTCCACATTCCACATCCTGCAAAATCGACAAACATGCACCATACGTGGAAATAGACGTCAATCTCAGCTCATTGGAAGGAAAAAGAATTCCCCCCAAACTTGTATTTCCAATACGAATCCATTCTCATCAAAATAATTAAGTATAAGCACACCGAGGGATGGTTCTAGGTGGTCATGGATTATCTCACACAAAAATTCAAACTCGAACCATGCCACGGTGGCTACCAACCACCACTTAAGCAAAACATTTCTCATCATTCAACAATTAGCACTTGGTGGGCAAGTTTCGCAAATACAAGCAATTCGAATTAAAACATGTCGACCAAGGCTCAAATAAGCTCAAGCAACACCATTCAATCATTCAATAACCCTAATTCGCCCAATTCCTCGCCCTAATTATAAGTTAAATATTTAATTCACAAAAATTCTCCTCACTTCACTACCTAATCCGATTCTCCCAAAACAAATAAGGTAGAGTTGAAACCTGACTTGGAGACTCAAGCAGGATGTAGAAGGAAGTGCAGTGACGGCAAGGAAGGTGAAAATTGGCCGAAAAACATACCGCAGAAGGGTCGTCGGAGCTTCGTCGGAAGCTTCGTCGGACTCTCGTCGGAGCTTCGCCGGCAGCAACTTCACCGGAAAAAAGATGGCCCAAATATTCCCAAAATCTCAGCGAAGGCCTCTTTTAATGAGGGAAGAATGGGTCTGTGATTAGTTTTGAATTTGGCTCGCCAGAAGTGGAGAAAATGGGCAAAAATCGTTGGATGTTTGCGATTTTCCGGCGAGTTTTGAAAATTCCGATGAGATTTTGGGTCGTGAAGTGAAGAAGACCGTTCACAACCCTTTTATAGGCAGACCCTGTAGTTCACCAACGCATTTGCCAGTTCACGGTCGTTAAGACCGTGAACACTGCGATCCGTCCGTGAACTCAGGTCGGTCGACAGGTTTGACACACGTGGAAGCACCCTGGTTCATAGACGCGTTTGCTTGTTCACAGTCTTATACTATTCTAAGATACTCTATTGCTTTGTTTCATAAGTCAGTTCGGTGACATCCAAGGTCACATCCACCGTCGCCATCTACAACTGCGTTGCCCCATCATCCGTCGTTGTTGACCTTTTGTTCGTGCCCCTGAATCATGACCAATATCCTGCATGTGTCTTCACCATTGTCGATTTGGAGATCAAATAGCAGGCATAGTAGAGATCGGACCGTTGACAGCAACAACTCTACCGAGTCGCCCCAGCTTCCATCTGTAGAGTGAGGAGAAGAATAAAATTAGAGGGTTTTCCTAACCAGTGAAAGAAACTATGCGAATACAGCAGAGAAACTAGGCCGCAAGCTCATTTCGACGGGCATTTCCGCAGGCCGCCTGCCAAACACATTAAAATATTTTTCCCTTCTCTCCCCAAAATGCCCCTCCAAAAATCACTATAGAGGCAGCAAATTTTGAATGGGGGTAGAGATTATAATTTTCAGCTATTAATATACTTGTGGATTGCTTTATTTTTAAATTTAAATACTACCATAAATACATGTCTCTCTTTCTATCTCTCTATTCCTTTTCCATCAGCCACTCCACTCCACTCCGACCAACAGACATACTTTCTTCGGCAAAATCCTTGAATCAGACCCCTCTATGTGCAAAAAATTACTACACCGTCAGTGAGCTAGTGGTATGATTTTCGTCTAGTTGTACGCTACCACTACCGCTGGTAGAGTAGTGGTGCTGTGGTAGCGTACAACTACTCACTGGTAGGTCTGCCAATGGTAGTAGTACGCTTCCACTACCACTAGTAGCGGTACCAGATGGAAATCACTACCACTAGCGACTAACACACAAAAAAAAAACAAATTTTAAATCTGAAAATCACATATCTTAAAAAAGGGATGAGGAAAGGGGAGGTTGTTACCTTACGACGGGGACCTCGTGGTGGTAGGAGGCAATGGAAGGGGGAAACGGAGGGGGCAACAGAGGCTAGAGGTGGCGCGGGAGGACTACAGAGGGGAGACGGAGGATTGAGGAGAGGGAAGGGGGCAGCGACGACGTGAAGACATTGGCGGCAACCGGGGACGACACCAATAGGAGGAGAGGATGGTGGTGGCGGCATAACGATGACAGGAGGATGGTTGCTCTGTTCAAGTTAGAAGGAGAGAGGAAGAGAGAGGAGAGGAATATGTAGAGTTATCAAGGGAGAGAGACCTTATGTGGTTATTTTTTCCTACAAAAATACCACTTGATTAATCTCCATCCAATAAAAAAAAATGAGATAATGAATCTAATGGATTGGAGGTGTATAGCGCATCTCGAAACTCTAAAAAGGAAAGTGACAGTATCTCACGCCATCCTTCCCCCTTCTTCCAATACTTAATTGTGCTTTACATTCATTAGTGATGGCAAACGGTGGGCCAAGTCGGTTCGGGCATCTCAATACCCTTACCCAAGGCCATGCTGCATCAAGCGTGAGTTGGGATGGATAATATTGGTACCATATAGAAGGTCGATCCACTCTTACATGTTATTTTAAAAATACATGCAAAATTTTCCTTTTTACGATGAAATGAAGGGAATACACCTTATAAACGAAAGATAGTAATAATAGAATAGGTAAGTGTGTCTAACTAGTTGAAGAATAGTCTAAATAAGGTAAATAAGAATAGATATTGTAAGAAATTGAGATAGAACGGGGTGAAGCAGGGCAGATCGAAAATAGATACATATGCCTCGTCCACGCTATTGCGGGTCATCTAGTATCTGGGTGAGCGTGTTCAAATTGTCATCTCTAGCCCTCATATTTCGGTAGGGGTATTTTAGTCCAAGTTTCCATAAAAAGGTTGTCAAACGGATTTAAAGCGTTATACTAATTTCATAAGTACTATGGTCCAACCGGAGTATAGCTGATAGTATGGCCCGATCGGGGTATAGCTGGTTTATATGTTGATTTATACTAGTATTAACAAAATGAATTGTGGGTATCTTAAATTTAATTTAAGAGAATTTATCTATAATCTAAATATATATTTAAATTAAGAAAATTTAAAAAAATGAAAGTTAAATCAAACAAATAATATCAACATTTAATTTCTCATGCTTGAATCCAACAAATTTCTTTTTTGTTACTTCATTCCACTAAAACAACGTCAGTGTAGAACATGTGCTAAACAGAAACAATCTTATAAAAGTACATAAATAAACACTATTAAACCCTATTAATTATGAACCGATCATCTAGACTTGAGTGTTGGCCTCAACCTGTTGTTGAAGCCCAAGTGTTTTATGAGATGTACTTAGGCCCTTATCGAGTCATCTTTAACCTTGGATGAACAAGGTAATGTTCATGTTGAGAATCCAACACACAGTATAGAAGAGTAGGTTTGGTTTCGTTAAGCGATTTCGGCATATTGCTTTACATCTTGGCTCAAAGGTGGCTTACCCTTAGAGATCTAGTGACTAGATTTTTATATTCCAATCTAACTCCAAGTAGGATCCCTTTGAGTGGAATCAAAGCCTTGAGAAGAATATAGAAATATTGAAAGAAGTATGGATCTAGGCTCGTACATCTATGGTTCAAGCAAGGGAAATAGTTCTGTCAAGGAATAGAGGGGAATAGGGAAAGCTTGGGGAGGAAGAAAGAAAGAATTATGTCTCCTGTGGGAGGTGAAGGGAGGAGCAGTAGGATTTAGGGAAATTGTTCTGTTATTTTTTAATGAGTATTATCCCACTAATCGCAGAATATATAAACTGATAAATTACCTTTATATATCCAATAATAAATTATGTCTCCCAAATACCCCCAAAACATCCAAAATATTCAAAACTAGACAAAACGGTCAACAAATCCAAAAACGACCAGAAGGTTCAGAATTTATGTTTCCGACAAATATACCCTCCATGTCTTCCTCACAAGCACTCGCGCAAAAGAGAGAAACTACACAACCTCCCTATCACTCAAGCAATATAGACAATGAACTCCTATAACTTCTAACATTTATATTGTTAATCACAAAGTGTTTGATCTTGCATTGTGTATAATTTTTCTGCCACATTACGTGAGACTTGTCTTGTTGCTTCCTTCAATTATACTTTCTTGTTGCAACAATCTTTTCTTGATCTTCATTTAATTTTGGATATTCTTTCTCGCGATCACCTTATTACAAATATGGAATGCAAAAATATAGTTTTATCTTTGCAAAAAAAGGAAAGCCTTTTCCCAACAATCTCTCACTACTTTTCTTTTTTGCAATTTTATGTCTTTCGTTTGGATGTATCAAGCTTCTCATTAACCTCTTATCTCTCTTAGATTGGAGATTGCTAGACTGCTCATATACTAGAGTAAACCAGAAGAATAAAAAGTGTCAAATTTAGTTGTCCATGTTCAAACCAATCATTTGAAAGTAACAAATATTTCTAAAAATGTCTGAACCTAGTAGTTTTAAAGCAAGCAAAAGATTTTAACAGTTTAAATCCAACAATCCCAACAAGTCTTAAAAGCAGGCAAAATGTCTCTCATCACTCAACCATTAGGCCATCAACCGAAGTGACCCTCATAGTCATAGGGTGCATACTGATGTGAGTCTTGACCGCTTCTGTCTGCCAGGAGGCTTGTGCATTGAGCTATGGAGAATCTGCAATATACGAAAATATTATGAATGAAATCTCATCAATGGTAATTTAAATTATAGAACATTAAGAATTATCTGCTATTAAATTGTATAATTTTTTAGGCAATTATTAACGATGTAGCATAAAGTTATCATCATTCATTCCGTCGAATCAATAATAATAACATACAACATTATTAATTTTTCCAGATAATTAAAGGATATTAACAACTTCGTTATTAATGATATAAATCATAAATCATTAAGAATTATCAGCAATTAAATTGTTAACTATTATAGGCACTATGTTATGAATCTAGTGCAGTGTTATTAACATTTATTGCATTGAAAGTTGGCCGTTGCCAATAAAAAAACATTATAGATTATAGTTGGGAGCAATTTTTCAACATCTCACAATTCCTGGAACAAGAGCGAAAGTAAGAATGGTAGATTTTTCTTTACAGTCATTTATTTCTTATTCATATAAAATGACATTAATCTTGAGATTTAAACCAATGTCTTTTACGACAAACAAAAGAATCATTACCATGTACATTAAACAAAAAAATTTATCTTTCTAAATTAAAGGGTTAATTGCAAGGTTGGTCACTGGGTTTACTAAAAACGTTCATGTTTGGTCACTGAGTTATAACTGTCCAATATTATAAAACTTTCGATTATGGTATTTTAAATAGTTTTGTCCACAACTTAAAAGGTTTGGCTATTTTTGGGTATTTGCCTTACAAATATATTGTATTCAAATAACATTCCGACCAACAGATCAGATGCCAAACTAGTTAAAAGAAAGGGAGTGTATGTAGGGAAGTGGAATGATTTCAGGGACGGGAATAAATGCGCAACTGAGTTTCCATTTTTGTTGAAATAATTATATTTTATAATTACATTATATTTTTCCCCAGAACACTAGGGATGGCAACGGGTCTGGTTGGGGCGGATAGTGCATATCCGTTACCCTACCCAAAGTAATTCATGTTTTACCCATATCCATACCCACATAAGAATCAGGTAGAAAATTGAAACCATGCCCATACCCGTTCGACTTTCGGGTACCCACGGTTATCCATGGGTAATAGTTTCTCTTTATAACTCCAACCAATATGTTAACAACCACACGTATAATCACATTATATAAGAGGAAAATACGACGATAAATCACGAGAATGAAAAAAGTTAATTAGAACATCACAATTTCATGAAAATATTATATTTGTATGCTAAAGATAAAATATGTTAGAGAAAAATAATGATTATTTCTAGACGAAATACATATGCATGTGTATAATCGGCGGGTTCTGGTTTGATAGTGAGAAAACAATGCCCACCCATTACTCTCGATATCCGGGTTTGGATTTTACCTGTAACAACTCAAAATCCTTCGGGTTCGGATTTACCTTATCCAATTAGGTCGGATTCAGACGGATATTCACGGTTACAGATATTTTTGCCATCTCGACAGAACACTCTGTTTGTAATTTTATATGGTTAGTCGACACTCTTTTCTTTCCTCGTTCTATTGGTCAAGAAGATTTAAGGAACTTCTTAAGGATTTAATAACAAGATTCAAATTAAGTTACGGATCGTTTAGAGAATCTAAATCTATAAATTGTAAACAATTCAAAGATTTGAATTCTTTGAATTGTTCATTGTTTCGTAATTGTGATTGTTAACATTCAGTGAAAATGAAATTCTAATTCTATAATAAAAGATATGTGTATCAATAATAAAAAAAAACTAGAGTTGTCGGAGAAAGATTGAATATATATATATATGGATACGACTCATATACTCCAGACGCATAGTATACTCCAGTTTTTCTACACCGTTGATATAATCCAACGGTACAATATTAATCCTAATAAAATTAATTAATAATCTATAATTATAATTACGAACTACACCCACTACAATTTTACACATACGTTATAGTCCCCGAACGCATAGTATGCTCATTTAATCATTACCTTTCATACTAAACTACTTTATCTTTTTTTGACATACTGTAACCCACCTACAATTTAATTTGTTGCATTTCTTTCACCATTAAAATCCCCAATAGTCTTTGTTCTCTAGACAACAAGACCCTTATGTGGTCGTCATTATTTTTCGTCTCTTCTCGAAGCCATTTATGACCAGAGCAAGCCCTATAGCATATTTCTGATAATCTTCACTCTCTTCTGTTTTCCATTTTGACGAACAGTCTAACATCAATTTTCACCATCATCAAAATCCTTCCTCTTAACTAATGCACCACCATCCTCCACAAGAAGCAAAACACAAGGTTTAAAATAAGATGATTTGTTATATGCTTAACTAAATTGGAGTTCTCTCTCATTTTTGCATAACAGATCTCTTTTTCTAACATACAACGAATCTACCTCTCTCAAGTCAAGCGAACCGCACAATGCCTAACATCAATCTGCCATCGTGGGATCTGTCAATTGCATCGCCGGCGGTGAGATATGACTCTGCGTTCCCTTGACATAGTCAGATCTACCGCCGGTGATGCGAATGACGAAGGGAGATGTGATTCTTCGACGACAAATCGATCTTAGGGATTGCGCGGTTCGCTTGACCTAAGAGAGGATCCCACATCGTGGAGTGGAACAGGGTGTAGCCAGGGGAGAGATTCGGGCCGAGGGATTGACGATTTCTCGGCGGAGGATTCTGGATTCATCGTGAGAGACAGACCGGCGTTGTAGTGGGTGGTTCAGTAATTCATAAGAGGATATTGAATATTGATAATAGTGAAATTGAGGAGGGGAGGAGAGAATTCTTGGGGCCGTACCATGAATGATGATTGGAAAATTCTACTTTAACATTGAGGAAGCAATCAATGAATTCGCAACAAGGCAGATTTTGGGTGTTCCAAACGATGATCGAAAAAAGTAAGGTACTATAATACAAAAACAATAATATATTTTTTTTGTGGGACTATAACGTACATAAAAAAGATTAATGTATGTCATCAATAATTATAATTATTAAAAAATAATAAATTTTATCAGACTAATTACAAACTTTAGATTAAATCAACGGTGCAAAGAGCCTGGAGCATGCTATGCGTCTGAAGCATACGAGTCTGACCCATATATATATATATATATATATATATATATGGGTCAGACTCGTATGCTTCTGACGCATGATATATGTCAGGTTCTCCACAGCGTTGATCTAATCTAACGGTGTTAATTAATTTTGATTAAATTATTTATTTATTACCATGTATAAATAATTAATTGGTTCAATTACTTTTTTATACGTACTCATTAATCCATAAACAAATTTTTTCATATAATTTCAAAGTCTCGTACCTAATAATCTTTTAATCATCACTTGAACACCCCTTTTTTGTAATTGTATCTTCATCAAACTACTTAATTTTAATTTTTTCATTTTTTGGTAGATGTAATCCCAGAGCCCTAGTAACAACTCCATCCCCTGTCCCTTTTGTCGTTCATCGGGTAGTGACGAACCCTCTCCTCTCTTACTGTGATTATCGTAACAACTCCACATCCTCTTGCTCGTTTATTTTCCTCAGCCCAACCTCTTCCATGTCATAGCTCCGCCACTGCTCTATTCTTTTCAACGATGTCGTTTTTTATGTATTTAACCTGGAACACAAAAAGGCTCGTCGTCACTCCTCTTCTTCCCCGTTATCTCCCTCTGTAGACTGCAGTTTCGCCGTTTCGATTCTCAATTCCGGCCACGAGAATCCGCCGACGAGACGCGCGCTCCTCTCTTCATTGCTCCTAGTTGCCACCGCCACCACCGTAATCCCACCACTATTTCTCTTCTCCGGCAACACAACTTCACCATTCCAATCATATCGGCGAAGGCATTATAATCCCACCGCCGTCTCTTCTCCAGCAACCCCGCATTCCGTATAGACCCACATCCCACCGAAACCCCCATCCCTGATAGCTATCGAACAGTGGAAGGAATAAGCTCTTCCCTCTACAGTCAAACCCATTAAACCCCACCGCCGCCTCCGTCGAATTGCACCCTATGCTCCAAAATCCTGACCAACTGAACCCCCTCTCCACCGGAGCTCGGGTGCCGCTCTATGGACCTGCTGCTAGAGCAATAGATGAATCTTTGATTCATTAATTATTCGAGTCAAATTGATTCCCTTGGTGATGATGGAGTAATTAGGGGTAGTTGGGTTCCTTGATGACGATGGTGAAATTAGGGTAGCGTTGAGTGATGAACTGATGATGTTATTATGTGGAGATGGTTTCTATTGATGATGATTGCCTTTCATAATGGGGTCCGTATCATGTTGATGAGGACGTTTGCTTGATTTTTTTCTGGGTTAATGATCGATCCATCTTCATAAATTTAATGGACAAACAATGGTGAATTATATATAATTTTTTGGGTTGAATAATAAGTCTCTAAGAAATAAAGTATTATAATAGAAAATGTAGTAATAAACATTATTGAGGGATTATATTGCACGTATAATTATTTAAATGGTGGTGTTAGTAATTATAATTATTAGTAAATAAATAATTTTATTATAATTAATATACACCGTCAGATTAAATCAACGGTCTAGAAGCCTGACACATGCTATGTGTCAGGAGCATATGAGTCGTATCCATATATATATAATATATATATATTTATTGTGTCGAAACCCTTGCTACAGGGGATCAATTTCTCAGATGAGAGATGAGACCGGTTTAGGAAGATGAAGCAGAAGCCGAGAGCAGTTACAAAACTACAGCGAATGGTGGCAGATGCATGTCCTATTTTACGCTAGGTTGTGTTCCTTTGTCACATTTCAGGTCCTAGCACATAAAGTGAAGTGTAGGCGCAAGTTTCAAGTCAATCGGAGATCAATTGGCGACTCGGGGGAAGAAACTCGGGTATGACTTGAAGAAGAATGGATTTATACCTCAGTTAGTGACCATAGAATCATGTAAGCTTGTCATGATAAGAAATAGGACGAGACTACGAGCTTCTGGGATCAAACGGCACCTGATTTGGAGTCCGAACGAGGGAGAAACGAAGAATCAAAGATAGGGGACCCAGAACACCAAAATACCCGACCGGGTATTTTGACCATCTGATAGGGTATTTTAGGCAGTATCAGAAGGCCCCCCGGTCGTGAACAAAAAAATACCCGGTCGGGTACCCTAAATACCCGACCCGGTCGCGAATGCAGTCTGTTAAAAGGCTGTTTTGTGCGTTTTTTGGAGTGGGAGAGCTGGGTTTTTGATCCCAAACACCCAAGGGACGCACCAAAGAGAGAGAGGGCAATTTGAGGGCATTCTTGGAGTGGAATTGGAGGATTTCCTTGCCTTGGAAGCTCGAGGAACAAGCCCGGACTTGAAGATTTTGAGGAACCCTAGCTATGTTTGTTTGATTGGATGATTGTATGAGTACTCTTACTTGATGATCTTGAGTTCATATTCAATCTACGCATGTTTTCATGATTCAATTCTACTTTAGTCGAGATGATTGATTATGCTTTGATCTTATGAGAGCGAATACCTGATTAGGTCAATAGAGCACCATAGATTGATAGTATTGGATCGATTGCTTTAGTTGAGGGTCGATTCACTGCTTTGTATCAATTGAGAACCTCATTCGATAGAGGGAGTATAGTTCAGAACGCTTTGATCGATTGTTCTAGAGAAGGATACGTATCTAGGCAATCTACTCAAGAGGGCCTTGATCCTTTAGTCGAGATTCAAGGTCTAGTCAAGGATTCTACGCATTGTGAATGAAAGTGAAACAGGTTAGAAATCATCAATCATTAATTTGGCTAGTGGCTAGGGGGAATCATACCTAAGTGATTTCCCAACCTATAATTAGATTAACTTTAACTGTAGTTTTCTAGAGTAGTTTTAGTTCTTCCATCTTAATCTGGTTTGCTAGATAATGAACTGAAGCTGAGTAATAGTAACTCTAGAGACCCGTGGATTTGATATTTATTACTTGAGCCACTATACTACAGTCCCTTTCATTGGTTACACTTAGCCTTTGTCAGGAGTTGTGTCATAGCTAGTCAAGTTTTTGGCGCCGTTGCCGGGGACTTTCTAGATTATTAGGAAAGGCAGAAGTTTGTTACTTTAGCGTTTTTCTTTTCTTTTTCACCCTTGCTTTTCACTTGGGTGTTTTTATTTTTCTTGGTGCAGATCTGAATCATGGATCCTCATGGCTTCTCCAACCATTGGGGGTATCCACCACCATCTAAGTGGTTTTACCCCGAGACTCCCTGGAGCAATCAAGGAGGAGAAGACTATGGATTCGGGTTCCAGTACCAACCCCCTTACTACGGTGAACAATCAGACCCCGGGCATATCAAGAACAACCTCCTTATCAAGAAGAATTTCTCCCACAACAAAGGGCCATCGGAGCTGGAGTTAGCCATGGCAGCCTTCACGGGCCATTCTGCAGAGCCATGCTACACTCCATGGCCAGATGCAAACTATGAATTGAGGCTTCTCATGGATTAGTTTGCTCCAGGCACTGAGAGATCATGCTCCAAGATGGATATTTGTACCCAGGCCTATCGTGAAATAGAGGAGATCCTCATGAGCATTAAGAAGAGCCTCGATCATCTTGAGAAATCTTATGCACAGCCTGCTGAAGATCACCCTTCTGCTACTATACTAGAAGAGGAGGAGGAAGACGAAGGCTACGGAGACATTGTGGAGCAGACATAAGTTGTCACGGAGAGCTCCCGTGATGATCATGATTAGGAATGTCCTGTCGTAGCCGACCACACCTTCCCACATCCCACACTGAGCTTTGAAGAGGCGGGCATGAGTGAGGAGATGCAAGATGATCTCATCAAAGAAATTGCTTGGCGACTTGCACTCTAATCCGTGCTGGAAGAAGAAGAGCAAGAAAGGGTGCAGAAAGAAGTTGTGGAGGATGAAGAAAGTGAAGCAGAAGGAGTTGTTGATCTTTACCAGGGGTGATACTACATTTTGAAGAAGGAATGGGGGTTGAAGAGGCAATTGGCGTCCAGGTTGGGGACGAAGTTGAGTTGGAAAAGGCTTGCACCAGTCTTATGTTGCAAGTAAAATCCCCACCAAATTTCGAGGAACTGCTTAGCAAGGACCCATTTGCAGTGTCTCTTTGCCAGACCAAGGCCACATCGACATTGGTCCCTCTTGGTGGACGTAATGGTGGTCAATCAATGTTGCCATATCTGGTTTGGGGCAATGAGACGAGAGAAGAGAAGAAGAGGTATCGAGGGTGGATACTTCATCTGCATCAAGTGCACGAGCTTCCATCACCTGTCATACCACATGCTCGTGACTTGAGACTCCACCTCATCGATGAGAACCTCAACTTCAAAGAGGTTTTGGGGTGGACCGAAACTTAGGAGCCATCGTCCGGCTCATGACCTGAAAGAAGCTCTTGTTTGGAGGCAACCCAACCATTCAGTTTGCATTTCTTTCCCTATTTCTCCTCGGCTGAGTCAATTTTGTTCTTTGATTTTAGAGTCAATAACTCAACCTTCATGAGATTTTGTTTGGTGTTTGTGTTCTGACTACTCTCTCCTCCTGGAATGCACCGCCTCCCCCGTCCACCATCATTCACCCTTGATCTGGTAACTTCGTTCTACCCCTTATCTTTCCTACATCGAGGACAATGTCGTGCTTAAGTGTGGGGGGATGTTTGATTATGTATGCGTGTGAATGTTTGGTTGTATGTGTGTGCTTGGAGCCTAGTCCACTATCGAAATTTTTAAATTTAAATTTGAGGGCTCCAAGTATGTGTTCCCTGCAATTGCCTGCTCAGTATGCTTTGAATTGACAGTCTTTATAGTAATATGCTACCTAGGGAGGTAGTGTACCACTATGGAGGAGGTTGATGCATTTAAGAAGTCTCCTTTCTTCTTCATATTGTGTTGGTTGATTGTGTGAATTAGTGATCTTAGGACCCTTGAATTGTGTGGTATTGTGGACTCTCTACTTGTCATAGACTCCTATATCATATTTTGAAAAGAAGGTGCTCAAAAATGTGCTTTCAAAATAACGTCTCCCGTGCGAAAAGGGCGAAAGTGTGTAAGGGGAGACGGGAATCCGTTCCCAATTTCCACCTACTACCTCCAGCCCCCTTACATTCCTTTCCCCGCACGAAGCTCAAGACATCCGCTCCCGGCATGGCCGGTAAGAGTCTGGCTCCCGCAAAACCTTTGCTAGGTGGGAGCCCCCGTTTTCTGAAATAACAGGTTGGGACCCTTGAAAAAAAAATAACAAAACAAAGAGGAAAAGAAAAAAAGGGGTTCCAACCATCTTCATGAAGAAAACAGAGCACCTTAAAAATGTGATTCCATGATCTTTCTGATTTTGAGAGTCCATTCGTCCACGATTCATTTGTCCTCTAATCACTATTTGCCATGATGCCGACTCGAGACTAGTGTTCTAGCTGAAGAAGCTATGAGATGACTTGTGCGTTGGTTGACCTCGTAAGCTGCTAAATGATCTAGAAAATCCTCTATCAAAGATTGAGGGTGCATGTTGCTATAGAGGTCTGGAGAGCTGCATTGATTTGAGTTAGGTTTGCTTGGGGACAAGTAAACGGTTAAGTGTGGGGGCATTTGATGACTCGATATTTACACATTTTCCCCCTTTGTTTCTTGATCTTTTATGCTTGCATTATCTCTTCTTTCGCCTATTTTACGCTAGGTTGTATTCCTTTGTCACATTTCAGGTCCTAGCACATAAAGTGAAGCGTAGGCGCAAGTTTCAAGTCAAACGGAGATCAATTGGCGACTCGGGGGAAGAAACTCAGGTATGACTTGAAGAAGAATGGATTTCTACCTCAGTTTGTGACCTATAATCATGTAATCTTGTCATGATAAGAAAGAGGACGAAACTACAAGCGTCTGGGATCAAACGACACCTGATTTGGAGTCCGAACAAGGGAGAAACGAAGAATCAAAGATAGGGGACCCGGAACACCAAAATACCCGACCGAGTATTTTGACCATGTGATAGGGTATTTTTGCCAGCATCAGAAGGCCCCCCGGTTGTGAACCAAAAATACCCGACCGGGTCGCGAATGCAAGCTGTTAAAAGCCTATTTTGTGCGTTATTGAGTGGGAGATTTGAGGGCATTCTTGGAGTGGAATTGGAGGATTTCTTCGCCTTGGAAGCTCGAGGAACAAGCCCGGACCTGAAGACTGATCATCTGAAGATTCTTACTACAGTCTCTCTCTTCTCTATGGAGTAACTTCCCTTCACTTAGGTTTTGAGGAACCCTAGCTATGTTTGTTTGATTGGATGATTGTATGAGTACTCTTACTTGATAATCTTGAGTTCATATTCAATATATGCATGTTTTCATGATTCAATCCTACTTTAGTCGAGATTATTGATTCTTCTTTGATCTTATAAGAGCGAATACCTGATTAGGTCAATAGAGCACCATAGATTGATAGTATTGGATCGATTGCTTTAGTCGAGGGTCGATTCAATGCTTTGTATCGATTGAGAACCTCATTTGATAGAGGGAGTCTAGTTCAGAACGCCTTGATCGGTTGTTCTAGAGAAGGATACATCCCTCTAGGCAATCGACTCAAGAGGGCCTTGATCCTTTAGTCGAGATTCAAGGTCTATTCAATGATTCTACGCATTGTGAATGAAAGTGAAACATGTTAGAAATCATCAATCAATAATCTGGCTAGTGGCTAGGGGGAATCATACCTAAGTGAGTTCCCAACCTGTAATTAGATTAATTTTAACTGTAGTTTTCTAGAGTAGTTTTAGTTCTTCCATCTTAAACTGGTTTGCTAGATAATGAACTGAAGCTGAGTAATAATAACTCTAGAGACCCGTGGATTTTATATTTATTACTTCAGCCACTATACTGCAGTCCCTTTCATTGGTTACATTTGGCCTTTGTCAGGAGTTGTGTCATAGCTAGTCAGAAAGTCAGAAGAAACAATTGCACTAGCAGCAGCCTTAGCAGCATCCAGATCACAATATGGTCAAGGAACAGATAAGGGTATTAAAGAAGGACAAAATGAAACTGGACTCTTCTGTAGATACTGCAAGAAAGACACTATGCCATTCAAGATTGATGAAGTCTTAAGAAGGAAAACAAAGGAGGAGGAAGAGAAAGGAACTTTGCAGGTTATGTGGATGTTAACTCAAGAGAAAGGAATAACGCAGGAAGAGGCAATTCATCATATTCACCTACAAATCCTTGTAGTACTTCTGTGTCATAGTCTGCATTCTCAGGTTTCACATATGAAGAACTCCATCAATTGAAAACTCTACTGCAGACTGCACCACAACGAGCTCTTTCCTCAGCTAATTCTATCATGACAAAAACCACAGCTATGACAAGTATTACTGTGTTCTCTACAACTTCTAGAACAACATCTATAGATTTCTTTCTTAGATGCAAAGAGGTTAAGAACTTGTCTGTCACCTTACCAAATGGACAAGTAGCCAGTGTGACACATACTGGTATAGTGAAACTGTCTTGTGGATTGTTCCTTACCAATGTTCTACTTGTTCCATCTTTCAGTTATAACCTCATATTCATTAGTCAACTCACACAAAACAACCCTGTCTCACTCTTGTTTGAATCCAACTTCCTGTTGCATTCAGGACCTGATCTCTCGATAGAGGATTAGTTTAGTCCATGTATATAGACTATTTGCTTGGACAAGTGACAGAACCTGGAGAGACTTGCAAACCCTCGATTTTTAGATGAACACCAGTAAAGGCTCAGAGATCTGGCATACCAGATTAGGACATATATCTTTGCCTGTATTTCAAGAAATAAAGAAACAATGTGAAGATGGAATAGTTTAGAACTTCTTAACTATGAGATTTGCCACCTATCAAAACAGAAGAGGTTGCCATTTCCCAGAAGCACCACTATAGCTAAGGAAACATTTGATGTAGTTCATGTTGACAAGAGCTTTAAAGTTACAATCAGGTGCTCCAGTGAGCTTTAAACATTCCAGATCAGCATTTGTTGAATGTTGCAAGAGCTTTAAAATTACAATCAGGGGCACTAGTGAGCTTTTGGAGTCACTTGTCCTCCATGTTGCTTATCTAATTAATAGAACACCAACTCCTATCCTATATAACAAAACACCCTTTGAATATTTTTAGGGATTTCCCCCTGATTATGCAAATCTAAACGTGTTTGAATGCTTAGCTTGTGCTACTATTTTGGAAGAACACAAACGAAAGTTTGATTCAAGAGCCAGAAAGGCCGTTTTGTTTGGGATTCAGTTTTGGGAATAAATAATATAAATTGTATGATATTACCAGCCATTATGTGTTTGTGAGTAGAGATGTAGAATTCAATTAAACAGTATTTCCTTTCCATATAGATGATAGTAGAATTTCCCCATCTCCTGCACCAAACACACCTATGAATTATATCATCATCAATTACCTCATGATATCTTAACTTAAGATAATAATATACACGAGACAACAGATTATGACTATTATCCATCAGATAGTGGAACTGACGAATCTTACACTCCTTCTCCTAGTATCCCATCATCTTCATCACCTTTGCGTGCTTATACACCTTCTAATCCCTCTTATTCTACACAACCCTCTCCTGCTTCTTCCTCAGGATAGGTTCCACAACCACAAATTCTCAGGAAATCTACAAGAATTCCTAGACAACCTGTTCACTTACAAGACTATCATACCTCTTTCATGACTCATTCCACATTTGGAGATCATGATATTAAACTCTTATACTCTCTACATCACCTTAATTACTCAAAGCTTTCCCCACACCACTTACACTACTTCCTATTGATTTCTTCCACCACTGATCCAGAAAGCTACTCTCAAGCTGGTCAGGAAGCATGCTAGGACAAAGCTGACAAAGAAGAATTATCTGCTCTGATTGATAATGGTACTTGGAAGATAGTTGATCGACCTCCCGGGAAGAAAGTTATAGGGAACAAGCGCCTTTTTAAAATCAAATTTGATTCAGATGGATCCCTTGACAATTACAAGGCTAGGCTGGTAGCCAATGGTCATACATAGACTTATGGTTTGGACTTTGTTGATACTTCTTCACCTGTAGCACAACTGAATGTTGTCAAATTACTATTAGCAGTTGTAGCTTCCAAGAATTAATTGGCACCTCCATCAAATGGATGTCGATAATGCCTTTTTGCATGGTGACTTAGAGAAGGAGGTATAAATGGAGCAACCTGAAGAGTTAAGAGAGCTAAGTCATATGCAAGGAAATTAAGGTTTGCAAACTAGAAAAATTCTTGTATTGACTAAAACAGACCAGTAGCAAATGGTTCATTAAACTCTCTGAGTTTTTGAAGCAATTGGGATTCTGACAATCATTTGAAGATTACTAAGTTTTCAACACCTCTCAGTTATCCCGATTGTGTATGTATATGACATACTTTTGGCAAGACCTAACATTGAAGACATATAGAGTGTAAAGTGACAGTTAAAACGAGGATTCAAAATCAAGGATCTGGGAAACATGAAATATTTTCTGGGATTGGAAGTAGCCAGAAACAAGAATGTAATCTCTTTAAACCAAATAAAATTTTGTTTGGAGCTTTTGGCCAATGCAGAGTTTCTGGAAAGCAAACCTGCCAAGACATCATTGAGCAAGAAGACTTCCTCCTCAACATCTAATGGTGTTCCACTTGAAGATGGCGCATTATTTAGAGGGTTATAGGTATAATATGTCCCTCTACTATGTCGTATTATCAAACATGCCCCCTGTACTTTGGAAAAGTGATCAAACAATGCCCTTTTGTTAAAACTTCCATTGAAAAAATCATTAATCATGGTTGAACCGAGATTTAGATGAGCCGATATCGACAAAATGGGTGGGAAAACGTCAGTTTTTGTCCCCTGTTTTATTTCTCTGGGTCTCGTCATAGTGAAATTATTAGAATTATATGGATATACAAAAGAACCAAAAAAATTCTAAAGTGAAATTTTTAAGGATATTTTATACATCTGTGTCGCTCGAACCAAAGTTCGGCCGTGGTTAACGGTTTTTGGATGAAAATTATAATAGAAGGGCATGTTTGATCATTTCCCCAAAGTACAGGGGCATGTTTGATGTAAAAAATAGTAGCGTGACATGTTTGATAAAACGGTATAGTAGAGGGTCATATTATACCTATAATCCTTATTTAGAAATTGGCTTTGACAACTTCAATATTTAACCTCAACCAGACCAGACATTACCTTTCTAGTGCAACAGTTATGCCAGATCCAAAAAAATCCTACTACAACACATATGAAAGGGTAACCCTAGTCAAGGACTAGGGTTTTTTTCAAATTCAAACCCAGTATCAAAGGGTAGTGTGATTCTGATTGGGCAACATGCCCTGCCACTAGGAAGTTAGTGATTGGATATTTTACATTCCTAGGAGATTCTTTGATTACTTGTAAGAATAAAAAGCAGAAGACGGTTTCCAGATCTTCATCAGAAGCAGAATACAGAGCGCAGGCACAACTTCCACGTGAAGTCCAGTGGCTCAAATCTTTACTGCATTTCTATGGAGTTAGCCATTCACAACCTATATAGATCTTTCTGTGACAATCAATATGCTATACATATGGCGGAAAATCCCATCTTTCACGAACGTACTAAGCACATTGTGGTTGATTGCCATGTAGTTCTTGAAAGATTGAATTCAGACATGCTGAAATGATTGCATATTGGTACTGAAGAACAGTTGGCGAATTTATTCACAAAAGGTTTATCTGTTGATCGATTTAGATACTTATTATCCAAGCTGGCAGTACATGACTTGTACTTGCCAGGTTGAGGGGGCATGAGAAGCAGAAGGTACGGAATGGTGGCATCAACCTACAAGAGATCGAAATGAAGAAGAAACCATAGCTATTCAAGGTACAACAGCAACAACTTACCACGAATAACTTCAGATGATCTTCATTTTCATTGAGCTGAAGGTTAATACGCTGTTGATTCACTTAGTGTGGTCTATTAGCTTTTTATCATTCTTACCGTGGCACTTTGCATTATGTAATTGGTAGGTTTATTTTGTTGTTATTTTTACCATTGTTGTACAGTGAAGCTTGAATAGTTTATAATGAGAAGGAGAAAAGATAGAAAAGGCATCTTGCCAATTCCCCACAAATGGCTATCGTGTTCAGTCCTTTTGTCCTCATCAGTGAAACCCTAGTAGTGATGTTCTGTTAGGTATAGAAGTTTCTCACAACAAGACTTCATATAGGAGACTCAGATTTTGTGGATTTGGCGGAGAAAGGCACTGGGCGAACGCGAAAGCAGAACGCTACGTGGTGATCGCGACGGAGAAGAGGGGGTGTTGATCGAGGAGGAAGGTCTGGCTGATGGAATGGTCTTTGAAATGATGGAGACGATGGAAGATTCGCAGCAAAGACGGATATGTGATGTGAGGGAGACTCTTTCATTTTTTTTTAATATTTAGTTCATCCACCTCAATAATAAGTGTTGGATGGAGATTTTTAAGTAAATTTTTTTACTTTGAGTGAGCTTACGTGGACACTGTCAGCCACATCAACAAAGTTAACAAAAAAGTTAACAGAGGGTTATATAACTGGTGAACGACTATTTGCCGCCAACCAAATTGCTATTTGCCGCCAACCAAAAAAAAAAAAAGTATATATGTACATCTTTGGTTAAGAAATTTCACAATCTACAACATATCCAACTTTCAGAAAATGTATTGAATCAGAAAAAATCGACGCTCGCCGGAAAAGTCGCCGGAAAACCATCGGGAAAGCCCATCCTCGACGTAAACTGCGGACACGCATCCATGAATCATCACTAAGCATGTGCGTCAACCTCCCGTCGTCCTCAATCGTCGGAAAACAAGTAAGTTTACTTTTTCCGGCAAGTTTTTGTGTTTTCCGGCAATTTTTCCAGTTTTCCGGCGAAAAAACACGGTGGGCCGAAAAAAATTTGCGGCCGGAACGCCGTCGGGCCGAAAGAATTTTTCGGCCGGCGCGACGCCCAGCCGAAAAATTCTTTCGGCCCGGCGGCGTTCCGGCCGCAAATTTTTTTCGGACGGTCGCCGAACGCGCCGCCGGAAAAATTCAAGGCGGCGCGTACGGCGACCAGCCGAAAAAAATTTGCGGCCGGGGCGACGACGGGCCGAAAAAATATTTCGGCCGGGCGTCGCGCCGGCCGCAAAAAAGTTTCAGTCCGGCGGCGCACCGGCCACAAGATTTTTTCGGCCCGGCGGCGCACCGGCCGCAAATTTTTTTCGGCCCATCGTGTTTTTCGCCGGAAAACTGGAAAAATTGCCGGAAAATTGAAAAACTTGCCGGAAAAAGTAAACTTACTTGTTTTCCGACGATTGAGGACGACGGGAGGTTGACGCACTTGCTTAGTGATGATTCATGGATGCGTGTCCGCAGTTTAAGTCGAGGATGGGCTTTCCCGATGGTTTTCCGGCGACTTTTCCGGCGAGCGTCGATTTTTTCTGATTCAATACGTTTTCTGAAAGTTGGATATGTTGTAGATTGTGAAATTTCTTAACCAAAGATGTACATATATACTTTTTTTTTTTTAGTTGGCGGTAAATAGCAATTTGTTTGGCGGCAAATAGCAAGCCCCTATAACTGTCCAATATTATAAAACTTTCGATTATGGTATTTTAAATAGTTTTGTCCACAACTTAAAAGGTTGGGCTATTTTTGAGTATTTGCCTTACAAATATATTGTATTCAAATGACATTCCGACCAACAGATCAGATGCCAAACTAGTTAAAAAAAAGGGAGTGTATATAGGGAAGTGGAATGATTTCAGGGACGGGAATAAATGCGCAACTGAGTTTATTCACGGTTATAGATATTTTTGCCATCTCGACAGAACACTCTGTTTGTAATTTTATATGGTTAGTCGACACTCTTTTCTTTCCTCGTTCTATTGGTCAAGAAGATTTAAGGAACTTCTTAAGGATTTAATAACAAGATTCAAATTAAGTTACGGATCGTTTAGAGAATCTAAATCTATAAATTGTAAACAATTCAAAGATTTGAATTCTTTGAATTGTTCATTGTTTCGTAATTGTGATTGTTAACATTCAGTGAAAATGAAATTCTAATTCTATAATAAAAGATATGTGTATCAATAATAAAAAAAACTAGAGTTGTCGGAGAAAGATTGAATATATATATATGGATACGACTCATATACTCCAGACGCATAGTATACTCCAGTTTTTCTACACCATTGATATAATCCAACGGTACAATATTAATCCTAATAAAATTAATTAATAATCTATAATTATAATTACGAACTACACCCACTACAATTTTACACATACGTTATAGTCCCCGAACGCATAGTATGCTCATTTAATCATTACCTTTCATACTAAACTACTTTATCTTTTTTTGACATACTGTAACCCACCTACAATTTAATTTGTTTCATTTCTTTCGCCATTAAAATCCCCAATAGTCTTTGTTCTCTAGACAACAAGACCCTTATGTGGTCGTCATTATTTTTCGTCTCTTCTCGAAGCCATTTATGACCAGAGCAAGCCCTATAGCATATTTCTGATAATCTTCACTCTCTTCTGTTTTCCATTTTGATGAACAGTCTAACATCAATTTTCACCATCATCAAAATCCTTCCTCTTAACTAATGCACCACCATCCTCCACAAGAAGCAAAACACAAGGTTTAAAATAAGATGATTTGTTATATGCTTAACTAAATTGGAGTTCTCTCTCATTTTTGCATAACAGATCTCTTTTTCTAACATACAACGAATCTACCTCTCTCAAGTCAAGCGAACCGCACAATGCCTAACATCAATCTGCCATCGTGGGATCTGTCAATTGCATCGCCGGCGGTGAGATATGACTCTGCGTTCCCTTGACATAGTCAGATCTACCGCCGGTGATGCGAATGACGAAGGGAGATGTGATTCTTCGACGACAAATCGATCTTAGGGATTGCGCGGTTCGCTTGACCTAAGAGAGGATCCCACATCATGGAGTGGAACAGGGTGTAGCCAGGGGAGAGATTCGGGCCGAGGGATTGACGATTTCTCGGCGGAGGATTCTGGATTCATCGTGAGAGACAGACCGGCGTTGTAGTGGGTGGTTCAGTAATTCATAAGAGGATATTGAATATTGATAATAGTGAAATTGAGGAGGGGAGGAGAGAATTCTTGGGGCCGTACCATGAATGATGATTGGAAAATTCTACTTTAACATTGAGGAAGCAATCAATGAATTCACAACAAGGCAGATTTTGGGTGTTCCAAACGATGATCGAAAAAAGTAAGGTACTATAATACAAAAACAATAATATATTTTTTTTGTGGGACTATAACGTACATAAAAAAGATTAATGTATGTCATCAATAATTATAATTATTAAAAAATAATAAATTTTATCAGACTAATTACAAACTTTAGATTAAATCAACGGTGCAAAGAGCCTGGATCATGCTATGCGTCTGGAGCATACGAGTCTGACCCATATATGTATATATATATAGTGGGACTGTGGGAGAAATTAATCAAAATGGAAGGGATAAAGTAAGAAAAAATCTCACAAAACAATATATAGAATCTCTCTGATTATTAGAGATTTGGATTGGAGGGCAGATCCCATGATTAACTAGGGGTCCTTAGTTACTTGACTAAGACCCTTCTAACCCTTAGACCTGGACACACCAATCTAACAGTTAAAAAGTGAGAAGAGATTTTTAATTAGTGATAGGGGTAATTTACGTAATAAGAAAAATTACGAAGTATACAAACCGAAATTACAACCAGTACAGACCATACAAACAATGCAACTAGACCGACAAACAATATAAAATAAAATAAACAACCAAGTTGATTTTGGAGTCTCCATCCCTATATAGAGGGATACAGTTTCAAAGTCACCGGTTGTTTTTTAGATTTACAAAAATGATGGAAAAAATGATAAACTAGACAGGTAAACCATACAAAATGGAAAAACAGCCGAGTTGACTTTGGACGCTTCATCTCTATATAGAGGAGTTTCGTCTAAAAGTCAACCAGGTTGTTTTTTAGACAGAAAAAAAAAAACATTACAAACATGATGAGAAAAAATAACAAAGCTTACAAAAACATTAAAAAATAACAAAATCACAAATATTACAAAACATACTAACAGTACAAAATATCACTATTAACATTGGACCATTAGATTATTTTTTCCGGCATTTTTTCAGCCACATGCCCAATCATTTTTTAATTATAAAATAAATAAATGATGAAATTATCATTCTATGCTTAATTAAATGAGATTAATTTGGATCATTAGATTAGAATTTAAATGAGTGGTCCCACAAAAAAAATTTGAATGAGTGGCTGAATTTGACTTAGTCATGTGACTTAAGAGGTGACTTAGATCTCTTAGTCATCTTCCTCCTGATTCATAATACATAAAGAAAAAAAAATCTACGGGGTCGGGGCAAATCCTTTTCTCCAAACGAACTCTAGGTATAATTGATTTGCGACAGGCAGACCGTGTTTCAATAAAGCCAATCCCTAGGGTTAACTTTACATGTGCTTGTATATGCATAATATGCATGTTCTGTTCTCCGATTCAGCCACAGTCCACAGACACAGCCACAAAAATGGCTTCCGAAGGGGTATTATAGCACACATATATAGGAGACAAGTGTTGGGATTTGAAAGGTGTGAATGAGAATGAAAGGAGAAGAAGCCAATAATTGGTGAGTTATTGGTTAAATCAAGTTGAACCGAATCGGACCGAACCGATGTGGCGGTTGGAATGAACCAACCGGTCCAACTACTATGGCGAACCGATGCAATGGTTGGGGTGTAACCACCCACTTGAAGGGTCACATCCCTTCACTGAACCATTGCAATGGTTGGGGTGTAACCACCCACTTGAAGGGTCACATCCCTTCACTCGCACCCCTTCATTATCTATAAATAAACACCTACCCCCTCTGTTTTCTACACAAGATTTTTCCCAAGAAATTTTTCTGGCCAAAAGATAAAAGAATTTTTCATTCTTCATTGCATTTCCTCTCTACAAACTCATAAAGGAAAACAGAGTCGTGTGACTTCTCTCCGATCGTTGCGTTCGTCGGATTCTGGTGTTTCAAGTACCGGTACAGCCAGAAAAGGTACGTCCGTTCTATCCTGGGAGGAATAGTTCCAATAACCTTGGGTACCGTAGAGGGGAACTAAATTCCTTAAGGAGAAATAGTGAATTCTATTGGCTCGGGCGTTGTTTATGCATGTGTCGATTTCTATATGTGACTTGTGTGGCAAGAAACATACTTTTGTGAAACGTTTTCCATAACAATCTTAAGAAATTTATTTTGTGTTTTCATTTACGTGTAGTGTTTCTTCCCATAGTTGACTTATACGAATCTGTTGTTTGATCCAATCTGCCGATGAAGTGTTGATATTCGGTGAAATTAGTTTATTTGCATCCATATTTTGCTCTCGGTCGTCAGTAGAAAGAAATTTCAATCAATCGGATCCTGTATGCCTGTTTTGCATATAATTATTGTTGGTAGGGAACTGTTCTGATCTTCATGTATATATATATATGTTCTGGTTTTGTACGTACTTATTATATAAACTACTTGGTTCTGTTTATTCTGGGTCAGTAAATTGTGTAAGCATGATCAATTAATCAATTGCAAGTAGGTCTCCGTTAATATATGTTTGTATTCGAGTCTCGGTTCTGTACTTAATTAATCAAATTGTTTGTTAATTGTCGCCATACTTCACTGAACGTATGTATATATATATTTATCTACTCTTGTTTATATACTGATTCTAAATAGTTCTGCCACTATATATATTGTGGATTCTTTCTTTTAATATAATTTTGTTGTGATATATATTGTGGTCATATATAATTATTCTTTCTTTGGAAAGAGTGTGATTTCCTACTGCGGACGAGTCTTCGGTTTTCTACTCGTGGGTATTAGTGATTACTAATACGTGTTGTGGTTTCTATTTCTAGAGAAAGGAAATAGTGAAGAACAAAGATGTCTTCTGGTTCTGGAATAAATGGGGAGAACCCAAATCCGGTAACATCAACTCAAAGTACTCCACTTCAAGTTGCTACTCACTCGCTTGCACCGGCGGAGAAACCCGGCAAGTTTTCCGGTGTAGATTTCAAGCGTTGGCAACAAAAGATGTATTTCTATCTCACTACTTTGGGACTTCAAAAGTTCATCAAAGAAGAGATCCCAAATCCTAACGAGGAAGTGCCAGAGAAAGATAGATTTCTTGCAGTTGAAGCTTGGAAACATTCTGAATTCCTTTGCAAGAATTATATTTTAAATGGTCTAGATGATATTTTGTACAATGTCTATAGCACCATAGGGACCTCTAAGGAATTATGGGAGGCGCTAGAGAAGAAATACAAGGCCGAAGATGCAGGATTGAAGAAATCCATTGCGGCTAAGTTTTTGGAGTATAAGATGGTTGATTCCAAGGCCGTTGTGACGCAAGTCCAAGAGCTTCAGGTAATTACTCATGATCTTCTTAATGAAGGAATGATTATTAACGAAGCTTTTCAAGTTGCTTCTTTCATAGAGAAGTTGCCTCCCGCATGGAAGGACTTCAAGAGTTACCTAAAGCACAAGCGTAAGGAGATGACGCTTGAGGACCTAATTGTCCGTCTAAAGATTGAAGAGGACAATAGGTTGGCCGAGAAGAAGAGCCGTGGACAATCAACCATCTCTGGTGCAAACATTGTGGAGAGTGACTCCAAGGGAAAGAAGAGGAAGAGAAACTCTATCCCAAGTTCTTCCGGTACAAAGAACCACAATGGTAACAAGAAGATTAATGGTACTTGTTTCAAGTGTGGGAAACAAGGGCATAAAGCCTCGATGTGCAAGACCCACAAGAAGAAGAAGAACAAAGGTCAAGCTAATATTGTTGATGATATGGATATGGATGACCTTTGTGCCGTTCTTTCTGAATGTAACTTGGTAGGGAATCCAAGAGAATGGTGGATAGACTCTGGCGCTACCCGCCATGTTTGTGCAGTCAAAGAGATGTTCACTTCCTACTCTTTGGCTAAGGCGGAGGAGAAATTATTCATGGGGAACTCCTCGACGGCCAAGGTCGAGGGATATGGAAAGATTTTCTTGAAGATGACATCGGGCAAGGTTGTGACCCTCAACAACGTCCTCCATGTACCGGAAATTCGCAAGAATTTGGTGTCTACCTCGCTTCTTGTCAAGCACGGATTCAAAGTTGTGTTTGTTTCCGATAAGGTTGTAATTAGCAAGAATGATGTGTATATAGGAAAATGTTATCTTAATAATGACCTTTTCAAGCTCAATGTAATTACCGTGAACGATGTTATTAATAATAATAATAACGCTTCTTCCGCGTATTTACTTGAGTCGAATTATTTGTGGCATGCCCGTTTGGGACATGTGAATTACAAATCCTTACGGAAAATAATAAACATGGAAGTGTTGCCCAAGTTTGAATGCAATAAATCTAAATGTCAAGTATGTGTGGAATCAAAGTTTGCGAAACATCCCTACAAGTCAATTGAAAGAACTTCTGAACCATTGGACTTGATTCACACTGACATTTGTGACATGAAGTCGACACCATCTCGAGGTGGGAAAAATTACTTCATAACATTTATCGACGATAGCACTAGATATTGCTATGTATATTTGCTAAGTAGCAAAGATGAAGCGATTGATGCATTCAAACAATTCAAAGCAGAAGTTGAGAACCAACTCAACAAGAAAATAAAAATGGTCAGAAGTGATAGAGGTGGTGAATATGAATTTCCATTTGAAGAAATATGTCTAGAAAATGGAATTATTCACCAAACATCGGCTCCATATACCCCACAACAAAATGGAGTTGCGGAAAGGAAGAACCGAACTTTGAAGGAAATGACGAATGCTTTACTCCTAAATTCGGGTTTACCTCAGAATTTGTGGGGGGAAGCTATTCTTACTGCTACACAAATACTCAATAGAGTACCGTACAGTAAGACGCAAACCATTCCGTATGAAAAATGGAAAGGTAAAAGACCAAACTTGAATTACTTCAAAGTGTGGGGGTGTTTGGCAAAGGTTCGAGTACCAAAACCAAAACAGGTCAAATTGGGACCTAAAACGATAGATTGCATCTTTATTGGTTATGCCAATAATAGCAAAGCATATAGATTTTTGGTCTATAAATCAGAAATCTCTGACATCCATCCTAATACGGTTATAGAATCTGATAGTGCAGAGTTCTTTGAGAACATATTTCCGTATAGGAATAAGGATGTAGTCGTTGGAGAAAGCTCCAAGCGACCTCGGGATGATTCATTGGAAAATGATTCCAACATTGATGAGCCACGACGTAGTAAACGTCAAAGGGTGCCTACGTCATTCGGTCCCGATTTCTTAACATTTTTGTTGGAAGATGAGCCAAAGACATTTGAAGAAGCGATGAAGTCTTCTGAAGCTCAATATTGGTTGGAGGCTGTCAATAGTGAAATTGAGTCCATTTTGAATAACCACACATGGGAATTGGTGGATCTTCCTCCCGGTTGCATACCATTGGGATATAAATGGATCTTCAAAAGGAAGTTGAAAGCTGATGGTACTATTGACAAGTACAAGGCAAGACTTGTGGTCCAAGGATTCAGACAAAAGGAAGGCATTGACTATTTTGATACATATGCCCCAGTCACAAGAATTACATCTATTCGGATGCTAATTGCTTTGGCTGCCGTGTATGGTCTACAAATCCATCAAATGGATGTGAAAACGGCCTTTCTAAATGGCGACCTGGAGGAAGAAATCTACATGAAACAGCCAGAGGGATTCGTTGTCCCTGGACAAGAACATAAGGTGTGTAGATTGGTGAAGTCCCTATATGGACTTAAACAAGCACCCAAACAATGGCATGCTAAATTTGACGCAGTTATGTTGTCAAACGATTTTCGGATTAACGAATGTGATAAGTGTGTATATATCAAGAACACACCTAATCACGAAGTCATTGTTTGTCTATACGTAGACGATATGTTGATAATGAGTAAGAACGTTACTGACATAGAAGAGACAAAGCGAATGCTATCAAGATCTTTCGACATGAAAGACTTGGGTGAGGCGGATGTTATTCTTGGAATAAAGATATCTAGAACGCCTCAAGGTCTAGCATTATCGCAGTCTCACTACATAGAGAAAATTCTTGATAAATTCAAGTATTTGCATATCAAAGAAGTGCACACGCCGATTGATCCAAACCTTGTTCTTACAAAGAACGAAGGTAAAAGTGAATCTCAAGAGGATTACGCACGAGTTTTGGGATGTCTAATGTACATCATGAATAGTACTCGACCAGATATTGCTTGCGCAATAAGTAAATTGAGTCGATATCAACGTAATCCAAATAGCACGCATTGGATGGCAATGCGGCGTGTTTTGGGGTATTTACAACATACCAAAGATTTTGCTTTGCACTACAAAAGATATCCGGCAGTGCTTGAAGGATATTGTGATGCAAATTGGATCACCGGCTCAACCGAAATCAAATCCACTAGCGGATATGTATTTACGGTTGGTGGGGGAGCAGTATCTTGGAGATCCTCCAAGCAGACTTGTATTGCCCGATCCACAATGGAATCGGAGTTCATAGCTTTGGACTTAGCCGGTGAAGAAGCGGAATGGCTTCGGAGCTTCTTGGAAGATGTTCCGTTTTGGCCCAAGTCGTTAACCCCAATAAGCATACATTGTGATAGTCAAGCGGCTATTGGAAGGGCGAAAAGTGTTATGTATAATGGAAAGTCTCGTCACATACGTCGACGACATAACACAGTGAGACAATTAATCTCTAGTGGAGTTATCTCGATCGATTATGTAAGATCAAAAGATAACGTGTCGGATCCGTTAACTAAAGGCCTAACTAGAGCATTAGTTGAGAAGTCATCGAGGGGAATGGGACTGTGGCCTAGGACAAATCATCATGGCGGTAACTCTACCTAAGTAGGATTGGCAGACCCAACCTCTAGGTTCAAGGAGCAAACAAAGTTGCGAATGATGGTCCGACATTGTCAAATTATTTAAAGTCCATTCTCATGATGAGATAGTGTCCAAAATATAAGGGTAAACCTAAATATGAAAGGTTTTTAATGGTTTCTAAGTTTGACACGTGTTGTGATCAAATAGAGTATTTTCGGAATACATGTTTAGAAATCACCTATGTGAGTGTGAAGTGGAGCCGCTTCAAGGAGAATAAAAGAAGGCCAATTCTCTACGCACTCATGAAACCAGGCGGTGTTCATGGCTGAAACGAACACAACAATGAGAACCAACGAGCGGATAAGAGTTGGTTGTGTGACATATGTTGTCTTAGTATACAAGAAAACCGACGGTTCAAAGATATCATATCTACCGATTGGTGAGTATACTCGATATATGTTCACTAGGGAAGGTTCAAAGGGAAACCCACCTATCCTAATACAACTAATTCTTAGTTGAGAGTCACACAGTTTTTTGCATAGTTTTCAAAACTTAGCATTCTCTTTCATGTGGGGGATTGTTGGGATTTGAAAGGTGTGAATGAGAATGAAAGGGGAAGAAGCCAATAGTTGGTGAGTTATTGGTTAAACCAAGTTGAACCGAATCGGACCGAACCGATGTGGCAGTTGGAATGAACCAACCGGTCCAACTACTATGACGAACAGATGCAATGGTTGGGGTGTAACCACCCACTTGAAGGGTCACATCCCTTCACTGAGCCATTGCAATGGTTGGGGTGTAACCACCCACTTGAAGGGTCACATCCCTTCACTCGCACCCCTTCATTATCTATAAATAAACACCTACCCCTCTGTTTTCTACACAAGATTTTTCCCAAGAAATTTTTCTGGCCAAAAGATAAAAGAATTTTTCATTCTTCATTGCATTTCCTCTCTACAAACTCATAAAGGAAAACAGAGTCGTGTGACTTCTCTCCGATCGTTGCGTTCGTCGGATTCTGGTGTTTCAAGTACCGGTACAGCCAGAAAAGGTACGTCCGTTCTATCCTGGGAGGAATAGTTCCAATAACCTTGGGTACCGTAGAGGGGAACTAAATTCCTTAAGGAGAAATAGTGAATTCTATTGGCTCGGGCGTTGTTTATGCATGTGTCGATTTCTCTATGTGACTTGTGTGGCAAGAAACATACTTTTGTGAAACGTTTTCCATAACAACAAGAAAAATGAACAAATCCAAATGGATTAAACATCTTGACTTCCCAACTTTTTCCACTGGGGGCAAAGGCGGGGAAATTCCGTCCCTTGATGTCTCAGAACGTATTATTCATCAATGAACAAGCCAAAAATGGCTCGGGGTGTTGGTTTAAATTTGCAAAACTGTCATCTCTGAATCTGAGATCAGCCTTTAAGAATTAAGACCCCCGAAAAACAAAGGGATGCCATGTTAGAGTGATTCGACGTCTACTTACAGGGAGAACCCACAGCTTAGTAGAGTCCCAAAAATTTCCACCACAAAGAGCCAACAACTCCCCATATGATAGCATTCACCGTAGCCATCGTGAATCCCACCTTGAATATGTCCGGGAGCTCCACGTATCCAGCTGCTCAAAGCAAACAAGCTCGATTTTAGCAGTATGCCAGTGCAAGTGCAGATCCAATCAAAAGAAAACAGACGTAACCCAGTTTACGAGTGATTTCGAGGCAACCTTCTTTCAGAGGAAACAACAATCATATTACTAGTATACAAGGCTTACCTCCATAGTACACAGCAGCCTGACCACTACTGTAATGTGTAAGTGCACCAAACAGATTAGTATTGTATGCCAAAGCCAGAGCCGCCAGAACTCCAGGAACATTAGCTGCAAGGTGCATGGCAAGGAAAGCAGAATATAGAGCTCCTACGTGACCAGTTTGACTGGCAAATAGGTAGTGGATAAGGAAATAAGACGCCTGAAGAACGCCAAATGCAGCCGGCCAGCTCAAGGAGAGAGACTGCAGTAGCTTCCCCACACAGCTAGACATCCATGTGACAATTCCAAGGTTTGTCAGTTGTCCGGCCATCCCCACTAGAACAGCAAACCAAGCCAATGTATCCCATGCCGACTTCTCGCTTAAGCAATCATTCCAGTCAAGGACTCCGAGCAAAAGAAGGATTGACAAACCAATCATTGCAGCTACAACACTTGGTATACCAAGGGCATCTCTGCACAAGTAATTCACATGAATCAGTGGATTAAACGATAGGATGATCTCCGGTTGAAGTGAAAGTACAACGGGACAAAAACAAATTCATACACTCTTCTAGAAAGGGGTTGCCTCATCATCTTGTAAATCAGGCGCTGAAACTTTCAGCAATATGCTTTTGTTCATCAGGACATCAACTGGTAAAACAAACTTTTTGCTGAAGGGGTGGTATCAAGTATCAACCATGCCACAATACACAAAACAGTAGCCCCAAACTAGCAAGTGCAATGTGCATAGAATCATCAATTTCCCATTCATAGCTTGACCCAATTATGAGTCTAGGGATCTCCTCAAGATTCCAGGCATATCAATCAACTAGTTCCTTTTCTATACAATTCTCCAAATACATGCATGGATAACAAGGGAGCTGCAGTTTATCTCTACGTGGATGAGAAAGGAGCCCCAAAAACTATAGACATGCTGTACAATGTAGGACTCCATAGTCATCCTCATGAATTCAGTAGCTAGCCCCATCCCTGTCCTCGTGGTAAAATCCAACGAGAAAATACAGAAAGAAGACCTCACACAAGTAACCAACCAAGCCTACAAATCAAGCTTTATCTTCATCTACTATTTAAGAAAGTAAAAGTGCTGCAATACATGGGCAAGCAATGGCGAAATGTACTTACCCAAATATCCACAAAGAAACTGCAAGAACCATTGTACCAACCATAGTCCACTCATTCTTTGTGACAGGACCCATCTGTTCTAATTTCTTGGCAGCCATAGCAGGAGCTTCAGGGGTGTCCTTGGTTTCCGGGGGATAGATCTTATATAATATTAGTGGTGTGACTAGAAGACACACTATCGCTGGCAAACTAGCAGCCTTGAACCAATATACCCAAGGACTTGAAAACTTCACCCCAAGTTCCTCTGCCAACTTGAGGCATAGCAAATTTTGAGCTGCTGCAGTCAGGAAAAGAGCACTAGAATTGCCAGCAGACTGTAAAGTGTCAACAAAAAAAGAAAGGTGATGCATAAGTCTAAAACAGATCAAATCGCTTGATAAAATGGATATTCAAAATGAGTTCACTTTGGAGAAAAAGGAGAAAGCAAGAAAGCAACTCAATTTTTAAAGCAATCAGCAGCCTGAGTTCCTTCACCGGCCAAAAATAAAAGAGCAAAGGATGGAAGAAGTCCAAATAGAGAGGTTAGCGAGGACAGAGATTTTACAAAATTATACCTGATGGATTCCTTAGCAAACTATCAACTCCACATTTCTCAAGAAATCTTAATATATAAAAGCTATTAGCAATCAGAGGGCCATACACTGGTCCATAACAACCATTCACAACAGCTGAAACATTTAGACACCTAGGGTCTAGGGACCATACATCCCATAAATAAAGCCCGGGCAGCAAGACAGCATTAACTCAGCTGATGGGTAAGTGCAGTGTGAAAAAGAGAGTTGTAAGGGAAGAGGATACAGACCTGGAACTGGGACTGAATGAGGTAAGACCCAAGCTTCTTGGCAGAAGGGTCACCAGGCTTGCTGCCGGCGGACAATGACAATGACTTGATAATGGGCAGGAACACGCCACCGGCCCTGGCAGTAGTACTGGGCATAGCAGGAGCAATAAGAGCCTCGCTTATTGTCAATCCGTAGGACAACCCCAAAGTGCTCTTTCCAAGCCACTTGACGAAGTAGGTAGCAATCCTATCCCCCAACCCAGTCTTGACAAATCCACGAGCAAAGAAGAAAGAGATGACGATCAACCAAATAACCTCGCTGGTGAAGGCACTGAAGGCCGTGGAAAATGAGAGAGTCCTGGTAACAATGCTGGTCGTGAGGCCGAGAAACGCCCAGGCCCCGACAGGCAAAGGGCTGAGGACCAGACCTGCGATGGTGGACAGGAAAATCGCAAGCAATTGCCAGGCCTGGGCCGTGACGGCAGCTGGCCTGGGAATGGCGAAGCGAACAATCAACCCAATTGCGACGGAAATCACGAGGGGGACGAGCTTGGCTCCTTGAACGGATGCAGCTGCTGGGGTGGAGTCGTTGTCATCTTTGGACGAGGCGTGAATTGGGGGAAGGAGGAGGATTGGTTTGAGAGACCGGCGGCTTAGGAAGGAGCAATGGGGTTTGGATGGGGCTACGAGGAGCGGTGATCGGAGAGGGCGGAATGTGGTTACAGTGGCGGAGGAGGAGAATCGGGAGGTGGGTTTGGGTGATCTGCGGAACAACGATGAGCGACAAGGAGGGAACGAGAGTGAAGTGGTGGTGGGAGAGAAGGAGTGGAGGGCGGCGAGGCTCTCCATTTCTACGACGGAGAGAGAAAGAGGAATGGGGGAAAACAGGGGTGTTGATTCGGGGCGAGATCAGGGTTGTGGTTTTTGGCGGAGGCGGAAATTACGAAGGATGCTGCGTCTGTGAGTGTGGGTGTGGATGGATGGGGAGATATAGAGAGTCAGAGACGGCCAGACTGGTGTGTGTTTCTCCGGACGTGCGGATGGAAATAATGATCTTGGCTGGGGGACAAAAACAAAGTCCTCCCCTCCTCAACGATAATTTTGTGGGCTTCACCTCACCTGCATTCGTTTTCTTATTTTGTTCAGTCATGGTCATGGGCTCATGGCTTCCATTTACTTGGAGTTGGAGGAGGGTTTTTTTGTTTTTGTTTTGTTTAAGGAATAATAATAAAATCATAAATTTTTATAAAAAAAATAAAAATAAAAAAGGAGGGTTATTATTTAGAAATGATTGTGTTAATGTGGATGTATTATTCAGAAATGATTGTGTTGTGTGAAAGCCTAAGCCTATCAATCTAATTGACATTCTAACCTAGCTTAATAGGAAACCTCCTTAGGTTAAGAGGCTCAATTTGAGATGAGTGTTCTTGGGCATTTCATGCCTCCTAGGCTAGTTTAGAGAGGAAACCACCTTTATCCAAAGAGGCTCGATTCGAGCTGGGTTTCCTTCGGTATTCAATGCCTCCTAAACTAGTTTAGAGAGAACCCTCCTTAACCTAAGAGGCTCGTTTCGAGATGGGTTTCATTGGGCATTCAATGCCTCCCTAGGCTAGTTTAGAGAGAACCCTCCTTAACCTAAGAGGCTCTATTAGAGATGGGGTTCATTGGGCATTTTATGCCTCCTATTCTAGGTTAGTTAAAGGGCAAACCTCCTATTTCAAATTAGCACTTAGGGTTTGGTTGTGGGTGGCCGTCCGAACTCTAATTCGAGGGTGAAGTCTAACCATTCCTTAGTTGATAGGTTGAGAGGGTCATATTAGTGGCTTGGATCGTATCCCATTCCTCAACCTAGAGGCTAAGAGAGTAGCTTTGCTGCTTGTTAGACTTTCCCTTCAATTTATGACCCCCTAACCACACACGGTCGTTCGATTCTTCAAGTCATAATTGTTAGCTAGGTGGAGCAACACCCGGGTGAAGTTTTCTCAACTAGAGTTAAATCTATTTTACCCTTGCAAAGCAATTTAGGTTTAGACCTTTGTTTTCACCAAAACTAATCCGCTAGATAATGTTTCAAACAGTCGATGCTGATCAGGCTCGAGGTCCCTTAGTTCCTCCATCTGCATCCACCTAAAAGACGGTAAAAAAGCGCTTGTGGGGAGGCAACCCCACCACGGTTTCATTTATGTTCATTTTCTCTTTTGAATTTTGGTCTTTGAGTCATTGAGTCTGTCCGAAACCTATTTCGTGACCCCGGGTGGTACGTTTTATCTGTGGTGGTGTGTTTTTTCGAGCCGGGGCACGAATGGAGTTTGGTTGTTTGAAATTGCTGTTGGAGTTTTTGACAAGGCAGGCTTGTACATAAAAGCACGGGCACGGGGAAAAGAAACACGGTCGAGTTTCCATTCCCCCTTGCCTATATTTTCCCTCTCTCCCCTACCTTCTCTCGCACAAAAAAGCACGGGCAAAGGGACAAGAAACACGGTCGTGTTTCCCTCTTCCCTTGTCTGTATTTACCCAAGAGGCAGCATGACTTGCGGCGTAAAAAGCACGGGCATGTTTTTGGCCACCCGTAATTCGCCCAGGGCCGTTAAAACCCTAACTCGGTCGTGCCCTCTCTCCCTTCCTCATTTTTCTGCCCGTATTTCCCCTCTCTAGCGTCGGAAAATCGCCCCTTTCTCTCCCTTCGGCGGGTTTTCAGCCAAATTTCCCTCCTCCGACCTCTAAATTCAAATTTGTTAGCACCCTCGAGTTCCTGGTGGTTTTACGCCCGTTCTCCATCGTTTTGGTCCGGTTTGGATGTGGTTGGTCCGCCGGCGTTGAGACTTCGACAAGTACTCGACTGATCCCCCATGGGATGCTGGGTTATGTATTTTTCTTTCTGATTCGGGTCTAAATGAACACTTTTCATCCTCGTTTCTCTTTGGCGTTTGTGGCATTTGAGCTATGAAAAGGTGTGGTTGTACGCTAGGTTTGTCGTGTTTCAGAATCTAACAGATGAAACTCACCCCGGAGTCGATTGTTGGAAGAAATGGCGCGAAGATCGGACCAAAGGAGGAAACAGCCGAAGATCACGGTCTAGGCAGAAAGTTCACTGTCATCTGGATCGTGAACTGGCAGGGTTCCACGGGGATTTTATAGGTTACTGGCATTAACCCAGTTCACGATCGCAAGACCGTGAACTGAAGCCATGGACTGTGAACCGGCTAAATGAAACAGCGTGAATTGGTTTGAGTTCACGGTCTCCGCCATGAGTTCACGGTCGTGAACTTAGACCGTGAACAGGGCGTGATATGTGTATAAAAGGAGAGCTGAAAGGAAGAACAAAGGAGAACCCAAAGTGAGAGAAACCTTCTTCTTCTTCAAGAATCTAGAGAAAGAAAGCCACGAACCAAGAGGGAGAAGATGCTAGGGTTTGCTCCAAGTGAAGATTTGGGAAGTTCCTCTTCAAGAGAGGATCTCTACAAACACAAGGGAGGATTAGGTATAACAATGATGGGTTTTTCCCTTTCCTATGTGTTTTTCCTTCTTCTAGCATGGAGTAGTCTCCTATTCAATTGGGTGTTGTAGAACTCTAACTTCTACCATGTAGTTAATTGTGTGGATTGAATGATTGTGTATGGGTGGTATTTAATTTGAGATTTGAGGTATTTTTCATGGTGATTGTACATTTTGTGTGCTTGGCAATCTATTGTGCTATTCTAACCTAGCTTAGAAGGAAATCCTCTTATATTAAGAGACTCAAATTGAGCTGGGTTTGCTTGGGCATTCCATGCCTCTTATCTAGGTTAATGTAGGGAAGATCTCTAAACTCAAATAGAATACCTAGGCTAATTGTGATTAACCCGTGAAAACCCCCGGTTTGAGGGAGAAGGTAAGTCAACCCTCAATTGCTTCGGGCCAAGAGGGCTATATTTGTAGCCTATAATGCATTCCTTGACCTAGCAATTGAGAGTATGGTTTATAACCATTGTTGCTCCTCCTAGCTGTTCGCAATCGCCTTTTCCCACACCGATTCATTCAATCCCGCGGGTCATGGTAGTTAGTTAGGGGGAAACAACTCCCGAGTGAAGCTTCTCACCAAGAGTTTCAATCCTTTTACTTTTCAAGTCCTTCGTTTTAATCGTAGATTGTAGAGATTTTCACAAACAACAATCTGCTAGATAATGTTTCCAACAATTGAAGTAGGGGTACATGGGCTGACCCGGATCGATATTTAAACATACTTGCCCTATATTGCACCCGTTTAAGGTTTATACTTGGGCCTTAGGTGGGATTTAATTGTGATATTCGGGTTGAGTCAAGTTTTTGGCGCCGTTGCTAGGGAGCATTGTTCCGTTATTCTGAAAAGATTGTTTGGTGTTAATATAGCTTTTACTTTGAATTTTGATTGTGTAAAGTGTTGCTTGTGCTAGACGTGTTGTGGTTCTTTTGAGTGTGTGCATGACGGTGTATGACCCAGAGTAATCTGACACCTTTGGTACCACTCGGCGGGAATCTCAACCGCACTCTCCGACTCTTGGCTAGTGAGAGGGAACTGGCGGAAGCAAGTCGAAGGATAGAGGGGAAGGGACAACCACAATTTGGTCCTGAAGTAGAAATGGAAGTTGAGGACGATTTTGAAACCGAGGCGTCCAGCGAGGTTCCAGAAGTTACTAACGACAAGGCAGTTCACGGTCTCTAAGACCGTGAACTGTGGACATTGACCGTGTACCCAGGACAGTGAAGCGGTGCGTTTTGGACGATGCTGAGTTCACGGACGCGTTTAGGTGTTCATGGCCGTGAACTGGCCAACGCGTGCGTGAACTTGTCACTTTCGGGCAAATATGAAGACAACAGCGGGGAGAGAGAAAACTGGTTTTAGGAGAAGGAACACTATCTTTCTCTAGGGTTTCAACCTAAAACACCAAAGGGGAGTTCTAGTGAGAGAGAGAGAGCTAGAGTGATCTTGGAACATCATTGGAGGATTGGGTAGAGGATTCAAGCCTAGAAGAGGAAGAAGATCTTGAGCTCAAATTTGTAACCCCCCTCTCTCTCTCTCTCTCTTCTCTCTCTCTCTCTCTCTCTCTCTCTCTCTCTCTCTCTCTCTCTCGCTAGAAACTCACTCTTTTCTCTTAGGTGTTGTAGATCCCTAACTAATACTAGGGCTGGGATTCAGTTTTTCGGTTAACGGTTTAACCGGTAACCGTACCGATAACCGAGGTTATTGGTTAAACTGTTAACCGAACGGTAACGGTTGTCGGATGCAAAGACTGGGATGGCGGTAATAGCGGAACCCGGGTGCATCGTAACCGACGGAATCCCGGTTGTCCGTTACCGAATTTGCAGGGATACGTCTGTATAATTTCCTAAATAATGGTTCTCAGTATCTATTAGGAACAGGAATTATAGACCAAGACTAATACTAATTAATTACTAAATCAATATAATGTTCTCTCCCCACTCGCTCTCTGCCTACATAACCCAGCCCTCAAGTCACGAGTCACGAGTCTCGCCACCGGCCACCCAATTTGAACCCCAATCGGCAATCCCTGTCCGACGCCAGCACACTCAGACCGACGGTAACGACGTAGCATCCTAGCAGCGCGATCTCTTGAGTCTCTATCCACCCCAGCGTCGTTTTCTCTCCGCCCGGCAACGACCCAGCGCGCTCGACCTAATCGCCGGTGCAACTTCCTGCGTGCTTCCCCGACCTAGTAGTCGCCTTAAGATCGTCAGTTTTCAGCCTTCAGGTTTGTTTGGTTGCCTTGTTCAGTTGTTATATGATGATGATTGTCATTGATGTCGGTCCAGGCGTCCATCTTCCCGCCTTCCATCGCCGCAGCAGGTAGCAGCTATTATAGTAATGTTGATTGGCTTTTGTTTTTATTTTTTAATTTAACCATATGTTTAAGTTTTGTTTTTTTTTTAAGGGGACGAGCGCAGAGTAGACAATAGACTAGAACCTAGAGGATGTGTGAAGCAGGAAGAGGCAGCAGTGGGAAGCAGTGAAAAATGGGAATTATTAGTTCTCAATTGTCAATTCTACCATGGGAAATGGGAATTACTAGTGGGTTGTGGGCAGCAGTGGAATTGGCACATGGAAATGCATTATTATGATTATGCAATTGTGGTGGCCGCCTGGCCGGTTGTTTTTTCAACAGGTGGAGCACGGAGCACGCAGCAAGCAGCACAACAGCAGTGATTCGGTAAACGGTGTACCGAAAAAAATACCAGGAAACAACTATTCGGTAACCGGTGTACCCACCCGAACTCGGTATCGGCAAACGGTGGTGAATATGAGGGTTCCAGTATACCGGTAACCGGTTTAACCGGTTACCGACCGATTACCACCCCTAACTAATACTTTGTAATTACTTGTTTAGATTGAATGATTGTCATTAGGTATTGTTTAATTCAATGATTGAGGTATTATTCATGTCGATTGTGCATGCTTGTGCTTAGCAATCTAAGGGTTGTGCATGATTTGTGCTTAGCATCCTTAGGTTTGTGCATGTTGGTGCTGGGCAATCTAATTAGCCATTTTAACCTAGTTAGAGAGGAAAATCCCCCCTTTCAAGGGAGACTCAATCGAGTTGGTTTTCCTTTAGCTTTTTAAGTCACCTAACTAGGTTAATTTAGGGCAAACCTCGATGTTAAATTAAGCAAATTGGTTAAGCATGATTAAGGTGTCCAACCATTGAGTTGAGTGAGGGAGTAAGTCACCACCGATTTCCTAAACTGAGAGGGCTGAGTGACATGGCCTATAATGTTTACCTCGGTTTAGCAATCGAAATTGTGGTCTACGACCATATTTGCATCCCTCTATGGTTCGCGGTTACCAGTTTGCATCTAGGTTGGTTGTGATTAAGCCTCTCAACCTTCGGTTTGAGGGAGAGACCTAGGCAACCACTAGAGACTGAGTGAGAGGATCGATCCCATGACAAATCGAACTCTAGCTAATCCATCCCATGACAAATGGATCACTAGTTGCTCCTCCTAGCGGTTCCCCTAGACTTGGTCAGTGGATCGATCCCGTGACACATCGATCGCTAGTTAATTGATTCCGTGACAGATTGATCACAAGTTGCTCACCCCCGCGGTTCACAACCACCTATGCCACACGACTCCATTCAATCCAACGAGTCTTGGTAGCTAGTTAGGGGGAAGCAACTCCTGGGTGAAGATCCCTTAGTTAGAGATTTCCTTTATTTACTTTTCTTTGCTTATTTAGTTTGTAGTTCCATTAGTTCTAAAATCGAAAACCCTTTTGCTAGATTGTTGGGAGAAGCTTGATCAAAGGCGTCACAAGAATAAGGAAAGAAGAATAAATAGCGAAGAGCAAGAAGAGGAAATCGAGATTGAGCACACCGATTCTGCAAATCAAGAAAATGAATTACTCCATTTACCATTACAACGGTCGACGAAGGAACAGAGATAAAAGGGGTGGAACTAAGAAAGCAGAACCACCTTTTCACATATTTTCAATTGAGATACAGAGAGTTCTTGTAATTGAAAAACAAAAGGGGAGTTGTGAGGGAGATAGCTGGAGAGTTCGTAGTTAGATATCAAGTCAAGGTTTTGTAGGTAGTGAAACTTTGAAGGGGATTATGATCAGTGACAGGGAGTCACATAGAGATCATATTGTGTACTGTGTAAATCGAAACCAAACATCATAGTGTAACGCCAAAGAGTTCTTGCTGAACTACTTTGGTCGTGGACTAGTCGATACTGATTCATCAGTATCGGAAACCACGTAAAAAGTCTCTGTGCCATTTATATTACTGTTGCTTCTGACTTGATCTTGTGAAAGGCTCTGCCTTGGAGAAACTTGTGTTGCAGGGAACGAACAAAACAGAGGATCAGTACAGAGGAGGAAGAAGGAGTACTTTAACTCTCTGGACTCAAACTGCGAAGAAGAAGCCCTCTTTCTAAGCCTGCTAAAATCCGACTCAGTGTTTGGGCTTTAAGCCCAATTGAACTGTGTCTTTGAGTTTACTCATAATTTTTAGCAACAAAAGACTTAGCATTGTTCTTCTTCGTAAGTCGACCTAACTCTTCTCCATTCATCAATTTAGGGTTTCTGTGTTCAGAAGGAGATCGAAGAGAGTCGCGCTCGACTCCATCCTACATGTGGTATCAGAGCCCGGCTCCGGCAAAGTAGGCTTAACATCCTCCGGCGAGAATGGGTTCGAGATCGACAAACGGAAATCGAGTCTTCATGGCTGACGGGTTCTCACAAACTCGACCGCCCAGATTTGAAGGAGCCCACTATGGATATTGGAGGAACAGAATGGAGTTGTTCATTGGCTCCACTTATCCTGATTTATGGAACATAGTACTTGACGGACCACTAGAAGTGAAGGAAGCCAGAGGGAAGTGGACTGAGCAAGACAAGAAGAACTTCCAGTTGAATTCGAAGGCAACCAACTTGATGTACTGTGCACTGGGACAGGAGGAGTATCACAAAGTCACTGGGTGCAAGATAACAAAGGAGATTTGGGATAAGCTCCAAGTTGCTCATGAAGGTACGACACATGTTAAGATTTCCAGGATAAACAGACTTAAACGAGAGTTTTAGTCTTTTATGATGAAGCCCGAGGAGTCAATTAAAGAAATGCACGACAGATTCAATACTATAGCAATAGCCTGAGAAATCTGGAAGTAGAGTATGCAAGTGTAGACTTGGTTCGAAAAATACTGTGTACACTCCCTAAGAGGTGGACTCCCAAGGTGACTGCTATTGAAGAGTCAAAGGACTTAACCAAGTTGAGTCTAGATGAATTGATGGGATCTCTGGTAACTCATGAAGACAAACTGAAGAGGGAAAAAAATGAAGAACCTAGAAAAGAAAAACGGGGAATAGCATTTCGAGTCTCTAAAAAAGAAGATGATTTGGACAATCTAGAAGACATGGAAGATGATGAGCTGGCCATGTTAAGCAAACATGTGGCCAGACTGCTCAAATTACGAAAAGAAAAGAGGCAACCTGGGTAATCGTTCAAGGGAAGCTGACTCAAACAAGGATCCAATCAAGGCTTCAAGGCAGACGTCAAGGTTCAGGAGACAGGCAAATATAAATGAGAAAAGTAACACTAAAGCGGGATGTTTTAAGTGCGGAAGAAGTGGACACATTAAAGCAGAGTGTCCACAACCGAGACAGGATAAAGCGTATGCAGCAACTTGGAGCTGCAGTGAAGATGATGATGATGAAGCTGAATTTGACAGAAGACATGAAGCATTCATGGCATTAGAAGAAAGTGACGATGAATGCAACTCGTCCCAGGTAAGATCCCCAAACTATTACTCAGGAGATGAAAGTGAAAATGATCAGATTAACGAGACCATTAGAGATATTCAAATCGAATTTTACAATGTACAGATTAAACACTTAAGACTCAAGTCAGATTTTAGGAGCTTAAGTGAACAATACAACAGATTAGCAGTAGAAAAACTAGGGTTGGAATCAAGGCTGAATGAACTTATATCTAATAATGAGAAACTAGAAGAGAAGCTAGCTGAATTTACTAGATAACAACTCATACAGGCACCTCCACATACACAGAAAAGACACCCTTCCTCCCAAATAATTGGTGACATCAATCAAGGTATGACCACTCGCTCCAAATTATCATCTATTCAAACTGCATTTGTGTCATTAATTGAACCCAAAACTGTTCAACAAGCATTAGATGACGAATTTTGGAATGAGTCGATGCATGAAGAAATGAACCAATTTAGAAGAAATAATGTGTGGGAACTTGTTCCTAAACCAGAAAACAGAATAATAATTGGGACAAATTGGATTTACCGAAACAAATCTAATGAAGTAGCCAAGATTACCAGAAATAAATCTAGATTAGTAGCTCAAGGTTATAACCAAGTGGAAGGAATTGATTTTGATGAAACATTTGCACCAGTAGCAAGACTGGAAGCTATTCGGTTGCTATGTGCCTTTGCAGCTACTAAAGATTTAAATTGTTTCAAATGGATGTAAAAAGAGCATTTTTAAACGGTGACATAAAAGAGGAAGTTTATGTATCTCAACCCCCTGGATTTGAAGATCATGAGTTTCCTGATCATGTATATAAACTAAATAAGGCTCTTTATGGTCTTCAGCAAGCTCATAGAGCTTGGTATAACAAGTTAAGCTGATTTCTATTAGAAAAAGGATTCCATAGGGGTGTTGTGGACAAAACATTATTTGTAAAAACTGAAAACAATCACACCCTACTAGTGCAGGTTTACGTTGATGATATAATTTTTGGTTCCACTAGTAATGCTCTATGTAAGGAGTTTGAGCAGGACATGAAGGGAGCCTTTGAAATGATTATTATGGGAGAACTCAACTACTTCTTAGGTTTACAGGTCAAACAAACTGAGAAAGGAACCTTTATAAGTCAGACTAAGTACCTTGAGAACATGCTCAGAAAATTCAACTTTAATAATCTTAAGAGTGCTTTAACACCCATGGGAACAACGATTAAACCGTCAAAAGATGAGTCTGGAGTCCCTGTTGATGACAAATTTTATCGTGGAATGATTGGATCTCTGTTATATTTGACAGCTACTCGTCCTGATATAATGTACAGTGTTTGTGTGTGTGCCAGATTCCAAAGCTGTCCAATAATGAGTCACCTAACTGATGTTAAACGAATATTTCGCTATCTCCTTGGTACTACCAATCTAGGTTTATGGTATTCTACTGACTCTAGGTTAGATCTTATAAGCTACAGTGACTATGATTATGCTGGGTGCTTGGTAGATAGAAAAAGTAATTCTGGTACTTGTCACTTTCTGGGAACATCCCTCATATCCTGGGCTAGCAAAAAGCAAAACTCAGTAGCTCTTTCTATTGTTGAGGCAGAATATGTAGCAGCAGGACTAGGGTGTACACAGCTCTTATGGTTAAAATATCAGCTTCAGGACTATGGTTTAGAATTAGGCTCCCTCCCTATTTTCTGTGACAATACCAATGCAATAAACATGACAAAAAACCCAATCCAGCACTCTCGAACCAAGCACATTGAAGTGAGATCACTTCATTCGTGAGTTGGTCCAAGATGGAAAAATTAGTCTAGAATTTGTAAGCACTGACAAACAGTGGGTTGACATATTCACCAAGCCTCTTGAGACAGACAAATATATTCCAATCTGTCGTGAACTTGGCCTACTCGATATCCATGATATCAAATCCGTATGAATGCTACTCTGAGAATAATGACTTACCTTTTCCTCTTGGGATTGATTTTGATTTTCATGGTAGATCAAAACTTACCTCATCGTGACTTTTCACCTTCCTTTCTAGGGTTCTGTCTCACCCTATTTATATCCTCTCCTCCTTAGGGTTGCTAATTCACATCACTCCGACTTAAACCACTCTACAGTCTCTCATTTCCACCTCAAAATGAATTTCAACAATGCTCAATGGCATCCTGCAGTTGTGTTCAAAAATCAGGGATATCGCAATGCTACTGCTTATTCCCGCTACCTTCGAAGGTTTAGGGATCGAGCTATCTATCCCTCTTTTTCCATTCATCCCAAAGGCTTTGATAAGTATGATATGAATATTCCCTCTCTTCTGGAGTTCTCTGATTGAGAACATGCGTTTCACCTACTGCCCTGAAGCTGTGCGCAAGTTCTATGTTAACATTAAACGTGGTCCTGGATGTGATCCATCCTTCTTCACCACGATTGTGTTTGACTATGAGATCACCGTCACTCCTCAGCTTTTAGCCACTGTACTTGATCTTCCTCATTCTGGGGTTGAGGCTGGGACAGATGGAGAATTCTCCTCACATGGATTCTCCTTCAGTATTCCGCTTGAAACTTTGACTCGAGATATCGGTCAATACTATCCAAATCGTCTAGCTGCTGGGCGACTATATGGTGACATGAATGTTCTTCATTTTTTCATCACTAGGAGCTTTCTGCCTCGAGATCTCTCAACCACTGATACTCTACATCCCATAGATCTCTGGATTATGTCGAATGCTAAAGCTGGTTGCCAAATCAGCTACGCGTCTCTAATTTTCCAGCATATGCTTCAATTTGGTTTGGAGTATTTCAGTGGCCCTTTGGCCTTTGGTCCTCAAATCACAAAACTTCTCTATAAGCTGGGAATTGATCTTTGTGACAAGATTACTCTCTGCAATATTATGGAAGAAGTTCGTCCTCAGCATGTTTTGGCCAAACTAGATGCTGAAGTAGGCCCCCAAAAGCTAGTCAATGGCTCAGGGGGAGTCAGGATTGATCCTGCAGAGTCATATCAGTCTGGCAAACTTGTTGGAGCACTCATGGATGTTGCGGTAACTGTGGTGAAGCAAGAATCCACCAAGACAAGAAAACAAACTGCTAGTCTAAAAAGACTTAGGGAAAAGTATCTCATGTGGCCAAAATTTGTATATGAATATGGAATTGTTACAGATGCTATGAGTTCTGATTCAGAGTCTGAAGAAGAAGGTGAAGTCTCGGACTACTAGTCACCACCAAAGTATCCATTCTAAGTAGTAGCTGGGTTCTTTCGTAGGTGGAGAATCTAGAGTTAAAGTGTCATCTGGACAACTGTCAGAAATTCATGAGTTGTTTTTGAGTCTTGTCGTCTATGTTTTGGTATGGTGGATTAATGAATAAATGATTCTCCTTGATTTCCTAGAATATGTGCACCCTTAGCATTACTGCATGATAGAACAGGCTGCACCAATCGTGTGTTCACTATGTGTAGATTATAGGAAAGAGCCAGTGACAAGCTTAGGGGGAGATTGTTGGGAGAAGCTTGATCAAAGGCGTCACAAGAATAAGGAAAGATGAATAAATAGCGAAGAGCAAGAAAAGGAAATCGAGATTGAGCACACCGATTCTGCAAATCAAGAGAATTAATTACTCCATTTACCATCACAATGGTCGACAAAGGAACAGAGATAAAAGGGGCGGAACTAAGAAAGCAGAACCACCTTTTCACAGATTTTCAATTGAGATACAGAGAGTTCTTGTAATTGAAAAACAAAAGGGGAGTTTTCAGGGAGATAGCTGGAGAGTTCGTAGTTAGATATCAAGTCAAGGTTTTGCAGGGAGTGAAACTTTGAAGGGGATTTTGATCAGTGACAGGGAGTCACATAGAGATCATATTGTGTACTGTGTAAATCGAAACCAAACATCATAGTGTAACGCCAAAGAGTTCTTGTTGAACTACTTTGGCCATGGACTAGTCGATACTGATTCATCAGTATCGGAAACCACGTAAAAAGTCTTTGTGCCATTTATCTTACTGTTGCTTCTGAGTTGATCTTGTGAAAGGCTCTGCCTTGGAGAAACTTGTGTTGCAGGGAACGAACAAAACATAGGATCAGTGCAGAGGAGGAAGAAGGAGTACTTTAACTCTCTGGACTCAAGCTGCGAAGAAGAAACCCTCTTCCTAAGCTTGCTAAAATCCGACTCAGTGTTTGGGCTTTAAGCCCAATTGAACTCTGTCTTTGAGTTTACTCATAATTTTTAGCAACAAAAGACTTAGCATTGTTCTTCTTCGTAAATCGACCTAACTCTTCTCCATTCATCAATTTAGGGTTTCTGTGTTCAGAGGAGAAAAGTCAAAGAGAGTCTCGCGCTCGACTCCATCCTACATAGATAACAAATTAAGCGATTAAAGAAGGGGTACATGGATCAGCCCGGGTTGACAAGTTAAATACTTGTTCTATACTGCACCCGACTAGATTTTAAAAACTTGGGCTCTAGTCGGGATTAATATGTGGTGTAGTTTCATGCGAGTTAGTAATCAAATGATATGAATGCAAGTGGAGGAGAGCCTCTCAAGGCGAACCCCACTATTACTCTTGTTCCTTGTGGCGATGTGAAGCACAAAATTAAGGAGGGTATCACACCTAAAGAAAGGAAGAAGAAAGCTTGGAGGGAAAGGATGAATCGCGCTATTGCCCGGAATAAGGACAAGGGCAAAGCGAAGATCACGGCCAAGAAGGCCACCCCATGGAGTTTAAGTTGGGAGGCGGAAAGCCTTGCCCCGAGATCATGGCGGATCCACTCTCGGTGGCTTCATGTTCTCAAGCATGATAGATCCACAACATCACGCTAGTGACGTTAACTTAGGCTTGTTGGGAGGCAACCCAACGTAGGTTTGTTTTTCTTTTCCTTACTTTCTCTTTTTGTGATCGATTGAAGAGTTCAAGCAGTCAAAATGGTATCCGTGTGCCAGGTCTGTGTGATTGTGTGTTTTGAGATGTGTTGTGATTGATAGTAGGGGACGACAGAGTAGGTTGAGTCTAAGATTTTTTGAAACGCCTTGTTTTCACTTCAGTTCACAGGTTGTGCTTGCTGTTCACGATCTTAGTTGACCATGAACTGATCAACGCATCCGTGAACCTAGGTGCTTCCGTGTTTTAAGCAAAATTCGCCGTATTACCCCACTTCACGGGATGCGCGTTATGTTCACGATCTTAGAGACCGTGAACTGGCCACCGCGTTCGTGAAGTGGGGGTTCTGCCTATAAAAGGGGCGTGAAGGCCGAAAAACTGCAAGTTTCCGTCGATTTCATCGACCTCCGGCCACCCAAATCCAAAACCAATCACAGACCTAGTCTTCCCACATCAAGGGCTACCTTCGCCGTAGTTTTGGGGAGATTTGGTTCAGATTTTTTCTGGAGAGGCGAGCTTCCGACGAAGCTCCGGCGACACCCATCCGGCCGTGCGATTTTTCAACTCCGCCGTCCTCTCTTCACTTCCCCTTCGATCCCACTTGAGTCTCCTGGTTTGTTTTCGACCTTTGCTTGGTTAATTGTTGGAGAATCGGATTAGGGTATGAAGTGAGGTGATTTTGTGAATTGATTATTGAATGTAGAAATTGGGCGAGAGATTAGTTGATTTGTGGTGAATTAATGTTGCATGAGGCATGCATGAGCTTAAATGAGCCTTGGTGGGCATTATTTAGGTACAATTGCGTTTAAATGTGAAATTTGCCCACCAAGTGCAAAAATGTGAATGAATGTGGATATTTGATGTTTGTGTGGTGGATGGTAGCCGCCGAGGCGTGGTTTAGGTTTGATATTGTGTTGATAATCCGTGAAACACCTAGAACCATGCCTCGATGTGGTGGAGCTTAATTGTTTGAATCCATTCTTGAGGAAAATTTTCAATGGCATGGAACTGTAGTGGAAGCATAAGTGTGTGTGTGTGTGGGGGGGGGGGGGGTTCATTTTCCTCCCAATGAGTTGAGATTGACAGTTATTTCCACATATGGTGCATGTTTGATCGGCACTCACGTTTTCTTCCACACCCAAGCGATAGAGGCATATCATCAATGCAGTCTTTGCCCGTTCCCTCTACCCGAGCTATCACAATCCGAACAAGATAACCGAGAGGACTTTGCTGGCGTTCACTTACATGGTGGACCCGTCTAGTAATCTTTACCTTGGTACGGTCTTGGCCACCTCTTTCGCCAGGGCCATGGGAGGAATATGTCACGTCATTGGGGCCCTACATCACCCATCTCGCTCGTCACTTCAATGTCAATCTTGAGGGCTGCACGAATGAGGGGTACTCATTGCGGTTTGGTAAGGACACTTTGAGTTCCTGCATTTACTTTGAGTATTTTGACCATATCAATTTATCGAGGGACTGACCCTACCACCAGAGGTCCCTCCTCCCATAGGGGTGGGCAACGGGTAACGGGTATTTGGGTATACCCGTACCCGTCCCGTTTTTTGAGGGTTACGGGTACCCATAATACCCGTAATATTATTAACGGATGGGACTTGGGATTGTACATTACTATAATGGGTACCCGCGGGTTACCCGCAAATACCCGTTTGGGTAATATGGGTATCCGTTAAACCCGTTCAGTGTACAAATGATGAACTGCTCGTTTATTTGCTGTTGAATTGGTTTATTCTAGTTGAACAAGGTTTATATTTATAATACATGTTGAAAGATAGGTACGGGGAAGCTGTTTATTTTTAATTCCACGAAGAACATAGTTGAAAGATAATGGATTTGTTGTTTTGCTTGTTATTGCCTAGATGTTTTGAAGGTTGTAGAATGCAGTGGATAATGCTTGTTAGTTGTTATGGTTTTGGTCTTTTGCTTTCCCCTTTAATTTGTTGATAATGAACTCTATTTTTGCAGGTTACAACTGCCAGGGGGTCAACGGAATTGGAATTCAAGAATTACACTCAACAGTTTCTTAGTTGTTAATGTTATGAGTGGCGTTATTCTATGCCTTGTGATTGTTCATGAATTTGTATTAAGAAGGTATAAGTTAAGTTTAGAATTTTAGTGATTCAAACTTTGGGTATTTATGGGTAGTATGGGTACCCGTTATCCGTCCCGTACGGGTAATGGGTACCCGTTTACCCATATGGATTTGGGAATGGGATGGACTTTGGTCTCTAAACGGGATTGGCTACCCGTTTCAAACGGGACGGGTATCCCATCCCGTCCCGTTTTCCACCCCTATCCTCCCAAGCAGCCACCTACTCGAGCTCCCGTCCGCCGCCGACGTGCCGCACTTCCATGACCTGCACCTCCACCCCCAGCTGCAACATCATCATCCGGAGCCGGTCCTTCCACCTCCAAGGATCATCTAGTGGAGCGAATGGATGGCCTCGAGACTCACGTTGTGGGAGTCACCGCTCGGCTCGACCGCACAATAAATTTGTTAGAGAGGATAGCTCGATGCCAGGGCGTCCTTCAGGACATTGAGCAGGGGCCTTCGACCTGTGAGAGGTAGCTGATGAGTGAGACATGTGGCAAAGCCAATTTATTTCGCCTCACTTCTCCACTTGGAACTCTGAGTGTGTCCTAGATGATGACTGAGAGGTGCATTAGGATAGTGTAAAGGTTTAGTTCTCATGAGTGCAAAATGAATGGATGTCTTGACTCGATTATTTTTTTATTACAATTGCCATGCATTGTGTTTGTGAATTGGAATAGATGGTTGGGTGACTAGGTAGCCGTGTGAGTTTTGAGCCAATCGTTTTCTTCTTGTGTGCTTAGATCCCTCTTACCATGGCTAGTAATATCACAGTTGTCACTAGTGAGTATGATGGAGGCATAGGATTAGTCCACGTCCAAATGTTGATTGTCCCGAAATATTCTATCCCCTAGTTAACCCCTTTCAGCCTTGTGACTTTGGGCGTCGTTCTCTTGCAGGAGCTTTTTGCTCGTAAGCTTAATGGTGTTTGATAGAACGACCCCCCATCATTTCTTCGTGTCTATACGTGAGTCGTCCTTGTATCCCGGAGTTCATGCTTTGGAGCTTCATTGAGGTTCTACATAGGAGAATTTTGCGCGGTTCTTGCTAGAAAAGAAGAGGTAGTGTTGGAGTAAGTTCTTAATCGAGAGCATTGTTAGTTAAATGGTATGCGTTTCACTCTCTATTACCCCCCTCAAAAAGAAAAGGAAAGAAAAGGAAAGTTGAAAGAAAAAAAAATCGAAAAAGAGGTAATAAAACGGGGTAAATAAAGTAGAGAGTGGCCATAAAATCAAAGTGTATGCTCTAAGAAGGGTTTCTTGGCACTCAAGCCATTGAAACTCCCAATTTTTTGTTGAAACCCTTCACCACTATGTTTGAAATATGTTAGCAAGAATAGGCCGATGAAGTGTGCTTGGATGTAGTTCGTGATGGGTGATAGTTTGGTTTGGAAGGAAGTAAGGTTTTTGGCCGATACTAGTGGTCGCTGTGTGTAGGGAAGGTTCTTAGTCAAAGCCATACAACCTTCGATTTTAAGGTGAAGATGTAGAACCTCATGTTGTGTTTGCCACCACCCAAAAGGCATTTTCCCCATGTCCAAGACAATTGCCAGTCATTTGAACCCGTGTCTAAGACCTCCAGCCAAGCTAGCGATGACAACCGTCCCGTGAACTCTAGCATTTAGAGGTTTTCGTTGTGGTGAAGAGACGATAGGGTCGAGTGTGGATGATTGTGCACATTGTTTTTCACCAAATGGTCCCGACCCCACTGGTCAAGAGAGTGAGTGATCCATTCTTGTTTTGCATGTCATATCATACCCCAGTGAGGACCTTTGTTGACCATTCGTTTATTCCTTGGACTTGAACGTTTTCATGGTTAGTTGTGGTTTATGAGTGAACTTGTTAAGACTTTCATTGATTCATGAACAAGGTGAGAACTTTTTGCTTGCCCGTTTTTTGTGGCCTCGAATGTCGTTTGTGGTGGATGATGATATCGCTTGCAACGGTTCATGTGTTAATTGCCAATAGCCATTGAGATTCCCCACTTTGTGACCTTTGATTTGTCGCAAAAGTATTTTGTTTAGGTTGAGATATTACCTTGTGTGAAATGGTTTGCTTGGGAATAAGCAAATGTCTAAGTGTGGGGGAGTGATTCGGGCCTAAATGTACACTTTTCATCCCCGTTTCCCTTTGACGTTTGTGGAATTTGAGCTCCGAAAGGTGTGGTTTTACGCTACGTTTGTCGTGTTTTAGTGTGTTTCAGAATCTAACAAGTGGAACCAACCCCGGAGTCGATTGTTTGAAGAAATGGCGCGAAGATCGAACCAAAGGAGGAAGAAGCCATAGATCACAGTTCAGGCAGGATGTACACGGTCATCTAGATCGTGAACTGGAGCCATAAACCGTGAACTGGCAGGGTTCCAGAGGGATTTTACAGGTTACTAGCATCAACCCAGTTCATGGTCGCAAAGCCATGGACCGTGAACCAGCTAAATGAAACGACGCGAATTGGTTTGAGTTGATGGTCTCCTCCATTAGTTCACGACCGTGAACTGAGACCGTGAACTGGCGTGATCTGTATATAAAAGGAGAGCTGAAAGGAAGAAGAAAGGAGACTCCAAAGTGGGAGAAACCTCTTCTTCTTCTTCTTCAAGAATCTAGAGAGAGAAAGCCACGAACCAAAAGGGAGAAGAAGTTAGGGTTTGCTCCAAGTGAAGATTTGGGAATTTCCTCTTCAAGAGAGGATCTCTACAAACACAAGGGAGGATTGAGGCATCAAAATGATGGTTTTCCCCCTTTCCTTTGTATTCTTCCTTCTTCTAGCATTTAGTAGTCTCCTATTCACTTGGATGTTGTAGAACCCTAACTTCTACCATGTAGTTAATTGTGTGGATTGAATGATTGTGTATGGGTGGTGTTTAATTTTAGATTTGAGGTATCTTTCATGGTGATTGTGCATTGTGTGTGCTTGGTAATCTATTGTGCTATTCTAACCTACTTTGAGGGAAACCCCCTAATCCTAAGAGACTCAAATTGAGCTGGGTTTTCTTGGGCATTCCATGCTTCCTATCTAGGTTAATGTAGGGCAAATCTTAAACTCAAATTGAATAGGTTAATTGTGAGTAAGCCGTCCAAACCCTCGGTTTGAGGGAGAAGGTAAGTCAACCCTCAATTGCTTGTGGCCAAGAGGGCTACATTTGTAGCCTATAATGCATTCCTTGGCCTAGAAATTGAGAGTGTGGTTCCTAACCATTGTTGCTCCTCCTAGAGGTTCACAATCGCCTTTTCCCACACCGATTCATTCGATCACGCGGGTCATGGTAGTTAGTTAGGGGGAAACAACTCCCGACTGAAGCTTCTCACTAAGAGTTTCAATCCATTTACTTTTCAAGTCCTTCATTTTAATCGTAGATTGTAGAGATTTTCACAAACAACAATCCGCTAGATAATGTTTCAAACAATCGAAATATGGGTACATGGGCCGGCCTGGATCGATATTTAACCATATTCAACAGACTCAGACTTTGTTGTCGGTTTTTTTCTCTTTTTCTTTTGTTTCTCTTTTTAATTGTGCACATGGAACTATGGTCTGTTTTCTCTATCACCCAGTCTGTTTTGATGACTCTAGCTCTGTGCCTCTAGACTGGTCCCCTTCCAGTCTCATGTTCCTGAATGGTCCACTCTCTACTCGCCGCCTTCAGTCATCCTTTCCTGATAACAGAATGTGACAAAAGTGGTGGTTCTCTAAAGAATAAAAAAAGAAAAAAGTGAAAGCAAAAGAGAGTCACCATAAAAATCTGAATAATGCTCATTAAATAGTGTTTCTTAGCAGCTTGGCCTGGAAATACTAACATATTGTGATCTCCTTCACTCTTGTGCTCTAAAGAACCTCATTAATGCAAAATACGAAAGAGAATGTTGATGTGTTGGTCTTTGGAACTGTGGAACCTTGTGTGATGAATTCTTCCACCACCTAAAAGGCTTTTTCCCCATGTCCAAGACCCTAGTCAGTCATCTGAACCCGTGTCTAAGACCTCCGGAGCATTTAGAGGCCGTCGTCATGGTGAAGAGATATTAGGGATTGAGAGTACGAGTATGCACACATCTTGCATCAAAATTTTGTTCTGCCCCCATTGGTCGAGAGTAAGTGATTCAATTTTCATATTATTTACCCCGGTGAGGACCTAGATTGTTCAGTCTTGATTCTAATGTCTTGAGTTTTATGCATGAGGTGACTGTTTTGAGTGAGTGGTTGAGTCAAGTCTATGTTGGGCGGTGAACAAAAGGGAGACTCTCACTTTACCCGATTTTGCTGCACTCGAATTTCACATGTGGTGGTTGTCTAGGTCGTTGTTGCTGTTGTTCATGTGTTGATGTCTAAAAGCCAGTACAATTCATGTTTTTTGTGCCTATATGATATGTCCCCAAGTTTGCATGATTAAAACGTTTTGAGCTTACCTTGTATCTTACTTGGTTTGATAGGGTCATATTTGCACATGTTTGCACCCTTTTTTCTTAACCGTTTTGGCTCGAATTTGTGGCTCCTTGGCATATTTTACACTTGGTTGTGCTATTTTGTCGCATTTCAAGTCCTAGCAGGTAGAAGAAGGCTTAGGCGCAAATTTCGGGTCGTTTGGAGATCATTTGGCTGTTCAGGTGGCAGAACACTATCGTCCCCTGCCTCAAGCACGACCATGATTCACATGATGGCCGCTGGTGTTTATTTTGTCGAGCGTGGTGATGGTCCAGGTGCAAAATACAAGCACGATTTCCTAAAGCATGATCGTGTTTCAACATTGACTCGACCGTGTTTTTTATGACAAGGTTGGCTCTTGAAGAATGCTGAAGGAAAGCAAAGCACGGGTAGGCGAAGATCAAAGCAGTGCCGGTGTTTCTCAAAATGCTACCCAAACGCAACTGTGGATTTCCCCGTCCCAACTTAAGTAAAACGTGTGATCTGGTCAAAACACGGTCAGAAGAGGAAGCACGACTATACTTTTTCCAGTATTTTGCCTAGTATCAGGGTAAATAGGCAGATTCGAGCCAAAAGAAGTGGATTCGACTTTTTGCAGCAAAAACAGAGTTCTAGAGAGAGAAAGTGATGAAGAATAAACCCTTGGAGCTATTTGGAGTGAATTTCTCACCATTGAACCCATATTGCATCCCCAGGAGCGAAAATTGACATCCCCGAGCAGATTTTACACATCATTATGACTATGACATCTTTGATTTATGTTTTCCTCTCTTTATGGGGTAAACCTATCTCACGCTTGGGTATGAAGAACCCTAGTTCCATGTGTTAGGAATCTTGTTTGTAATGACTTTTGGATGTTATACTAGATATTTTATTCAATTGAGGCATGTTTATTGGGTCATTTCAATCCTGATCATGTTCTCTTGACTTATGTTTTAACCTTTGATATATAGAATCTGATTATATTGATAGAGCTTCTGAAATTGATAGGAGTGAATTGATTGTACAAGAGTCAATCAATTAACTGTTTTGATAGGAGTGAATTACTGGTAAACCAGCTAAACGACGTGCACTAAGTGAAGGAAGAGGCGTTGTATTCGTACTTGAAAACTATCACATCTAAGGGGGCATGGTTCAAGAAGGTTGAATTCCTACACGTCCCCAAAGAAGAAAACGGCCACACTAATTGTAACACCCTACTCTGTATATTTTAAGTGATCGTATTGTTCATACAATTGCAGCGAAAATAATCTCGGGTGTTACATTAATTACAAAATTTAACCAAATAAAATTTCGACATGAATTACTCGCGTAATGGGCTAACAGTTCTTGCAACTAGACAAGCAAAATAATTCATCCAAATCCCTGCATTCGTAGACATACATATATACTCACAACCATGTACATTGGCTTTCATAGCTATAGTCACACTTTCGTACTCTGCAACTACATACCATACTTATACATGTCATAATCATCACGACATACACCACCACACACATATACACATATAATCAACTTTCCACACCCGTGGATATCTCACACTACATCAGAAGCTAGTATGCACATGAAAATGTTCTCAAAACATTTTTTACAAAAAGGTGTGGATCACTGGCCAAAATCCCGAGTAGTAGTCCAAACACAAAATAGTTGAAGAATATACCTCATCCTACCTTCAACTCCTCGCTCTACCCACACCTAAGTACTTGCTACTGCTACTGTTGATGATCTACTTACACATACATAAGCGGAGGAAAAGAATAAAAGAGCGTCAGCTCATAGCTGAGTGAGATAATCATAGCATCGTGAGTTCATAACAGAGCATATCCCTACCATACATCTAGCAAACAAGCCAAAGCACTAGGATCAGACCTCAGCCATCCGACATCCCAATAGGCAAAAGACTCAACCAACATGACTTATGCATATGAATATATTATCATGTTTTAATCATAGGCGCCTGGCTACTCCCATGCTAATTACTCTCCCGGGAATACGGATCAAACATCTCATGGATGTGCTCATATCGGACCCACCACTGCCGGTGTAGTCATATCGGACCTGACACCACTCGGGGTGTGGTCAAATCGGACTCAACACCACTCTGGGTGTGGTCATATCTCATGATGAATCAACGGTCAACACCACATCAGGGGTGTGACATAACATATCATAATGGAGTAATAGCATGGGGAGCCCTAATTACTATATAATGGACCATGAGAGCAAAGCACTCTTATTTGGTAATCTTATACATGATCCATATCTCATCTTGCTTAATCATATTTCCTTACTTGCACATGTACTTGACCTGGTCATACTTGGCTCAACATAGGTAAAACAGGAGTCGTATAATTACACTTCCTCGGGATGAACCCTCGTGCAAGTCATCCTCCTTAAACATCATAATATCACCCTGAGAAGTTTATTCCCCCCACTTATGGATCCAAATACAACCATAATATCACATCATGTCAAAACACCTTATCGAACAACCATGAAATCATATAACCGTTAAGCCACAAATGGCAACATGTATGCAATCATCGACATAAACAAGGTCCATATCGATTAGGGCAAGTCAATGATATCATACAGCAGTCCAGGGTTCATCATATAGCACAAAAGTCCATACACCCTTAATCGTGCCATTCTAGTTCACTTAGGTCAATTATAAGCATCAATATAATTATCGTGATACACCCTTAATCATGCCATTCTAGTTCATAGATTAGAACTAGAGGATTGATTACCTTGCTGCAGGAAGCTCGTATTTGAAATCTGGGCTTAATCCGACTTCTGGATACTCCGAAACCCTAATTTGGCTTATCGGGAATTCAAGAAATTCCTGGACCAAAAACTCATTTTAAAGCTCTAAATCGATAAATGACGATGTATAGATGAATTAGGCATTACTTAAGGGATTTTTGGATCACTAGAGCTCAAGATTTGAGCTTTGGAATTTTCCACAGAAACTTCCCTAAACTCTCCGCGCTCTGCCTCTGCTCTCGGTAAAGAAATGGAAAACGATGATGATGATGGGAAAAAGATGGGAAGGAGTTAATATATATATAACTCCGCCTGATGCAATTGTATATATATATATATATATATAATACGTATACTTATCCGATCGATTGATAATCCAATTTTGCCAAAACACTATCAAAACGCTCGATTTTAAATCGCGAACTTTCTAGCAATCAAAATATGGGTTTAGCCGAAATGGGATGTTACAATTCTCCCCTCCTTAAAAGATTTGTCCCCGAAATCTAACCTTGAGTTGTACCCTTAGTTCGCTTACTTACCCTTAACATGGTCTATCATAGATAAACCATTACCTAACTCTTAGGTTAGGTGATTCATAACATAGAAGGTAACACATAACACCTCAAGTTCCCATGTTTAGGTTTCAAAAACCTATACTGGGCTATCACAACAAAAGCACATCAGCAAGTTCAAAACATAACTTAATAAGCAAGATTGTTAACCTGCAAAGTATGTCGCTACCAACTCAGGGTACTTCTCTCGCATACTTGCTTCAGTCTCTCAGGTAGCACTTTCACTTTCTTGATTCCTCCACACAACCTTCAACATTGGAATTTCCTTCCTACGAAGAGTCTTAATCTGAAAATCAAAAATCTCAACTGGAACCTCCTCAAAAGTCAAATCTGGACCCAACTCGATCTCCTCTGGTTGTATAACATGGGAAGGATCCACTTTGTACCTCTTTAGCATACTAACATGAAATACATTGTGGATTTGGGATAGCTCTGGAGGCAATGCTAGTTTATATGCCACTGGTCCAATCTTCTCTGTGATTTCATAGGGTCCAATATACCGAGGTGCAAGTTTCCCTTTCTTACCAAATCTCATCACTCCTTTCCATGGTGACACTTTGAGAAATACTTTCTCGCTCACTTCGAAATTAACTTCACGCCTATTCGTGTCAACATAAACTTTCTGTCGATCTTGAGCCACCCTCTAACGCTCCCTGATTTCCTTGATCTTGTCAACTGTGATCTGAACTATCTCTGGCCCTGAGATTTGCCTTTCTCCTTCTACATCCCAACATAATGGTGTTCTACACTTCCTCCCATAAAGTGCTTCATATGGTGGAACACCCAAGCTACTATGGTACTGGTTGTTGTAAGCAAACTCAATCAGGGGCAAATGGTCAATCCATGATTCCTCCCATTGCATTACACATGATCGAAGTAACTCTTCCAAGGTAAGGATGGTCTGTTCACTCTGCCCATCTGTTTGAGGATGATAAGCTGAAGTAAAATGCAGTTTAGTTCTTAAGGCATCATGTAAACTTTGCCAAAACCGAGATGTGAAGCTCGGGTCTCGACCAGAGACAATAGAAATTGGCACACCATGCAATATGACGATCTCCTTAATATATAGTTGAGACAAAGTCTCCAATGATGGTTTCCATCTAATGGGTAAAAAGTGAGCCGATTTGGTCAGTCAGTCCACAATAACCCATACTTCATCTTTTCCCCTTGATGATGGAATACCATATACAAAATCCATTGTGATTCTTTCCCACTTCCATTCTGGAATTGGAAGTGGTTGCAGTTTTCCCACAGGAGCTTGATGTTCTGCCTTAACTTTCTGACATACCAGACATGTGAAAACATGTTCAGCCGCTTCCTTTTTCATCCCACGCCACCAAAAATATGGTTTGATAGTGTGATACATTTTAGTTGCTCCTGGGTGCATAGCATAAGCAGAAGAATGAGCTTCATCTAGGATCTCTTTCCTCAAGTTATCAACATTAGGAACACATGCTCTTCCATTCATCTTCAACATGCCATCTACCATTTCAAATGGGCTTTCCTTTCCTTCCTCAATGTCTTGAATGATTTTTACCAACTCTGAGTCCTCCTTCTGCTTCTCACGAATTTTGTCCTGCAACAAAGGTCGAATGTTCAACCGAGCTAGTAACCCTATTACACCATCCACTTCCAAATCAACATTCATTGCCCTCAAATCAACCAGATCATTTATATTCTTCTTCCCCTTTCTGCTTAGGGCATCATCAACTACATTAGCTTTACCTGAATGGTAATCAATTGTACAATCATAATCTTTTAGAAGTTCAATCCATCTCCTCTGGCGACTATTTAAATCCTTCTGATCCATAATACTTCAGGCTTTTATGATCAGTTAGGATTTTAAAAGTCTCACCATACAAATAATGTCGCCATATCTTGAGAGAAAAAACCACCGCTGCCAATTCCAAGTCATGAGTGGGATAATTTACTTCATGAGGACACAATTTCCTAGAGGAGTATGCGATAAATCTTCCATCTTGCATTAACACACAACCCAATCCTTGATACGAGGCATCACTATACACCACAAACTCTCCCTGATTTGAAGGTAATGCAAGTACTGGTGCTATGGTCAATTTCTTCTACAGTTCATCAAAACTCTTTTGACATGATTCATCCCAAACATACTTGGTATTCTTCCTCAACAGTTTAGTCAATGGTGCAGCAATTTTGGAAAATCCTTCTACAAACCGCCGATAGTAACCCGCCATGCCAAGAAAACTTCTCAACTCCGACACATCTTTTGGTGGAGCCCAATTCACCACTGCTTCCACCTTTTTCGGATCCACCTCCACTCCTCTTCCAGAAATTACATGTCCCAAAAATATTACCTCCTTCAGCCAAAACTCACATTTTGAGAATTTTGTATATAATTGTTTCTCTCTTAGAATTTGCAACACAATTCTAAGGTGAGTTTTGTGCTCCTCTTCGCTTTTAGAATAGATGAGAATATCATCTATGAACACAATCACAAACTTATCAAGATATTCATGGAAAACTCTGTTCATAAGAGCCATAAATACCGCTGGTGCATTAGTGAGTCCAAAAGACATTACCAGGAACTCATAATGCCCATATCTTGTTCTAAAAGATGTCTTTGAGATTGCTCCATCTGCCACTTTCAATTGATGGTATCCAGACCTCAAATCAATTGTAGAAAAGACTGATGCACCCTGCAATTGATCAAACAAGTCATCTATTCTTGGGAGGGGATAACGATTCTTCACTGTTGCTTTATTCAACCTCCGGTAGTCAATGCACATTCTCATGGAGCCATCTTTCTTCTTGACAAACAAAACCGGTGCACCCCATGGTGAGATGCTAGGTCGAATAAACCCCTTGTCCAGCAAATCTTGCAAATGTTCTTTAAGGTCCTTCAGCTCAATTGGTGTCATTCTATATGGTGCCATTGAAATTGGTGTTGTGCCAGGTACCAATTCAATATTAAACTCTACTTCCCTTTCTGGTGGAAGGCCGGGAAGTTCTTTGGGGAATACATCAGGAAACTCCCTTACCACCTCTATATCCTCAACCTTCTTCTCATTTACAACAGTAACTTGAGCAAGAAAGGCTTCACAACCTTCCTTCACTAATCGAAAAGCTTCCAAGGCAGAAAGAAAACCATGAGTCTCCTTTTTCTTAATGCCTCGGAATACAACAGGGCCTTTATCTGGTGTGTTGAATAACACTTCTTTCTTTTCACAATCCACAACGGCTCCATATGTTGCCAGAAATTCCATCCCAAGGATGACATCGAATTCATCAAAAGGTAGCAGAATTAAATCTGCTGCTAGGAAAGCTCCTTCCACACAAATGAAGGAACTTCTAATAACTGAATCTACCTTCAAGGTATCTCCCACAGGTGTTTTAACATTTAAGGTATAACCTAGATTATATGGGACTAAGCGTAGCTTATGTGCAAATGTATATGACATGAATGAGTGCGAGGAACCAGTATCGATCAAAGCATATAATTGCTTGCCAAGGATAGAAAGCATACCAGTCACAACTTCTGGTGCCACTTCTGCCTCACCTCGAGTCATTGCATAAACCCTCGGTGTTGTCTGTGTTCCTGCACCCTGAGTACCCCTTCCTGATGGTTGATTCTGACCACCACCTCTACCACCCTGTGAACCACCACGACCACTATGAAATCCACTACGGCCTCCTTGATAACCACCTCTAGTTGGGGCTCTACTAAATTGCACTGAAGGTTCACACTGAGTAGGTCTTCCTCCTCCCCTATAAGGACAGTTCCTAATGATGTGACCCGACTGAGCATGCTCCAAAAAACCTCCACCACTCTCCAAAGTGTCTCTTCTGACAAACTTGAGAAACTGGAGCTTGTGTGGCTGAGGGAACTGGTACCTTGTATGATGTTCCCGACATAGATTGACTCGGTGTTCTCCCAAAACCGCTGGGACCTCTCCTAGGTGGGTAACGAGGTCCAGCATAACTCACTCCAACTTTCCTCTTCTTCTCCTCTTCTTTGGCGCTGTGTTCCTCTCTACCCTCAACTTCATAGGATTCATACTTAAGTGCTGCCTCCTTGATTGTGGCCATGCTCTCTTCATCCACCCTGTGAATCTTTTCTTTCAACCCTAAGCGCAGACCATGTAAGTATCTCATCTTCTCTTATGCTCTGTATCCGCTAACCCATCCTCAAAATAGAGTAGTCAAACAAACTTGATGGTATACTCAGTAACTGTCATGTTCTCCTGCTTAAGGTTGGCGAATTCATTATTCTTTGCCCTGATAAAAGCTTCGGGAAGAAACTCTATCTTAAAGGCCTTCAGGAACTCCTCCCAGGTGAACTGAACTCGTTCACCATTAACTCTAGAGACTGAGGACCACCAGCTCCTTGCGTATCCCTTGAAGTCCCTACCACCCAAACTCTTCATCTTTGCATAGTCTAATATTGGCGGTCTTGCATCAACCGCCCCCACTCCTCTCGACTGGTCAGTAGGAACATTATGACAACTTCCGTGCGAGCTACAAGGAAATATTGGCCTTAGATTGATCCACACAAAATTCATTCTTCACCCATTCTCTCACTTGGTTAAAATAAAATTTTCCTGAAATAATTACTTGAAAACAAATAAGTTCAAAACTCAATTTTGAAAACCATAATGCAGATAATTTCATCCAACATACCAATACACATAATCATGTCAAACTCAATTCCCAGTTTAAGTCATTATGGGGTACTCCCCTTTTAAGGAGTGTTTAACCTCCCTTAGTGTATAGTACGCCATAACAACAAAAAGAGGAAACCGGCCTCTGATACCAAACTGTAACACCCTACTCTGTACGTTTTGACTGATCATATTGTTTATACAATTGCAGCGGAAATAATCTCGAGTGTTACATTAATTACAAAATTTACCCAAATAAAATTTTGACATGAATTACTAGCGTAATGGGCTAACAGTTCTTGCAACTAGTCTGCAAAATAATTCATCCAAATCCCTGCATTCGTAGACATACATATATACTCACAACCATGTACATTGGCTTTCATAGCTATAGTCACACTTTCGTATTCTGCAACTACATACCATACTTATACATGTCATAATCATCACTACATACACCACCACACACATATACACATATAATCAACTTTCCACACCTGTGGATATCTCACACTACATCAGAAGCTAGTATGCACATGAAAATGTTCTCAAAATTTTTTTTACAAAAAGGTGTGGATCACTGGCCAAAATCTCGAGTAGTAGTCCAAGCATAAAATAGTTGAAGAATATACCTCATCCCGCCTTCAACTCCTCGCTCTGCCCACACCTAAGTACTTGCTACTGCTACTGCTGATGATCTGCTTACACATAGCATAAGCAGAGGAAAAGAATAAAAGAGGGTCAGCTCATAGCTGAGTGAGATAATCATAGCATCGTGAGTTCAGCACAGAGCATACACCTACCATACATCTAGCAAACAAGCCAAAGCACTAGGATAAGACCCCAGCCATCCGACATCCCAATAAGGAAAATACTCAACCACCATGACTTATGCATATGCATCTTATCATGTTTTATTCATAGGCACCTGGCTACTCCCATGCTAATTACTCTCCCAGGAATACGGACCAAACATCTCGTGGATGTGGTCATATCGGACCCACCACTGCCGGTGTAGTCATATCGGACCTGACACCACTCTGGGTGTTGTCATATCGGACTCAACACCACTCTGGGTGTGGTCATATCTCATGATGAATCAACGGTCAACACCACATCAGGGGTGTGACATAACATATCATAATAGAGTAATATCATGGGGATCCCTAATTACTATATAATTGACCATGAGACCAAATCACTCTTATTTGGTAATCTTATACATGATCCATATCTCATCTTGCTTAATCATATTTCCTTACTTGCACATGTACTTGACCTGGCCATACTTTGCTCAACATAGGTAAAACAGGAGTCGTATAATTGCACTTCCTCGGGATGAACCCTCGTGCAAGTCATCCTCCTTAAACATCATAATATCACCCTGGGAAGTTTATTCCCCCCACTTATGGATCCAAATACAACCATAATATCACATCAAGTCAAAACACCTTATCGAACAACCATGAAGTCATATCAACAGTTAAGCCACAAATGGCAACATGTATGCAATCATCGACATAAACAAGGTCCATATCGATTAGGGCAAGTCAATAATATCATACAGCAGTCCAAGGTTCATCATATAGCACAAAAGTCCATACACCCCTAATCATGCCATTCTAGTTCACCTACGTCAATTATAAGCATCAATATAATTATCGTGAACGACAAACCCGGTATGGCGTGCTAATCCCTCACCAGTTCCGGTCGTTCAAACACCGGTTTTAGCCTCCGTACTAAAACGTCAATTTCACAAACGAACCCGGAATTAGAATCCGAGATCGTCCTAAAATCCCTTGCAGTGTCCTCGTCAATGTTAGTACTAAGCTCCGGATCAAATTCTCGATAAAAAACACATCAACCCTTGCCGGAGCTAAATTCAGCGATCTCGGCTCCGACCTAAATAATAGCCGAAATTCATGAATTAGAACTAGAGGATTGATTACCTTGCTGCAGGAAGCTCGTATATGAAATCTGGGCTTAATCCGGCTTCTGGATACTCCGAAACCCTAATTTGGCTTATCGGGAATTCAAGAAATTCCTGAACCAAAAACTCGTTTTAAAGCTCTAAATCGATAAATCTCGATGTATAGATGAATTAGGCATTACTTACGGGATTTTTGGATCACTAGAGCTCAAGATTTGATCTTTGGAATTTTCCACAGAAACTTCCCTAAACTCTCCGCGCTCTGCCTCTGCTCTCGGTAAAGAAATGGAAAACGATGATGATGATGGGAAAAAGATGGGGAGGAGTTAATATATATATATATAACTCTGCCTGATCCAATTGTATATATATAATATATAATGGTGACTACTTCGGTGCACTCACAAAAATGAGTGCGTTCAATGCACCCAACTCAAAAACTAATTTTAAGGTGTCGGATTTTGATTTTTAATTTATAGGATTAGTGTAATATGATGATATAACATATCATAACAACTAATTAGCAGATTACCCTAAGCTCTAAACCTCCAATTTTGAGTTCTATCCCTAAATCCCAACTTGTAAACCCTAACCCTAACCCTAAATTTCTAAACTCTAAATCCTTCAAATTAAAGTAAATCTTCAATGATTTTTGTGCAAATTCATGTGCGTTATTGTTCATCACATCATAAGTGATGATTGGCATCATTTTGACATAAATCGGATGTTTAAAATGACGGTTATAAAGTGAGTGCACTGAATGCACCCAAAAAAGTGAGTGCACCGAAGACGCCACCAATATATAATATATTATATATAGGATGTTACACTAATGCCTTGTCAAAACTGGCTACGACGACCGACTTTGATGGAGAAAGGCACGTTATAGTCACCAAAGAACATCCGTTCGAGGAATCAAAGATAGTTGCCATCGGCGTGGAGGCAACCGGAGGGTAAGATGGATGACTCTAATCAAAGCGTACTTGGCACAGGGAACCATCCCGGAAGAAGCTAGGAAAGCTTGGCAAGTCAGGCGCGAGACTGCCTGTTGCACAATCATTGGGGGGGGGGGGGGGCAGATGTACAAGCGATGCCCCTTGGGGGCTTACCTAAGGTGCCTCATAGAGCGGGAAATCCAAGAGGCAATCGAGTAGGTCTATCAAGGCGCGTGTGGTATGCATGTGGGGTCTAGGAGCCTGGAGAAGATATTGCTACGACAAGGCTACTATTGGCCTACCAACCAAGCAGACACGAAGAAGCATATAGCTAGTTGCCACAAATCCACGCGCACGACACGCATGTCCCCTCATTACCCATGCTAGGTAACATGGGCGCTTGGCCCTTCTATCAGTGGGGCATGGACCTACTGGGTCCATTTCCCAAGGTGCCCAGGAAGCTAAAAAAATTTATACTTGCAGTCGCGATCATCACACAAGCGCAAGTGTGAAAATTTTACAAGAAGAAATATCTTCACCCGGTTTGGGTGACTCGTCCCGAATACCACAATAAAACTCCCATTTAAGGCCCAAGTATAAACCTTAATTGGGTGCAATATAGGGCAAGTATGTTTAAATGTCGACCCGAGCCGGTTCATGTACCCCTACTTCAATTGTTTGAAACATTATCTAGCGATTGATTTTTGGTGAAAACAACGATCTATAGCTAAAACGTTTGGAAAAGTAAATGGATTTGACACTAATTGAGAAGGCTTCACCTGTGTGTTGCTCCCCCTAGCTAACAATTATGACTTGTCGGATCGAATGGTCACGTGTGGTAAGGTGTTGTAAGATGTAGAGAAGTGCAACAAGTAGCCAAACTTCACTCTTTTGGTCTCTAGGTCGAGGGAATTCGATTCAAGCCACCAAAGGACTCTCTCGACCTATCGATTAAGGGTTGCCAAGACTTCACCTTCGAATCGGAGTTCAGACGACCAATTACTACCAACCCTAGGTGATAATACAAATATAGATGGGTTCCCTACATTAACTTAGATAGGAGACAATGAATTGCCTAAGAAAATCCAACTTTACAAGCCTCTTTCAAAGAAAGGGGGGGTTTCTCTCTACCTAGGTTAGAATGGTAAATATATTGATAGGCAAACACACAGAATAATATTTGATGAAAAATACCTCCACATTCACATTAAAAATACATCCACACACTAATCATTCAATCCATACAAACATTCACATAATTGTAGCTTGGGTTTACAAACACCCAAGTGAAAGAATGGACTACTCCATGCTAGGAGAAGGGAAAACACAAGAGAGAAGAAGGAAAACCATCAATGAGATGCTATCCTTGCTCCTTGTGTTGAAGATATCCTCCTTTGGGAGAGGAATTACCAAATCCTTGCTTGAAGACAAAACCCTAGCTTCTCCTCTTCTTTGATTCGTCACTTTCTCACTCTAGAAATCTGAAGAAGAAAAAGTTTCTCACACTAGGTCTCTCTCTTTTCCCTTTAGCTCAAACTCCGTTTATACCCAGATCGGGCTCAGATCACGATCCTAGTTCATGACCGTGAACTGAAAGCTCGGATCGTGATCTCAAGTCAAAACGCGTTGCATCACTAAGTCCAGTTCACGGGCAATGGCCTGAGTTCACGGTCTTACGACCATGAACTGACTTGAGTCCAGTGAAAGAGATTTATGCTCTGGATGCCTAGCGGTTCTCGGCTAGCGCCTCCAGTTCACGATCTTAGTGACCGTGAACACACAGCTCAAACCGTGATTTGCTGCTGCTTTCACCCTTTAACTTGATTTTTCGCCCTTTCGTCCAACTTTCGACTCTAGGGTTGGCTCTACCTGCCATAGTCTGAAAAACACCAAAACGAGACAAAACCAGGCGTAAACCAAACCTCCCGGAGTAAAACTGCTTCAAACGACTAAGCAAACCAGGGGTAAAAAGTGTACAAATGAGCCCGAATCATTGGGTTACTAGAATCGATCGACTTTGATCATGGAAACCAATTCGACTGTCCAAAGTTCATTGATTTTTGCGATGAGAAGGCCTTCATCCTCCGTTTATCATTCATGGCATATCCCCAAGCAAACGGAAAGACTGAGGTAACAAACAAGAGCATTCAACATGGCCTTCACACAAGACTTGCGAGTGCGAAGGGCAGATGGGCCGAAGAGCTTCCAGGGGTCCTGTGGGCACATCGGACAACCTACAAGACTTCCATAGGAGAAACATCGTTTGCACTTCCGTACGGAAGCGAAGCGGTCATCCCCGTCGAAGTGCATTTTTCACTTTCAGAGTGACAAACTTCGAGGAACAGCCGAAAGAGGGAGAGCAGGTGCATGATCTGGATATGTTGGATGAATGCCGCGACGTCGCCTCCATGAGCTTTGAATCCATGAAGAGGCAAGTTAAAAAACATTAAAACAGTCGAATGCGCCCACATCAAATTCAGCTTGGGAGTTTTGTACTATGACGGGATTTTCGACATGCGGCCACAGAGGGCAAGCTAGCGCCTTAGTGGAAGGGACTTTATCGAATTCGTGAAGGGTCGGCCATGTTCAAGCTAGAGCGCAAGGGAGAAAAAGAGGTCAAGCGAACATGGAACACCCAGAACCTTAGGGTGCACCACGACGGCGAGACGTCGGGGGCAGATGAGTAGAGAAACAACAACAAGAGAACACAGGAAGTACGGGTAGAATAGGCTAAGCAACATGTATTTAGCGGAGGCCCCTACGGAAAGGCGTGCTTCCTCTATGTTTACTTTTCTCTTAAGTAAGTAAGCAAGGAAATTCTCGTAAAGCGCTCATACTATTGCACCCACCTATTAATTTAGTATAGTGCATGTTCTATGCGCCCTTTGAGTAGCAATGCGCCCTAACATCTTAGCGCCTGCACCATGTTAAAGCGCCCACAATACTAAAGCCCCCGAAATGAAGTAATAAAATTACCACCAACTAAATATGGAGAGAAATGGTTGAGTGTTACGCAAAGCAAAATGATACTGAGCGCATGTTCCGTGGAGCGGCCAACAATAGCCAAATCTCACCGCACAAGCCTGCGAGGTTAAGAGCACCCCGCACTTCTCATGTGCCCTTAGAGATAAAAGCGCTAAATCATTCACAAGCCAAGGTAGCACTCGTGCCATAATAACCCAAACGTCCATAGATCTCAAACTCAAGGCAACACCAAACGAAGAGAGTAGTAGAACATGGAAAAAGAAGAAAAAAGACGGCATCGACAGAATGACAAAACAACAGGAGGCGCGTGCCTATTTCTCGTCATCACCCTCAACATCAACCTCTTCACTGGCTTTTCCCTCCTCTTCATTAGGCAGTGCAATGGTGGCCGCTTTGGGAGGCACATCACCTTCAGCATCAGGCCCCCGTTCGGCTCTGGGATGGGAGCTAAGTCCCCAACGGAGCGCCCGCTATCCTAGAAATTCAGGATATGGTGGATCAGAACCTAGGAGTCCCATGAAACTTTTGGATGGTCGTCATGGAACTTAAGGTGAAGGATCTTCACTGTGTCGATGACAGTATCCGCCTGCAGACTTCAATCCTCATAAGAGTCCTTGTAGTTGGCCATGTCTGTAGTCACTTGGTCCAGGGCGGCGTGCGCGTCCTTCAGCTTCTACTTATAGTGCGCCTTGGACTTTTGCATCTTCTTTTGGACGTCCTTCGGATAAAGGAACATCTGCTCCAGTGTATCCTTCTCCGCTTAGAGGGCATCGCACCCGCGAGTCAATTCAGCCTCTTTCTCGAGGAGCTCCCGCTCCACATTCTCGCGGGTCACCTTCTTGAAGGCAACCTGGGCCAAGTACTTCTCTTGACACTCTTTCTCAACCTTGGCACGCACCTTGATGCGCTCAGCATTGAGCTCGTCCTTGAGGCGGGAGGCACACGATTTTGCCTTGGTTTGCGCATCCTTGCAGGCCAGTGCTAGGTCCATCTACTTCTTGCGAGCAGTATTGAGATCAGCTCGAAGGCGCACTGCAGAGCTGACCGCCTCATTATTCTCCTCCGCAAGTTTGGCAAACTCTTGCAATGTAGCTTCAGCCAACAAGAGCATATGCAACGCACAAATGACATAGTGAGTAGTGCACACATGGGAGATCTTAAGATCGACAAAGGGGAATAGAAATAAAGAATACCCGAACACTGAGATTGCCCATGTTGCACCAAGGCTTCGAAGATACAAAGTCCGATGGTGATATGATCCCAAATTGTCCACCATTCACGTCACGATTACTTGACAAAGAAGCTATCAAAGTTGGGAAGAAGAAAGGCAGAATTTGGCTAAGTTGCGAGTCAGAATATCGATATGATCGATCGCACTCTCCGAAGGCGCAGACGCAAGGGTCGGAGTCGGAAAGAGCATCTAGTGGTACACCTAGCAAAGCTTAAGCAACCCTAATTATATGTACTACATACTAACGCATGCGAGGGGAGAATCGTGCAAAGACGTGGTGCAAGAAAAAATTATCGGCATCGTTGGGGGCGGCAGCCGGGGGCACTTGAGAGGTGGATGATGACGGGTTCGAAGAAGTCATCGATTGGAGGAGCATCTGACATATATAGAGAGGAAGGAGAAGCAGAGAGAAGAAGCGTGAAGCCGCTCATCAATAAAAGAAGGAGAGCGCGAAGGAGAAAACAAAAAGGGGACGACGACAAAGTGAGGGAGGCGCACGATTAAGAGAAGGGGATGCATGGTCATCTCTGCAAGGGGGCGCCTTGGTGGAAAAATCTGGGCAAGGCGAGGCACCCCCGAAAACAAATAAGAAGGAGCACCGTCATTTCCTCATAAGAACGGGAAGTACGCGCCTCGAGCACGATGAATGTTGGCAAGAAAGCAAACCCGGGGATGAGAAGAGACGCATTGCGTTACCACCGACGCGCATGGAAAGGCGGGTCACAGGAAAAGACTATCTAAATAGTTAGGCCCCTAATGAAAAATATTAGGCGCCTAACTGGGAGGCAATTGAAATCGAATTAGGGTTAGGATTTGGGAATTTGATTTGAGCAGAAGAGAGTTGAGGAAGATGTCTCGACAGGTGATGACTGAAGAGTCAGTCTTGTAGTCTCGAGACCTCAACACTCTATTGGGCTCAAAAGGGCCAAATGGGCCGTAAAGCCAACAACTAAAATGAATGGGCTGAAGATCAATTAGGCCTTGATGATCATAACCATAAACGACTTTGTTCTTCACTGAAGAACACAGATTGCAGAAAAGAGAAGGGCATCAGAGTATCAGAACAGAGTAAAGGGCAGAGAGGAACACACGATCTTTTTAACGAGGTTCACCCTTGTGCAATGGTTACTTCCTCGTCCCAGGATCACAAATCCCAGGAGACTCTATTTATGATTTTCAATCAAAACGAACACGATTACAAAGACTACAATGAACAAGAAATAAATTGAAAGAAAAGAAAAACTCCCTGAATCACCACCCGACTCAGTTCACCCTTTTGTAACTTAAAGCACAGACCTATACCTCTTGCTTTAATTCCCACAAAAGTATGCTCAATCCTGGAAATCTCAAAGAATATATAGATGAAGTACTAGCCGTTGGAGAGGATCAAGAAGATTAGCTTGAATTAAGCACTTTCCCTCTTTGAGCAATCCTGCAACGGTCTTGGAGGATTGACAAATCAGACTTACCATTTCAACAATCTCTCCCTAAGTCTGATATTGTCGATTGCTTCAAGAACCTGCAAAAAGAACAGCCAGAGAGCAGCAAGCAAACAACCACTACTAGGAGCAGATCAACAACCATAGGAGACAATAAACCAATCATTCAGACAAAAAATCCATCAAACACAGCTCTCCCTGAGAGCAAACAATCCATCAGAACAATACTCTCCCTGAGACAAATAATGAAAACTAAAGCACTGAGACCATGAAACTCTCAACTCGCGACTTGACCACTACTAATCAATCAGCTTCACTAGAGAAAGAATCTTCAAGAGGAGCAACAACAGGGGAGTCAGAGGCATGACTGGGGGCATCCGAATCAGTTCCATAAAGCTCCTGAATAGCAGCAGCAAAAGGTTCAAGAGGAGCATCACCATTGATAGACTCATTAGCATCACCATCACTAGGAGCATCACCATCGGCAGACTCATCAGAGTCCGATGAGTCTGAATCACTAATCCAAATCAGGTTCACCTTTCCCTCAATCGCAATATCCAGATCATCAAGAATCATGTCCACAGTCAACCAGTGAGTGGGAGACTCAAACCGGTAGGAATTGAGGTTGATGGGAAGATCCAGCAACAGACGAGTGATCAAGGTACCAAAAGCCAGAGGGGCAGGATGATTGTGATCAATGAAAGGAAAAACAGCCCCAAAGAACAAATGAGAGTAATCAAGGGGTACCTCCGCAACAGCATGCGCCATGATCCAAAGATCTAAAGGAAGAACACGATCAAGCCTAGTGGAACGAGGAACAAAAACTCGAGTGATGCAGAAGTGGAATACTCGCATGGAAGGAAGAAGAATCGCCACAGGTAGAGTAGAATCTTCATCAGGAAGATGTCCAGTCAATTGAATAGCTTCTTCAGCAATGTTGAAGTTGAAGAGAGGAAGCTCAGACTCGTGAGCAAGGTTTTCTCCAATCGCAGGGAAGCCAAGAAGACGACCAATATCATCAGCAGGGAGAGTCATCAGATGACCAAAGACCAGGGTCGTAAGAGTCCGAGATTGCAGCCCAAAGTACCGAAGGTTAGAGAAGAAATAGAGAACTGCCTCAGGACAAATCAAGGCAGGATGATTCTCACGGAGAAAATCCCAGCCGAGGTTACGTACCCAATGGCGGACTTCCAGACCATGAACATCAAGACCAGAAAAGGGAACAAGGAAAGCAGGGGAAATAGGACGCTGAGCAAAAGACTGAGAATGACGGTGATAGTTGAGGTAAAGGGGACCATGAAAGAAGGTTCCAGAGTAGGTGAGAGCAAAGGAGTAGGCCATGATAGGGAGGACTCACAAACACTCAGCAAGACACGCACGCAGGAAATACTGAGGTACTGCCAGAGACACACAAATAAATAGACTCACAGCAGGCAGCCGGAAAGGAAAGAACGCAATAAAAAAGGAACAAAAAACACAGGAACAGAAGGAAAACAAATAAAGAAACTAAAGCGACAAAGAAACAGAAAGAAAAATAAACAGAAAAAGAGAGACACGATACCATTAAGGTATCGAGAAATTCGAGATGGATTGACCAGATCGCAATCCAATTTCAAGACAAAGGAAAGTAAATCGATCAGTCCCCAAAGGTTTGGTGGAGAAATCTGCAAGTTGATATTCAGTATTGATGTGATGAAGAGCAATGCAGCCTGTTTGAACCAACTCACGAATAAAATGATATTTTATATCTATATGCTTTGTTCGTGAATGATGAACAAGGTTTTTAGAAATGCAGATAGCGCTAATGTTGTCACAAAACAGAGGGATGGTTGGAATAACAAGACCATAATCAGAAAGTTGATTCTTAAGCCAAAGCAATTGAGTACAGGTGCTGCCAGCAGCAATGTATTCTGCTTCCGCTGTTGAAAGAGCAACAGTGGCTTGTGTTTTACAAGACCAAGACACAAGAGATGTTCCAACAAACTGGCAACTGCCTGAAGTACTGTGTCGGTCAATAAGACTACCAGCAAAATCAGAATCACTGTATCCCACAAGATCAAAGTTCTCATTCTTGGGATACCACATTCCTATATCAGAAGTGCCTTTGAGATATCGAAATATGCGTTTAACAGCACTTAAATGGCTTTCTTTAGGATTGCCTTGAAAACGAGCACATAAGCATACACTCTGTTGTATGTCAGGTCGACTTGCTGTTAGGTACAAAAGTGAACCAATCATACCCCTAAATTTAGATTCATCGACTGAGGAACCAGCCTCATCTTTGTCAAGTTTGACAGTAGTTGTCATGGGAGTAGGAGAAGAGTTCATAGACTGGAGATCAAACTTAGTTAACATGCTGGAGATATACTTAGATTGAGAAATGAAAGTTCCATGAGAGGTCTGTTTAATTTGGAGTCCGAGAAAGTATTGCAACTCTCCTATCATGCTCATTTCAAAGACTTGTTTCATGGAATCACAGAATTGAGCACATAAATTGGAGTTCGTGGATCCAAACACAATGTCATCCACATATATCTGAACTAGCAGAAGATCATTAGTCTCTCGTTTAGTAAATAGGGTTTTATCAACTGACCCTTGTTTGAAACCCTGATCTTTAAGGAAAGCAGTTAAACGTTCATACCAGGCATGAGGTGTCTGTTTAAGACCGTATAATGCCTTTCGTAATTTAAAAACATGATCAGGATAAAGATGATTAACAAAGGCAGGTGGCTGAGAGACATAGACTTCCTCATGAATTCCCCCGTTCAAGAAGGCACTTTTGACGTCCATTTGAAACAGGGGAAAGTTCATATGACAGGCATAAGCACATAACAACCTAATAGACTCCAAACGTGCTACAGGAGCAAACGTTTCGTCATAATCTATACCTTCTTCTTGACTATAACCTTGGGCAACAAGCCTAGCTTTATTTCGAATAATAAGACCTTCTTCATTAGTCTTATTTCTAAAGATCCATTTAGTTCCAATAACAGATTGATTTAAAGGACGTGGAACCAAATCCCAAACATGAAGATAATCAAACTGAGTTAATTCTTCTTGCATGGCAAGTAACCATTTTTCATTTTTTAAAGCTTCTTTGTAATTCCTAGGTTCATACTGTGAAACAAATGCATACTGCCCAGGGGTATACTTACCTCGAGTTCTCAACTTGTCATTGAGATCACCAATGACTTGATCAGTAGGATGGCGCTTTTGTATATGAGGTGGTGCTGAAGGTTTACTGGATGAGGCATCAGTTTGTGTATCCCTTTTTGAACTCTCAGAGAATGCAGTAGTAATAGGATTTGACTCTGCTTCCGGTCTTTCACTGTGAACACACCTGGTCAGCTCTAACATGTCATAAATAGGTATATCCTGTTCAGAGGCTTCAAGATTTGAGTTAGTTTCATTAAACACAACATGAACAGATTCTTCGACTCGCTATGACACAACACCTAACAATGGCCAAGTGTAACCAATGAAAGGGACTGCAGTATAGTGGCACAAGTAATAAATATCGAATCCACGGGTCTCTAGAGTTACTATTACTCAGCTTCAGTTCATTATCTAGCAAACTAGATTAAGGATTGATTAACTAAACTACTCTACTAACTACTCTACTAATTACAAGTTGGGAACTCACTTAGGTAGGATTCCCCCTAGCTCCTCAATTAGGTCCAAGTTGCAATTACCTTTGGTTGATCTACTGTTGATTAAACTGCGGAAGATCCTAAATTAGCTTGGAATCTCTTAAGCTGACCAAGCCCTCTCAGTCCAACTACCCGGCAGACGACTAGTCTTCACCAGGATAGAAAGCTGAGGCTATGAACACAGAACTCCACTACTGGAATGAATTCCAGTACAAAGCAGTGAATTGATTGACTCTCGCACAACCAATTCACCACTATCAATCAAGGAAGCTCTCTTAACCTAATCAGATTCTATCTATCATAGGTTAAAGCAGAAATCAAGAGAATTTGATCAAGATTCAATTGACTCAATAAATCATGCCTCAATCGATTATAATCAAACAATATAGCATCCAAAACTTCATACAAGAAAGATCCTAACACATGGAACTAGGGTTCCTCAAAACCTAAGTGAAGGGAAGTTACTCCATAGAGAAGAGAGAGACTGCAGAAATATGATCTAGATCTTCAATCTCCATCTCCAAGCTTGATTCCCGAGCTCCAATGGCGAAGAAATCCTCCAAAATAGCTCCAAGAATGTTCCCAAGTCACTCTCTCTCTCTAGGGTTCGTCCCTTGGGTGTTTGGGAACCAAAACCCAGCTCTCCCTTTCCTTTGGCTCGAATCTGCCTCAAAAACCCGATTCTGGGCGAATTACGGGCTGAATTACGGTCGTAATTATTCCATGCCCGTATTTTGCCCTAAACACGCGTTTTGGTTATGTTTCAGCGCACCCAAAGCTCCTCTCGGCAGTGAAAATACGGGCATGGGAGGCCAAATTACGGTCGTAATTCTCCTACCCGTAATTCTTCCTCCTCTCCTGTTCAAAGCTTTGTTTCTCTCTCGTTCGGACTCCGAATCAGTCGCCGTTTGAACCCAGACGCTCGTAGTCTCGTCCTCTTTCTTTTCATAACAAACTTCTATGATAATTTGTCCATAATATGAGGTAGAAATCCATTATTCCTCAGGTCATGCTCGTGTTTCTTCTCCCGAATTGCAAAATGATCTCCGATTGACTTGAAACTTGCGCCTTTGCTTCAATTTACATGATAGGACCTGAAATGTGACAAAGGAACACAAACTAGCATAAAATAGTCCAAGAAAGCAAAAACTCAAGCCAAAATGATCAAGAAACGAGGGTGCAAACATGTGCAAATACGACGTTATCAAATTCCCCCCCACTTAACCGTTTGCTTGTCCCCAAGCAAAACAAGTCAGATACAAGGAAAGCTCAACACATTTCAATCATGCAACTCTTGGGGACATATCATATCGGCACAAAACACGGGAATCATACTACTTTTAGATATCAACACATGAACAGGTTCAACCGCAACCTGGACAACCACCACAGACAACATTCGAGTGCAGCAAAATCGAGTAAAGGAGGAGTCTCCCTTCTGTTTATCAACCAACATAAACTTGACTCAACCACTTACTCAAGACAGTCACCTCATGCACAAAACTCAAGATATCAGAATTGAGACCGAGCCATCTAGGTCCTCACCGGGGTAAAGATCATAGATAATATGAGAAAATGAATCGCTCACTCTCGACCAGTGGGGTCAGGACAATTTGATGCGAAAAATGCGCATGCTTATTCTCTCAATTCCTAACGTCTCTTCACCATGAAGGCAGCCTCTAAATGTTAGAGTTCGCATATGGGGTGTCACCACTAACTAATCCAGAGGTCTTAGACACAGGTTCAGATGACTGGCTAGGGTCTTGGACATGGGGAAAAGGCCTTTTAGGTGGTGGAAGTATTCATAGCACAAGGTTCCACAATTCCAAACCCAACACAATCACAATCAATCAAACCACTTACTTTCTTTCTGCCATTCTGCATTACTCAAATTCTTTTAGAGCATAAGAGCGAAGGAGGTCACAATACTGTTAGTATTTCCAAGCCAGACTGCTAAAAACACTACTTAATGGGCACAATTCAGATTTTTTGTAGTGGCTCTCTTTTGCTTTCAATTTTTCTTTGTTTTTCTTTCATTTTTTTCATTTCTTAAGGGAACCACCACCTGTGCACATTTTTCAAACACATGCCCAATTTTTAAGCACTACCTCCAACCCTCACATTATATTTAGCAGAAGCAGCAGAGAACATGTAAAAACCACTCTGTGGAACCTTCTAAGAGATGCAAAAGGGTGATTTTCCATTGTAGACCGAAAGAAAGGATAACACACGGCTCAAAGGGGCTGACTAGGGGGTATGACACACCAGGACAGTCAATTTGGTCGTGGGCTAATCCTATGCCTCCATCATCTTAGCTAGTGACAACGTGAATGCTACAAATCATGGAAGAGGGATCTATCGCACAAGAAAGAAACGAGCAGGCTCAAATCTCACATGGCTACCTATATGCTCTATCTCTCATTTTGATTCCCTGAACTAGATGCATAAACGACTGTCAAGAAAAAGTGATCAATCCAAGTCACAGTTGGTAAGCAAACAGTTGAAAAACTGAACCCCTACACAACTCTACTACACGTCTAAGTCATCATTATAGGTTGTCCTAGTTATAATCAGGTTGTCATGCATTAATTCCAAAGCCATTCGATTCACCAATCAAATCCACAGTGCCAATACGAACAAGCAAACAACAGTACTTGGAGCCCTCAAATCTCGAGATTTGGACAGCGGACTAGGCTCCAAGCACACCCATACAGCCAAACATTCACACGCATACATTATCGAACATCCCCCCACACTTAAGCACGACATTGTCCTCAATGGAGGAAAGATAAGGAGGGTAGAACGAAGTTACCAGATCAAGGGTGAGTGATGGTGGATGGGGCAGGCGGTGCATTCTAGGAGGAGAGCGTAGTCGGAACACAAACACCCCACAAAATCTCACAAAGGTTGAGTTATTGACTCTAAAATCAAAGAACAAAACTGACTCAACCGAGGAAAAATAGAGAAAGAAATGCAAACCGACTGGTTGGGTTGCCTCCCAACAAGCGCTTCTTTCACGTCGTGAGCCGGACGATGGCTCCTAAGTTTCGGTCCATGCTAGAACCTCCTTGAAGTTGAGCTTCTCGTCAATGAGGTGGAGTCTCAAGTCACGAGCATGTGGTATGCCAGGTGACGGAAGCTCGTGCACTTGATGCAGATGAAGTCTCCACCCTCGAGACCTCTTCTTCTCTCCTCTCGTCTCATTGCCCCAAACCAGATATGACAACATCGATTGACCATCATCGCGTCCACCAAGAGGGACCGATGTCGATGTGGCCTTGGTCTGGCAAAGAGACACTGCAAATGGGTCCTTGCTAAGCAGTTCCTTGAAGTTTGGTGGGGATATTACTTGCAACTCATGGACGGTGCATGCCTCTTCCACCTCAACTTCGTCCTCGGCCTGGATGCCAATTGCTTCTTCAACCTCCCTTCCTCGTTCATGTGGTATCACCCCTGGGAAATGATCAAGAACTACTTCTGCTTCACTTTCTTCATCCTCCACAACTTCTTTCTGCACCCTTTCTTGCTCTTCTTCTTCCAGCACGGATTGGAGGGCAAGTCGCCAAGCAATTTCTTTCATGAGATCATCTTGCATATCCTTGCTCATGCTCACCTCTTCAAAGCTCAGTGTGGGACGTGGGAAGGTGTGGTTGGCTATGACAGGACATTCCTGATCATGATCATCACGGGAGCTCTCCGTGACAACTTCTGTGTGCTCCACATTGTCCTTGTAGTTTTCTTCTTCCTCCTCCTCTTCTAGTATGGTAGCCGAAGGGTGATCTGGAGCAGGTTGTGCACAAGATCGCTCAAGATCATCGACGCTCTTCTTAAGGCTCAGGAGGATCTCCTCTGTTTCACGATAGGCCTGGGTACAAAGATCCATCATGGACCATGATCTCTCACTGTCTCGAGCAAACTGCTCCATGAAAAGCCTCAATTCATAGTTTGGATCTGGTTGTGGAGTGTAGCATGGCTCTGCAGAATGGCCCGTGAAGGCCGCCATGGGTAACTCCAGCTCCGATGGCCGTTCTGATTGTGGGAGAAAGTCTTCTTGGTAATGAGGTTGTTCTTGATATGCCCAGGGGTCGGATTGTTCACCGTAGTAAGGGGGTTGGTACTGGACCCCGAATCTATAGTCTTCTCCTCCTTGATTGCTCCAGGGAGTCTCGGGATAATACCACTCGGATGGTGGTGGATACCCCCAATGGTTGGAGAAGCCATGAGGATCCATGATTCAGCTCTGCACCAACAAAAACAGAAACACCCAAGTGAAAAGCAAGGGTGGAAAAGAAAAGAAAAACGCTAAAGTAACAAACTTCTGCCTTTCCTAATAATCTAGAAAAGTCCCCGGCAACGGCGCCAAAAACTTGACTCGCTATGACACAACACCTAACAATGGCCAAGTGTAACCAATGAAAGGGACTGCAGTATAGTGGCACAAGTAATAAATATCGAATCCACGGGTCTCTAGAGTTACTATTACTCATCTTCAGTTCATTATCTAGCAAACTAGATTAAGGATTGATTAACTAAACTACTCTACTAACTACTCTACTAATTTCAAGTTGGGAACTCACTTAGGTAGGATTCCCCCTAGCTCCTCAATTAGGTCCAAGTTGCAATTACCTTTGGTTGATCTACTGTTGATTAAACTGCGGAAGATCCTAAATTAGCTTGGAATCTCTTAAGCTGACCAAGCCCTCTCAGTCCAACTACCCGGCAGACGACTAGTCTTCACCAGGATAGAAAGCTGAGGCTATGAACACAGAACTCCACTACTGGAATGAATTCCAGTACAAAGCAGTGAATTGATTGACTCTCGCACAACCAATTCACCACTATCAATCAAGGAAGCTCTCTTAACCTAATCAGATTCTATCTATCATAGGTTAAAGCAGAAATCAAGAGAATTTGATCAAGATTCAATTGACTCAATAAATCATGCCTCAATCGATTATAATCAAACAATATAGCATCCAAAACTTCATACAAGAAAGATCCTAACACATGGAACTAGGGTTCCTCAAAACCTAAATGAAGGGAAGTTACTCCATAGAGAAGAGAGAGACTGCAGAAATATGATCTAGATCTTCAATCTCCATCTCCAAGCTTGATTCCCGAGCTCCAATGGCGAAGAAATCCTCCAAAATAGCTCCAAGAATGTTCCCAAGTCGCTCTCTCTCTCTAGGGTTCGTCCCTTGGGTGTTTGGGAATCAAAACCCAGCTCTCCCTTTCCTTTGGCTCGAATCTGCCTCAAAAACCCGATTCTGGGCGAATTACGGGCTGAATTACGGTCGTAATTCTTCCATGCCCGTATTTTGCCCAAAACACACGTTTTGGTTATGTTTCAGCGCACCCAAAGCTCCTCTCGGCAGTGAAAATACGGGCATGGGAGGCCAAATTACGGTCGTAATTCTCCTGCCCGTAATTCTTCCTCCTCTCCTGTTCAAAGCTTTGTTTCTCTCTCGTTCGGACTCCGAATCAGTCGCCGTTTGAACCCAGACGCTCGTAGTCTCGTCCTCTTTCTTTTCATAACAAACTTCCATGATAATTTGTCCATAATATGAGGTAGAAATCCATTATTCCTCAGGTCATGCTCGTGTTTCTTCTCCCGAATTGCAAAATGATCTCCGATTGACTTGAAACTTGCGCCTTTGCTTCAATTTACATGATAGGACCTGAAATGTGACAAAGGAACACAAACTAGCATAAAATAGTCTAAGAAAGCAAAAACTCAAGCCAAAATGATCAAGAAACGAGGGTGCAAACATGTGCAAATACGACGTTATCATTCTTCAACCTTCTTAGTACGATTATTATAGACACGATAAGCTTGACCTTTTATTGAATATCCTAGAAAGACACCCTTGTCAAATTTGGCATCAAATTTGCTTAGATGATCCTTTGTGTTAAGAATAAAACAAGGGCATCCAAAAGGATGAAGATAAGACAGATTAGGAGTTTTATTTTTCATAATCTCATAAGGTGTTTTATCAATCCCTTTTCGAATTAGAACTCTATTGAGAACATAGTAAGCTGTACTAACTGCCTCTGCCCAAAAGTATTTAGGCAGATTAAATTCCAATAGCATAGTACGAGCACACTCTATATAGTTCTGTTTTTCCTCTCGACAACTCCATTTTGTTGTGGAGTTCGAGGGGCTGAAAAAGTATGAGTTATCCCAGATTCACTACACAGAACCTCAAACTCCTCTGAAACAAACTCTCCACCATTGTCACTTTTAATGGTTTTAATCTGAGCATTATATAGTTTGACAAAGATTTTGAATTTATTCAAGGCTTCATCCTTATGAGAGAGAAAATAAACCCATGAATACCTAGAGTAGTCATCAACAAGCACCAGGACATAATTCTTACCACCTAAACTTGTCACATTACATGGACCAAACAAATCCATGTGTATTAGATCAAATGTGCAACTTGTGACAATGTCAGGTTTAGGTTTGAAGGATTTCTTGTTGTGTTTTCCAGAGACACAAGTTTCACAAAAAAAATCAGTTTTTTCTTTTAAAATAGGCATGCCATGAACACAACCTGACTTAGATAGAGCCACAAGCTTAGATAGACTAAGATGCCCCATCTTTCTGTGCCATAGCATTTCTAGTTGATTTGAAGCAACAAAGCAAGTTTCATTAAAAGCACTTAAATCACTTAAATCAATAACATACATATTATTGATTCTGTTTCCAACAAACATAATTTTCCCATCCCTAACTCTTTCAACAGTGCAATGGTCAGCCTTGAAGGCAACTTGGTTTCCATTACTGCACAGTTGACTGATGGATAGGAGATTATGCTTCAATCCTTCAATAAGTAAGACATCTCGAAAAGAAGGTGATGGAAACTTTCCTATAGTACCACATCCAACAATATTGCCATGACCATTATCACCAAAAAACACTTTACCCCCATTATTAGGTTTTAAAGAAGATAACAAAGATCTCTTACCAGACATGTGGTGTGAACAACCACTATCTAAGTACCATTTCTTGTCATCATTGTTGTTTGAGCCTGAGTGAAAAGCATTCTCAACATCTGATTCTATGACTTTGGTAGCCATATAGGCTTCTTCATCTGACTTACACTCCTCTGGTTCAGAGTCATAGTCACTCCATGATGCCTTCATGGCCTTTTCTTTGGCTCTTAATGTTTGTGGACATTGAGCCCTGATATGACCGAGCTTCCCACATCTGTAACACGCCTGAGGTTCCCTGTCTTGCTGACCTGTCTCAACAAACCTGGTCTGCTGTTGAGGCAGCCTTTCTTGAAAAATATTCTTGTTATGATCAAAAAATCCCTGCTTACTTTCATTTGACTGACGTTTCTGATTTTTATATTTGAGCATACGATGAAATTTCTTGCTAACTAAAGCAAATTCCTTTTCAAAATCACTTTCACTATCTGAATCATATTCAACAGCTCTGGATTTGAAGGCTAAGTTTTTCTTTCTTTTCTCATCTTCTTGTCCTACCTGTCTAAGAACATGTTCATGACTTAGTAATGATCCTATCAGTTCATTTGTAGGCAAGATAGAAAGATTCTTAGCTTCTTCAATAGCAGTACGTTTTGATAGCCATTCCTTGGGCAAAGATCTAAGAATTTTTCGGTTTAGATCCTTACTCTGAAATGACCTACCGAAACCTTTCAATTTATTGACAAGAACTGTGAATCGAGAATACATCTCATGTATTCCCTCTCCCTCAAGCATATTGAATGACGCATAATCATGCATCAATAAATCAATACGAGATTCTTTAATGTTAGAGGTACCTTCGTAAGTGCTTTCCAAGGCTTGCCAGATTTCTTGAGCTGTTTCACAGTTTTCAACTTGGTCAGCTTCGTCTGGATTCATCGCTGCCTGAAGAACGTGCATTGCTCTTTGATTTAATTGTGCGCTCTTCTTCTGGGCTGCGGACCACATCATCTGCTCATCCATGTCCATCTGAATAGGACCATTCTGGACGATCAGCCACAGTTCTTCATCCACTCCCCACATAAACTGCTTCATCCTCTTTTTCCAGGCTGTATAGTTCGACCCTGTGAAGATGGGAGGATGATTGAGCGTAGCTTGCCCAAACGAACTTGACGCCATTGGACCGATTACCTTGGCAGCAGTGAGCTTCGTCAAGGCAGAGCTCTGATACCAATTGAAATTGAATTAGGGTTAGGATTTGGGAATTTGATTTGAGCAGAAGAGAGTTGAGGAAGATGTCTCGACAGGTGATGACTGAAGAGTCAGTCTTGTAGTCTCGAGACCTCAACACTCTATTGGGCTCAAAAGGGCCAAATGGGCCGTAAAGCCAACAACTAAAATGAATGGGCTGAAGATCAATTAGGCCCTGATGATCATAAACATAAACGACTTTGTTCTTCACTGAAGAACACAGATTGCAGAAAAGAGAAGGGCAGCAGAGTATCAGAACAAAGTAAAGGGCAGAGAGGAACACACGATCTTTTTAACGAGGTTCACCCTTGTGCAATGGTTACTTCCTCGTCCCAGGATCACAAATCCCAGGAGACTCTATTTATGATTTTCAATCAAAACGAACACGATTACAAAGACTACAATGAACAAGAAATAAATTGAAAGAAAAGAAAAACTCCCCGAATCACCACCCGACTCAGTTCAGCCACCACAGTATAGAACCTCTTCCCCTATACTGTTCACCCTTTTGTAACTTAAAGCACAGACCTATACCTCTTGCTTTAATTCCCACAAAAGTGTGCTCAATCCTGGAAATCTCAAAGAATATATAGATGAAGTACTAGACGTTGGAGAGGATCAAGAAGATTAGCTTGAATTAAGCACTTTCCCTCTTTGAGCAATCCTGCAACGGTCTTGGAGGATTGACAAATCAGACTTACCATTTCAACAACAATTGTTGGGCATATAGAACAAAGCCTACGAGAGGAGGCCCATAATGCCAAACAAGACCCAAAAGGTGAACCCAACGGTAGTAAGATCGTATCCAAGGGGGTTGTGGATAGCCTGGGTGAGTGATAGACCGATAATCATACATGTTTTCACCCCTATTCTAAAGTCGTTTGTGATGAGGAATCTCGTATTTTAAGCCGATTTCACGCTAGGTTGTGCTTGTTTGTGTTATTTCAGGTCCTGGCGTTGGAATCGAGGCGAAGGAACGAGTTCCGGATCGAAAGGAGCGAAGATTGGACAAAGGATGCTGCTGGACCAAAATACCCGGTCAAAGGAAGAAATACCCGACCGGGTATATTCTGGCCTCGACCGGGTATTTCCTCCTTCGGGCACCCGTGAGAAACAGAAGGGGGCCCGGGCGATGGCGATAAATCCCCGGTCGGGGATTTTGGTGGTAGATCGGGGATTTTCCCCTTTAGTGGAACGGTGCGTTTCGAAATACCCGGTCAAACCATAAAATACCCGACCGGGTATTTCGACCGGGTATCGCGGGGTCAGCTGATAAAAGAGGAAGAAGGCCAATTTTCAAAGGGTTCCGAGTTTTTGAGAGAGAAATCGATTCCTAGAGAGAGAAAGCGTCGAACCAGAGTTCTCAAGCGCCATAGATCGATCTTCAACACCATTGGAGCCCGTCTTGAGCTTGGAGAAGTGCGATTAAACGTCCAGAAGCAGGAATCCAACTTCACAGTATGATTTCCGTGTCTGAATCTGCTTTTGCTTCTTTCTCTATGGAGTAGTTTCCCCATTCATCTGGGTATGGAGAACCCTAGATTTGTATGCTAGGTCTGATTGTATGAACCCAAGTACAGTGTTTGTGAATTGATTATATTCGATTGAGGTTTGAATGATTGAATGACTTGAATCCTGATCAAATTCCTGTTGTTTCTGCTTTGACCTGGAATGAGAATATCTGCCTAGGTTGATAGAGTACCCTTAATCGAAGGTGGCGAATTGGTGACTTTAGTCGAGGAGCCAATTCGCTATTCTGTACCGAAGTTAATTCGGTAGTGGAGGTTTGGTTCATTAGGGCCTCAATCTGTTTACTCCGGTGGAGGTTAGTCGCCCGCTAGAGACTCAGATTGAGAGGGTCTGGAGACCTTTAGTCGAGACTTCAGGCTAATTGAGAACCTTCCGCAGTATAACTTTCATGAAAACTGAACTTGGCAAATTACAATCCGACTTAACTGCAGTCTAGGGGGAAACCATATCCGGGTGACCTCTCTTGACTTGACAACAAACCGTTTACTTGCTCTGTGTTTTGTTTGCTTGAGTTTCACTAAAAGTTCACTGCTAAATAACAAGAATTCACCGAGTAGTCATCACATCTAGGACCCGGGTTGACATTAAAACCCGACCCGCTATACTACGCTTTAGGAATTGGTTATACTTGGCCATTTTCTAGGGTGACAGTAGGAGTGAGTCAAGTTTTTGGCGCCGTTGCCGGGGACGGCTAGGTTGTTGAAGAAAAGTGATTTCTGTTACTTTAGCATTTCCATTTTTGCATTGAGTTTTTGCTTTGTCCCACTTGTGCCTTCACGGGTTTGCTTGCTTGAGTGTGTGCAGGTAGTGCATGACCCGTAGCCAGTCAGGAGGTTTACTGCCGTTGGATCCAGAGCTTGAACGCACTTTCCGCCAACTTAGGAGACAGCAGCGAGCTAGACTGGTTACGGGAGAGCGCATAGACGGCCACTTGACCAGCGATTCTGAGGAAGAGTACGAGATGGAGGGCGAAGACATCCCACAATCGGGGAATGCTCGACAGGCTCCCCCGGTGAATCAGCATCCACCACCACCGCCGGGTCCCACCTTGGAGTACTACTACACTCCACGGATTGCTGACATCCGCCCGGTCATCCTTTATCCGCCCATCCCAGCAAATAACTTCGAGATCAAGCCAGGCTGGATTCAGCTCATCACATCCTCTATCCAGTTCCATGGCTTGAAGGATGAGGAAGCCCGGGCACACCTTTCCCGTTTTCTGCAGCTGACAAACGGTTTCAAGCTGAATGGTGTTCCGGATGATGCAATCCGCCTTCACCTCTTCCCCCATTCTCTGGCGGGGAATGCTAAGAGGTGGTTGGAGACCCAGCCCCCACTGTCCATCACTTCTTGGGACGATCTGGCGGATAAGTTCGTGCACAGATATTATCCGCCATCGAAGACTACTGAGATTCAGCGGGAGATCACTCACTTCCGCCAAGAGCCAGATGAGTCCCTTCGTGATGCATGGGAGTGGTACATGGGATACTTCTGGCAGTGTCCCCATCATGGCTTCAGCGATGCTTTCACAGTGGGGAACTTCTACAGTGCCATCACCCCAGACAGCCAGAGGGTGATCGAGTCTCTATGCCCAGGAGGGGATATCCTTACTAAGACTCCACCCGAGCTGAACCAGATGATCAGTACTTTGGCTGCCCGCGATCACTCCTGGGGGCAGAGCAGCAGAGGCAGGCACTCCCGGGACCGTGGTGTGCATGCTATGGAGGCCAGATCCGGGTTAGAGCAGCAGGTGGCTGAGTTGGTGCAGACACTGAAGCAGCCTAACAGTCTCCTTCCGGGGCGAGGTGTAGCTGCGCCTCCAGTAGTTCAGTGCTAGTGGTGTGAGAGTCCAAACCATCTGGTGGAGGACTGCCAGGCTATGCGGGAGTCCTCTACTCCCCAAGAACAGTTGGCCTTCATCGCCAATGCTCGGCGCCTCGATCCATACAGTAACACATACAATGAGGGATGGCGCCAGCATCCCAACTTCGCCTGGAGCAACAACACCAACAAACCACCTGGTTTCCCAGCACCAGCAGGTGGTTTTCAGCAGAGGCAGCCCTACCAGGATAGGCAAGGGCCACCACCACAGCAGCAGCACTACCAGCCTAGGCAAGGGCAGCCATTCCAGCAGCCCCAGGGCCAGTTTGCTCAGCCTCCAGCAGCCGCAGCTCCCGATAATCAGATGGCTGATCTGAAGAACATTTTGGCGACATTCATGACCACCAGCCAGGCGAATTTCGCAAGGGTGGACCAGAGCATAGCTTCTTTGGAGGCAGGGCAGAGGAACCAGGGTGCTATTTTGCAAGATCTACAGCACCAGGTCGGTGTCCTAGCGCGCCAGCTTACTGCTCGGGCCCCGGGGACTCTACCTGCCACCACCATCCCCAATCCACGGGACCCGCACGAGACCGCACATGCCATTTTCACCCTGAGCGGCAGGCCTACATCAGCTGATCCTGCCCCGACCAGGCAGGAGGAACCATTACCTGCTTCAGCACTTCCAGCCGGTGATGCAGAAGTGCGGGTGGAGAAGGAAGCCCCTGCTCCCAAGCCACAACCAGTGATGAAGGAGCACGTACCCCAGCTTCCCTTCCCCACTCGCCTTCACAAGGACAAGCTGGAGACTGAGTTTGCCAATTTTATGGCAATGTTGAAGCAGCTCAACATCAGCATACCATTTGTGGAGGCACTGTCGAAGATGCCCAAGTACGCTAAGTTCATGAAAGATCTCTGCACCAACAAGAAGAAACTTGGGGATCTCTCGACAGTGCTGCTGAGCGAGGAATGTTCTGCCATCCTGCAGAACAAGCTGCCCGAAAAGCGCAAGGACCCAGGGAGTTTTACTATCCCTCTTACTATTGGCAGCATGCATGTAGGAAAGTCCTTGGCGGACCTAGGCGCTAGTATTAATGTCATGCCATACAAATTGTTCAAAAAGCTAGACCTAGGTGAACTTAGCCCTACTAGGATGAGCATTCAGCTAGCTGATCGTTCTGTGGTGCATCCTAGGGGTATCATAGAAGATTTGCTTGTTAATGTGGGTGCATTCACATATCCTGTTGATTTTGTTATTCTGGGTATAAATGATGATGTGGATGTGCCTTTGATTCTAGGTAGACCATTTCTTGCCACCGCCAAGGCACTGATTGATGTGCATGATGGTAAACTGATCTTGCGTGCTGGAAATGAACAGGCTGTTTTTCCTGTGACTGAGTCTGATCATTGTGCTATGATTTCTGTATCGCCTGTGCATGCTATTTCTGACCAGATACACGAGCCTGTCGTGTATCCTTCTGCACCTCTCATTTTGCAGGACCCGCCTATCATTCCTCCGCCGCCACTCCATCCAGCCTCGCCTTCGAACAAAAAGCTCAAGGAGGAGTGGCGGCCGAAGCCGCAAGTGGCTAAGCCTGCACGAAAGAAGAGTGGAGACCACTATGAGCTAGTCCCACCCCCCGCACCACGACCACCCTGGCCATCCGAGTACTCACTCGCCTGCATCTTGCCGGATGGCCAGGTCGAGCTGACTTCTGCTGGTGGTTGCAACCGTCGGGTGCACGGTCACCATCTGAAGCTGTACCTCAAGAGCGATGTGGATCCGCTCTTGGAGGCACCTGTTCCTGCACTTCCCTGAGTATCCACCATGGGCGTCCAGCTAAAAGACGGTAAAGAAGCGCTTGTGGGGAGGCAACCCCACCACGGTTTGCATTTTCTTTTCCCTTTTTTCTGAGTTTTTGGTGTCGAGTCAAGTCAGTTGCATGTTTGCCATGAAGTTCGGTCGTCTGTGATGCCTCGGTTTGGTGTTTTCGTGCAGGAGAGTCGCGATTTTGGGACGAATGAGATTTTTGGCCGGAAGGGTAAAATACCCGGTCATGAGCCAAAATACCCGGTCGGGTATTCTTGGCTCATGCCCGGGGCCCCTTCTGCCTTCCGGGGCGAAAAAAGGGAAAAACCCGGCCTCAGGCCAAACATACCCGACCGTGTAATTTTTTGGCCTGAGACCAGGTAATTTCGGCTGTGGAACGCGGCGTTTTGGAACCCCCGATCCCCCGCCAAAAATACCCGACCGGGTATTTTTGGCGCGGGACCGGGGATTTGCACCCTTTGAAACGCGGCGTTTGACAGAATTCCCCGGTCGAGGACCGGGTATTTTCGGGACCCGACCGGATATTTTTCCTATATAAAGGAAACCCCCGGTCATTTCTCTCTCTACCTCTCATTTTTTCCAAAATCACTTCTCTCTCCTCCCCCATTTCCTCTCCCCTCTCTCCTCCTTGGCCGCCGCCGGCAGCCATCACAAGCCGCCGGACGCCGCCCTCCGCCGCCGCCGGACGCCGCCGCCGCCGCCCTCCGCCGCCGCCGATCGCCGCCGCCGCCGGACACTTTCCGGCGACTTTCCGGCGACTTTCCGGCCCTTTTCCGGCGAGTTTCCGGGGCGATTTTTTTCGCTCTCCTCGCGCCCCTCACCCGTCTTTCGAGTCCTAGCTACGGTCCTCCTTGTGTTTCCAGGTGTGTTTCCTGTTCATTTCTAGTTTATGGAAAATCGGACTGTAGATTCTAGGACCGAGAACTGTGGTTGCATACCTAATTTAGACTAGGGTGAGGGCAGACTCGAGCGTGCATGGCTGTGTATGTGATAGATGAACTGTCTATGTGATGATTGTGGTTTATTCTGTGATTCTGCCTTGAATTCCAGTTGAGTGGCTTACAATTCACCTGGCTGTGCTTAATTTGTTAGCCTAGGTGAGCTCGAGTGTGGGGTAAGTACTGACCCCATGCCGTTAGTCCTGACCATCTATTCTCTTGGCTCCACCTATGGTGTTTTGATTTTGCAGGGCCATGTCGCAGGACCATCCCTTCGTGCAGGATCTGCGCCTGCACGCGGAGTATGCGGACCAGTTCCGCAAGGTGATACGAGGGAAGCTGGAGAAGCACCACCACCTCGAGTGGGCAGTGTTCGAGCAGCTCCACTGCTTGCAGGAGCTTAGCACCGCCATCAGTCACCCTGATTGGCGGACCCTGCTTGCCATTGACGAGCCCACCTTCACGGAGTTGGTGTGGGAGTTCTACACCACCTATCGCTACGACCGCTCGATGGCCCGGGACGAGTATGCAGTAACGTTCCGGTTGGGTGGCGATCACAGGGAGCTGACCATCGACGGGTTGGCCCACGCTCTGGGTATCGAGTACCACCCCTTCGATGCCCATGAGATCGAGGTTGCCCACCCGACCGACTGGAACCAGACTGCTTTCTACCGCAGGATAGCCAGGCGCGCCTATGGCTACGACTACTTCGATGCTGGCCAGACCTCCGTCAGCACCCTCAAGCCGCAGTGGCACATCCTGAACCTGCTGATCACCCGGTCCGTCGTCCCCAACGCCACTGGTTCGCATAAGATCCCGAAGCGGGTGTTATACGCCATGTACTCGATGGGGGATCCGGCTCACATGCTTCACCTGGGCTCCTTCATGGCCCTCACTTTCCACCGGATCCGTGGGCATCCTACCCACCTCTTCTGTGGTCCCCTGATCACACGGTTGGCGAGGCATTTCGACATCAGCTTTCAGGGGCTTCACAATGCGACTGTGTTGGGTGGTTCCGCCCCCCTCAGCCGGGACGTGCTCAACAACGCGCGCCTCCTCGCCACTAATGACATCCGCACCTGGGTGGATGGGCTCTCTATGCCCCCCGCGGGGGTGATTGATCTCGACTCGGACGAGGAGGATGCGGACTACTCGGACGATGAGGAGGTGGATGAGGATGCTGACGATGATGATGACGGCGTGATGGATGCCGATGCACCGGAGCCCTCGCTCTCCCCTCCTGGGGATCTGCAGCCTCGACGGAGACCGGAGAGAGGCGAGTCCTCCTCTGGTCCTTCTGGTCCGTCGATGGACTTCTTCACGGAGCAGTTCCAGCAGATGGGCCTCCAGTTCCAGCAGCTGGGTCTTCAGAACCAGCAGCTCATGGACCATCAGGTCCAGTTTTACCAGCAGTATTCGGCCCACCAGGCCGAGTACCGGTCCCGGATGACGGGCGTGGATGAGCGCCTTGGCCGATTGGAGACCCACATGGGCCACACTACTGCTCTCATCGAGCGGGAGAGAGACCGAGGTCGCCGTCTGATGGAGTATTCCGAGCATCTACTCCAGGCTTGCCACCCTCCAGCAGAGCACCACTGGACCACCAGGTGGGAGCATTCACCACCACGGCAGCCTCAGGATGATGGCGTCGACGACCTTATGGATCAGATTGATTTCTCCGGTCTCGGAGGGCCCTAGGGGCTTGTTTTGAGAGTTTTTATCTGTGTCAGCATGCAAACTGTCTGTTTTGTGTCGGTTTTTGTTTCTTTTCATTCTGGATTATGTACTATTGGGCTGACCGTTGGACCTAACGTATGTGTTTGAGCTTTTTGGTCTCTTTTAGCTCTGCCTGTGTTCCCGACTGGTCCTCTCTCCAGTCCGTCCCATGCCGACTGGTCCATTTCCAGTCTTCTGCAGTCTGTGCACACCGGTAACATCGTTCCCCTTTCCTTCCCTCTTCTCCATTGAGGGCAATGTCGATCTTAAGTGTGGGGGGGATGTTTATCTTTTGACTGCATTAGCTCTGTTTGTGTGCTTGGAGCCTATTCCACTGTCCAAATCTTACGATTTGAGGGCTCCGAGTACTGCTGTTAGATCATATTGGCACTGTGTTTTGATGGATGAATTGATTGGTTTTCGGATTAATGCATGACAACTTGTTTGCGACTAGGACAACCTATGATGAGGACTGAGATGTGCAGTAGAACGATGTAGGGGTTCAGTTTTTCAACTGTTTGCTTGCCAACTGTGACTTGATCTGACTTGATCTGATTACTTATCCTTGACAGTCGTTTATGCATCTAGTTCAGGGTATCAGAATGTGAGATAGAGCATATAGGTAGCCATGTGAGATTTGAGCCTGCTCGTTTCTTTCTTGTGCGATAGATCCCTCTTCCATGATGTGTAGCATTCACGTTGTCACTAGCTAAGATGATGGGGGCATAGGATTAGCCCACGCCCAAAACTGACTGTCCTGATGTGTCATATCCCCTAGTCAGCCCTTTGAGCCGTGTGTTATCCTTTCTTTTGGTCTATAATGAAAAAATCACCCTTGTTGCATCTTTTAGAAGGTTCCACAGAGTGGTTTTATATATTCTCTGCTGTTTCTGCTAAAGTCTATGTGAGTGTTGGAGGTAGTGCTTAAAAATTGGGCAGGTGTTTGAAATTTATGCAGAAGTGGGGGCTCTCTTAAGAAATGAAAAGAAAAATGAAAGAAAAACAAAGAAAAATTGAAAGCAAAAGAGAGTCACTACCAAAAATCTGAGTAATGCCTAGTAAGCAGTGTTTCTTAGCAGTCTGGCTTGGAAATGCTGATGATTATGCCTCCTTCGCTCTTGTGCTCTTAAGATATTGAGGAATGCAGAATAGCAGAAAGAAAATACCGGGTTGGTTGACTGTGATTGTGTGTTTGGAAAATGTGGAACCTTTTTGCTATGAATACTTCCACCACCTAAAAGGCTTTTTCCCCATGTCCAAGACCCTAGCCAGTCATTTGAACCTGTGTCTAAGACCTCCTGATTAGTTAGTGGTGACACCCCATATGTGAACTCTAGCATTTAGAGGCTGCCATCATGGTGAAGAGATGATAGGGATTGAGAGAAATAGCATGCGCATCTTTCGCATCAAAAATTGTCCTGACCCCACTGGTCGAGAGTGAGTGATTCATTTCCATTTTCTATATGCTCTTGTACCCCGGTGAGGACCTAGATTGCTCGTCTCTATTCTGATGTTTTGAGTTGGATGCATGAGTCGACTGTTTTGAGTAAGTGGTTGAATCAAGTCTAGGTTGGCTAGTGAACAGACGGGAGACTCTTCCTTTACTCGATTTGCTGCACTCGAATGTCCTTTGTGGTGGTTGTCCAGGTTGTTATTGAGGTTGTGCATGTATTGATGTTTGAAAACCAGTGCGATTCACGTGTTTTGTGCCTTTATGACTTGTCCCTAGTGTTGGTTGATTGATTTGTAAGCTTACCTAGTGTCTGACTTGGTTTGCTTGGGGACAAGCAAACGGTTAAGTGTGGGGGAGTTTGATAGACCGATAATCATACATGTTTTCACCCCTATTCTGAAGTCGTTTGTGATGAGGAATCTCGTATTTTAAGCCGATTTCACGCTAGGTTGTGCTTGTTTGTGTTATTTCAGGTCCTGGCGTTGGAATCGAGGCAAAGGAACGAGTTCCGGATCGAAAGGAGCGAAGATTGGACAAAGGATGCTGCTGGACCAAAATACCCGGTCAAAGGAAGAAATACCCGACCGGGTATATTCTGGCCTCGACCGGGTATTTCCTCCTTCGGGCACCCGTGAGAAATAGAAGGGGGCCCGGGCGATGGCGATAAATCCCCGGTCGGGGATTTTGGTGGTAGATCGGGGATTTTCCCCTTTAGTGGAACGGTGCGTTTCGAAATACCCGGTCAAACCATAAAATACCCGACCGGGTATTTCGACCGGGTATCGCGGGGTCAGCTGATAAAAGAGGAAGAAGGCCAATTTTCAAAGGGTTCCGAGTTTTTGAGAGAGAAATCGATTCCTAGAGAGAGAAAGCGTCGAACCAGAGTTCTCAAGCGCCATAGATCGATCTTCAACACCATTGGAGCCCGTCTTGAGCTTGGAGAAGTGCGATTAAACGTCCAGAAGCAGGAATCCAACTTCACAGTATGATTTCCGTGTCTGAATCTGCTTTTGCTTCTTTCTCTATGGAGTAGTTTCCCCATTCATCTGGGTATGGAGAACCCTAGATTTGTATGCTAGGTCTGATTGTATGAACCCAAGTACAGTGTTTGTGAATTGATTATATTCGATTGAGGTTTGAATGATTGAATGACTTGAATCCTGATCAAATTCCTGTTGTTTCTGCTTTGACCTGGAATGAGAATATCTGCCTAGGTTGATAGAGTACCCTTAATCGAAGGTGGCGAATTGGTGACTTTAGTCGAGGAGCCAATTCGCTATTCTGTACCGAAGTTAATTCGGTAGTGGAGGTTTGGTTCATTAGGGCCTCAATCTGTTTACTCCGGTGGAGGTTAGTCGCCCGCTAGAGACTCAGATTGAGAGGGTCTGGAGACCTTTAGTCGAGACTTAAGGCTAATTGAGAACCTTCCGCAGTATAACTTTCATGAAAACTGAACTTGGCAAATTACAATCCGACTTAACTGCAGTCTAGGGGGAAACCATATCCGGGTGACCTCTCTTGACTTGACAACAAACCGTTTACTTGCTCTGTGTTTTGTTTGCTTGAGTTTCACTAAAAGTTCACTGCTAAATAACAAGAATTCACCGAGTAGTCATCACATCTAGGACCCGGGTTGACATTAAAACCCGACCCGCTATACTACGCTTTAGGAATTGGTTATACTTGGCCATTTTCTAGGGTGACAGTAGGAGTGAGTCAGTGAGTGAGACCCAATTCCTGACACGATCGAAAATATACGAAGGGCGCAGCAAGTGAGGTGATGTGCCTCAAACCCCTAAGCATGGTGTCAAACGATTGAGGCACTTGGTAAAGTGAAAGTATGATGCATTTATTACGGTGATGACATAGGACGGATTTGGGGGGCGACAGTCGGCAAGGCTCTAGGTATAAATATGAGAGTAGATAAACCTCATTTATTTAGTTTTGATTTCTCTCACTAAACTTTCCTTAGCTTCTTTATCTACATATGGGGTGCTAACTTGAGCGTCGAAGTGCTAGTGGACCGCACAGGTCCGTTGTGCGCCTTGTGTGTAGGGTGCTACACGTCTTACGACCGGGAAGAGGAAGGTAGGGGACACACACTCGCGGAGAGGATGAACTTAGCTCAAACACTTACTGTTTCATAGTATTTGTATGTGTGCTTTCCTAAAATCTGCACAATGAACCCACTGGTACATTGTTTTTCTTATGTTACCCAACTCCACACCGAGCCAAACACAACATTACCAGTGTTACAAATTTAGGTAAAAAGTATATTGAATTTGTTGATTGGATTAAATAGATTTGAGTAGGATTACATTCGTGGATGCAGTACAAATTGGATTAAATAGATTTGAGTAGGATTACATTCGTGGATGCAGTGATTCTAAACTTTGGACCATTATGAATTTTTTTTAATGTTTAGATACTATAATGTCATTATAAAAACTATAGTGCAAAACCATAATTTTTGAATAATATTTTTCATTAAAAATGTAGAATTCAGGTGAAATTATAATTTTGAGGCACACAGCATCTAACTACAAAATCTTAAGAAACCAAGATCTAGAGCCGCCATTTACTTATCATCTAATGTTTTAGAATTAATAAAAAATAAATGAGCCAATTTGGTAACTTTGACATATTTCTATATATATATTTTTTTTTTCTTCTACCGGGAAACGGATCAAGTCAGTAACCCTATGATCAGTAATCATGAGTAACATGTCCACATCAGTATGACATCAGTATCATCTCTATCCTAGAAAGTCTTTTATCTATTCCCCTTTAATCTTTAACAGACGATTTCTCTCTCGTTTTAAGTCGAAATTTAATTTTTTTTGCACAGATAAATCAGATTAAATGTGCTCTTTAAAATGATATCAACTTTGATATATTTTTAGTACAAAAAAAATTGAATAATTTTTTACCAGTCATTACCATATGGTATGCTCCTATTTAATACCATATGGTAAGAAAGCGTACCATGATGGTAAGAAGGTTGAATACATGATAATAGGAGTATACTAACTGTCATTTACGACTTTCATCATTGTTTACTACAAGTTACTACCCACATACCATAGTGGTAAAGTATGGTAATTTTTTATCCAGTATTTTTTTCACCCAGAAATTTAAAGATCCAATAGATCATGATGAACTCATTCCTTCTAAGCAAACGTTTTAAAAAACGACTTAAAAACAAAAAAGTTACCATATGATATGTAGTTGGTAAAAAAAAGGTTTCTCGAAATATATTGAAAATTGATCTCATTTTGTAGAGCACAACGAACTCGTTCCATCTATGAAAAAAAAATTGAAATCCGAGTTAGAACGAAAAAGATAAGAGCCGATTAAAAAAACTTGGAAAAATAAAATGACTTTAATTGACAACCCTTAGATCTGAATTTTCTGGATTCACTTAGATTTAAAGGTCCATATTTAGTTACTCATAGATCAGTAACCACCCTATCCTAAGCCCCGAACAGGGATACAGAGGAGAAAGAATATAATTTTGACCAATCAAAGCTATCTTTTTAAATCCACTATTTTCCTTAATTGGACCATCATTCATTTTAACTCAAAATTTAAAAAATTTACATAAAAAACACATTATTATGATCTACACAATGATTGTAGTTAATTATCACTTCAATACACTTGTTGAGACTAGTATTATGATTAACATTATTATATGACTATAGTCCCTTCAGGGACATCCAATAAAAATTATATGACAATGGTATCATGACATTGCATGCATTTAAACATGAAATTAATTTTTTTTATAGACCTCATTAATTATGATATATACAATAATATTTATTTTATTATGTTTGAGCAAAAAAATTCTCTATTAAAAAAAGTATTTAGTCTTTTTTTTTAACATCTCATCATTGTCATATCAGGATCAGTATTTGGTCTCCACTTCCTACTTCGCAGAACCATCCATCCATCATCTTGGGACATCCAAACATTGGATTGTTGAAAATTCGTTTCCCTTTCGATGAAGAGACCTTGGTCGAGAAGTGCAAGGACATCGGAAGAGTTCTGAATTTAGAAGGCAATGAAGGCGAACGAACAACAGAGGAGGTGATTTCACAAGCTGCAAAAGAAATGCACAAAAGAAAGGTTAGAAGTTCAAGATCTAAGCTGGAAATGGAAAAACATAGACTGGGTTCATAGGGGCCATCTCCGATTGGCCCGAGGAGGTGCAAAAGAGGGAGGGGGAGTTTTCAAGTTGAAGTTTGATCAATGAGTTCCGCTATCTGTTTCTGGAATGTCAGGGGTTTGGGCGACGCAGATAAGAGAGGCAGAATCAAACGACTTGTCGGGAGACATAATCCGAAGATTGTGGGTCTTGTCGAAACCAAATGGGCTCAATGTTCGGATAGGTTGATCAGAAGCATTTATAGCAGAAGGGACTGTGGTTGGGTGGCAAAGGACGCTAGAGGAAGTTCGCGGGGGATTGCTGTGATATGGGATAAAGTGTTCTTCGAAAAAAGGTCCTGCCGGGAAGGAAATTTCTGCATTGCGATCGAGCTAAGAGATTTGTGTAATCACATAGATTGGCAGCTGGTCGTTGTCTACGGTCCGCAGGAAAAACAAGACAAGCTTGATTTCTTGAGGGAGCTGCATTCTTTTTGCCACCATCAGTCGATGCCGGTTTGTGTCGCGGGGGATTTTAATTTGGTCAGATGCCACAATGACTATGTAGGTGCGAGACGCAACTCCGAGTTGATGGGGGAGTTTAACGCGTTCATCGATGGCAACGGGCTTATTGAGCTACCTCTTTGTGGTTGCAAGTTTACTTGGAACCATGGCGCGAACAGTAGGCTCTTCTCGAGGATTGACAGAGTGTTTATTTCTCAGGAGTTCGACCGTTTGTACCCGGACTGCGTTCTGACGGCTATGGAAAGAATCGAATCTGATCACAATCTTATTGTCTTGAAATGGGGAGAGAACAAGCAAGTAAAAAGGCCGTGGCGATTTCAGAACATGTGGCTGGAAGATCCTAGATTTTTCCAAGAACTTGAGAAGTGGTTGGGAGAGAACGTGCAGGGTACAGGAGATATCTTTATATTCGCAAGGAAGCTACACTTGATAAAAGCTAAACTTAAAGTTTGGAACAAAGAAGTTTTCGGTAATATTGATAAAAGGGTGGAAGAGCTTCTTAGCATGATCAAGGATCTGGAAAGGGCTGAAGAAGAAAGAATTCTGCAGGATGGGGAAAGAGAAGAGAAAGCTAAGCTGGAGATTGATCTGAAAAGGGATTTGTTTCTTCAAGAGATTTGCTGGAGACAAAAATCCAGAGAAGTTTGGGTGAAGCTTGGGGACAAAAACAGCGGGTATTTTCATCAAATGGCAAACTACAAACGTAAGGTAAACAGAGTGGAAAAGCTTATGATTGAGGGGCGAACAGTTGATGATCCGGTTGGAGTTGCTACTGGGATTGTGCGGTTTTATCAGAATCTGTTCAAAGAAGATTTGGTGTCTCGACCTTTCCCATGTTGGGTTTGGGAACACCAACTAGAATAGTTGGATAAGATGCTGCTTTGCCGAGATTTCACGGAAGAGGAGATATGGAATGCTATTAGGGATTGTGACGGTAGTAAGGCTCCGGGACCTGATGGATTTACGATGGAATTCTATAAACGGGGGTGGAGCTGGCTGAAAAGCGAAGTTCTAAAGGTATTTAAGGAGTTTCATGGTACAGGTGCCCTTCCAAAGTGTGTCAAGCATTCGTTTGTTTGTCTGGCGCCAAAAAAGGACGTGGTTGAAGAAATCAAAGACCTCCGCCCGATAAACTTGATCGGAAGTATAAATAAATTGATAAATAAGGTCTTGTCCAAGAGATTAGGGGATGTTCTTCCAAAACTTATTTCCAAACAGCAGCACTCTTCCGTTAAAGGGAGGCAAATTACGGAGGCAGGCCTTATTGCGAACGAAGTAGTGGAGAGCAGGAGGAAGAGCAGAAAACCGGGTCTCATGTTCAAGCTTGATATATAAAAGGCATTCGATAATGTAAATTGGGGGTGTCTTTTGAAGATTATGGAGCTGATGGGGTTCCCAGATCGGTGGAGGAAATGGGTAAAAGGTTCGATGTTTGGTTACAATGTCTCTATACTCATTAACGGTGAAGCTAACGGTTTCTTCCCGGTCTCCAAAGGTCTTCGCCAAGGGGACCCCATTTCGCCAGGGCTGTTCGTGATGGTGATGGATGTGCTCTCCTTGATGCTGGAAAAAGTGAGAGCTAATGGGAAGTTCGAGGGCTTCTTCATGGACGAGGGTAAGAAGACCGGGGAAGTAACGCACCTGCTTTATGCTGATGACACCCTAATCTTCTGTGATGCGAAATATGATCAGGTACTGAATATTCTGGCTACTTTAGTGATGTTTCAAACTGTGACGGGATTGCGGATTAATTTGGAGAAATCAGTAATGTATCCGGTGGGGGACGTTGCTGAACCGAGTTATTTTGCTGCAATTTTCGGGTGCAACTGGAGTTGTGAGGTTCCGAAGTATCTTGGATACCCCTTGGGTGCGAAACCAAATGACAGTTCGGTTTGGGATGGAATAGTTGGAAAATATCAAAACAGGCTTAATGGGTGGGGAAGTAGAAACCTGTCTTTTGGGGCGAGACTTGTCCTCATTAATGCGGTCCTCTCCGGTTCGCCAACTTACTTGTTTTCTCTGTTCAAGGCCCCTAAATCTGTCATTAAGGATCTTGAAAGATATCAAAGAAGGTTTCTTTGGAGCGGAAAATTGGAGAGTAATAAGATGGCTTTGATTGAGTGGGAGTGGTGTAAATCGCCTGTGAAGAAGGGAGGTCTGGGTATACACGACTTAGAGGCCTTCAACGACGCGATGCTGTCGAAATGGTTATGGAGATTTGCTAATGAGAGAGACAGCTGGTGGCGTGAGCTGATTAACTACAAATATCCGAATGATATGTCGTGTTGGCAGACTAAAAGGGAAAGAAAGGGTTTCTCCAGGTCAGTTTGGGCGAACATAAGTAAAGAATATGATTTGTTTTGGAACTATGCTGTGATTGATCCGGGAAATGGTACTCAAGTCTCCTTCTGGTACGATTGTTGGATTCCGGGGATTGTGCTGGCTGCTTCGTTTCCGCGCGTCGCTGCTGCTGTCCTTGGCCCTGAAGCCCGGCTCTCTGACATTGCAAATAACCAGGGTGAGTTGGTGAGTTGGAATTTTGTTTTCAAGTATAATTTGAGGGGTGGGGCAGCGAGGGAGAGGGATAATCTTTTTGATCTTTTAAATTCTGTGAATGTGCCGCTTTCTTCTCATAGTCCGTGCAGGGTCATTTGGAAACAAGAGGCAAATTCAAAGTTTTCGGTGAGATCTTTATACATGGAGTTAGTCGGGAGTCACTCAAGAGAGATTGAAGAGTTCCCAGCGAAGTTGGTGTGGATCTCGTGGATTCCGAGTAAAATATGCTTCTTCACTTGGCTCGTTTACCATAACAGAGTGTTAACTCTTGACAATTTAAAGAAAAGAGGCATGTCCATGGCGAACAGATGCGTCTTATGTAAGAAGGAAGAGGAGACTGTTCACCATATGCTGGTGGAATGTGAGTTCGTTAGGAAAATTTGGAATTTGATGAATGGCAGGCGAAGCAGGACACCGAGTTGGAATGGGGAGATAGCTCAAGTATTAGCAAATTGGGATTCTGCAGATGGAGACGGAATCGAGAAGTGGTTTGATGGATGTATATTTCAATCCATTTGGTGGGCGGTGTGGCTCGAGAGGAATCAGAGGACGTTCGTAGACAAAGAAATATGCTCGACGGTGGTGGGGAAAAGGGCAGCGAGGAAGGCAATCGAATGGATCGTGGTGAATGGGAAGGCGCAGAAAACAGAGGGGAGGATTTGGTTGAGGGATAAGGAATTAGTTTAACATTTGTCCCTGAGGGATTTATGGGTGCAGTTTCCCCGCGTGAGTCTTGATCACAGATTGATGTGGCAGAGGGTTGGTGGTTTGTTCGCTGCGTATTGTTTTCGGGTGGAGGTATTGGCTGAGTTGTGGTTGCTTTCTCAGGCTTTGGGGGGAGATCCTGTTTCGTCCGCGGGGAGGGACGCTCATGTTGGGGCGGTTGTTTTGTTTCTTGTTTGGGTGTCTGGGTTGGCTCCGACTCTTAGTCCCTGAGTCTGGGCGTAGTGTTTCTTCCTTTCTTTGTTCTTGTTGTCTCTATTTTTCTCCTATCTTTGTTCCTTTTTTCCTTTCTTCCCAGGATCATGTCTCCTGATCCTTGGTCCCTTTGTACAGTGTTATTCCTTTGTCTTATAAAATTTCATCATTATCAAAAAGAAAATTCGTTCATCTGATGGATGCTATTAAATCAGAAAATAGAAGAGCAACAACAAACCTGTTGCAACTACCATGTGGTTGCTCAATCGTCGAAAGCTGGATTCACCATTTTACTGAATAGCTATGATAGTTCATGCCTTTGTGACGAAACAAAATGATAATATTTGAGTAGCCTATGATAACTTTCTTTTACCATGAAAGCAGCAGGTGATTGAACCAAGGTGGTGCGTATGCTCTGCTAGCTTTATGAAGTGTCGTCCGATTCCAGCTGCTAGCCTGTGCCTACCTCGAAAAGGGCTCATCGATCAGTCCCAGCTTTTCCAGAATAATTTTCTCTTGCTTTGTATCTGAAAGTCGCCAGTTAGTTGGAACATGACTTCCTGCTTTGAGCATATTGAAGAAACCCATGTTTCGAAAGCATAAATCCATGTTTCGAAAGCAAAGAGCTAAAGTGATAAAGGATACATTCTTCATCAGGGTTTTCCGTGAAGTTTGAATGGAGCGCATTCCCAAAACTGTCCACTATGGCAGAGGTGGTCATCGATGATTCCATGCATAAGATGGCCATTATAGCATCCAACCGGGTAACCTCATTTCTGAACATTAGTCTGGCATGCGCTGCATCAACATTCAGATGATTGATCAAAAGTTAGAGACGAACAATGGCGGATGACAAATCAGAGTTTCATACATGAACATTACCTTGAGCTAATCGTATTAAGCTTTCAAGCATGCGAATGGTTGTCCTGGCTGCATATGACGTGACAGGATACAAAGTAAAACAACAGCAAGTATGCATCAATGACTGCAGATGAAAATATACGCTAATACTTTGAAGAGAAGAAATTTGCAGCTGAAGAACCTGCATTATCAGTTGCAGATCGCCTTTGAAGTTGAAAGTAGCTCGATATAACTTCCTCGGCCTCTGTAGTAAGGAGTGGTTTAAAGTACCCTTTCACAAAGTTAATGTACCTGCAAGATGATATAGCCCAGCTCATGTTCACTCATAAAATAAACTATTAAAAAATCCTGGGTGAAGGATGATGATCTACTTCCGAAGCATCGCCAGTGTCCAGATACTATCTGAATCTTCATGCGTTTTTAACTTTTCCTGCAAAGCGGATACAGAGGTAACATTCAATGCAACCAGGCATGGCGTGAAATTTACTGTAAATCATCCAAAACATTTTAGGACCTTAATTACCTCTGCAAGAATATGAGATGACACGACTTCATCCCATTCAGGATTTTTTGTATCCAAGAGGACTAGCACTATGTCGAATCTGCTCAATAATGGACCAGAGAGTGCCGTATTGACCGAAAGAGCTAGTTTGGGTTAAGAAAAATCTCAAGTCACTTATGAGTCTGCCCGCAAATCCGGTAAAAATAAGCCATTTTCATAAATCAAGGAACAAAGCAGAGAAATATTGACTACAAAGAATAGACACCAATCATCATTGCTTAAATGTCCAAAGTAGCAAACAAAGGTGCAGAAAAAAGAAGGTTTAGTAAAAAACCTTCCCACTTAGCTAATCAAAAGAATGTTTTAGTAAATAGAATGGATACATTGATCTCGATCATACTGTCCTTTAGGATTTGTGGCACCAAAAACAATTGTTCTGGTACTAAGGGTAGTTACAAGCCCAGCCTGGTAAATCAACGAAACAACATTTAGAAATAAGCCTCATACATGTGAAATATGCACACAAACTAAGAATATTCGCGGAAACGAAACATAATTTCAACTTTCTTTAATTTCTGAACTTAGATAAATGATGCGTTCTGCCTTCATAAGTGCACAAAATTTGCAATAAATGGACATGTTAGTGATGACCCTATGAAGGGGAAATTTAACCTACTACATGTATGCAATGTTTTCCATTTGTAAGGCCCTTTTTTTTATATTTCCCTTCGGTTGTCTTTGTTCCCTCTGATAAGAACACTTAGCTTCATATATCCAATACTTATGACTGCCTCTGCTCTAATAGCCTCAGCACATGAAGAGTGCCTAAGTCAGAACATAATGTTCTGCAGAGTAATTTGATACTCCAAACCTTGTGAAAAGAAATGCTATCTCTAGTGGCAGAACAAGGTGGGAGAAATTAGGCTTGCTTGATGTCTCACCACTTTCATCAGACAGTGAAGAGATAGGTTTGAAAGGAAATACAACCTTGGCAACGCTTATCGTCTGCTGCTCCATTGCCTCATGAATAGTTGCCCTGTCATGTTCCCTCATGCTGTAAAACAAGCATATCTGGTTCAGTTTAAACTGTGTCTAAAAGAGGTTAATGGTCTGCATTTTGTTTGTGGAAATGAGCTTCCTAAGACAATTCCCAATGATGTGTGTACGAACAAGGAAAAAAGACACTTTCTTATGCATCACTATGACACTATCAAAATGCTTGGATTCAGATCTTACACAATTTAGTCTTCTAAACTTCATTTCATTTCTTCATGTAAAATTCATTGCTTTCAACATTTGTCAGTTAATCTCTAGAACTCCCATTGAAAAGACTGTGATGACCTGCTGAATTTAAAACCTGCTTCCAACTTCCAAGTGGTGCCAGTTTTGACCAAATTATTTCTCCACCCCAAAAAATCATTAGAAGTTAGCTACATCATGCAAACCTCAGCCTAGACACTTTACTAGACTACATCCAAAAGTCAACTATGCTTTTCTTTCATTGGGGGTGGGGGTTGGACCTTAATAGAGCTTTTCTTGTAAAACTAGTATGGAGGGTGTATGCGAAGTATAAATACATAAGTGACCTCGACTAGCATATCAATATGGTCAAGATGATGGAACTGCTGATCAAGCAAAAAGCAGAGAACCTATCAAATTCATCGATGCAACAAAGTCCTCCATCTGCTAAAACAAGGGCTCCAGCTTCCAGCATCCATTCACCTATACAATGCATATATAAATTTATTTTTCAACTTGCTGTGTTTAAAACATGGATGGCTAACAATGTATCATCAATTACAAAACAAAGGATATTGTACGGTGCCAAATGGACCGAGAGATGGACGCAGCTGTAACTATACTTGCACTTAAAATGCAAGCTTTCTACAGCAATCTTCTTACTGGTGTACAGCACATAACATGAAAATCATGATTAACATCAGAAGTAATAGTCAATGCAGGCTTTCCCATGCATCATTGAGAAGTGAAGCATACATTTGTATACCATCAGAGAACAAATCCCAGTTGAATATTTCAAGCTTCATGGCTTTATCATACTATATAACGGAGAAACATCAATTAGGTAATTAGAACGCCCTGATGCTTTGGCATCCTGTCAACACAGATGTTTAGCAGGTAACCAGGTAGAACTGTTTATGTCATTATCATCAGATGGGGGCTAATTGAGTAATGCGCCATTTGAGAAATGCATCTTACCAGCTTTAATCTTAGAGGAAACACTAGATTTTAAATATGTTGTAATTTTGTGTTCTATACAACAGTTTTGTCCAACAACTCTGATAAAGAATATCAGCTTTTTCATCAATGAAAAATATAATATCCATTCTTTCAACTACGACGGATTCACTTTTACCATGTTAAAATATAACTCACAAGACAAAATTACCTCCATCCTTGACAGCAGTGACAGTCAAGCCTGCACTAGTGCTCCCCAATCCAGTAGTGATGACGGATCGGTTGCTTAACTTCGCAGCAAATTTTAAGAACTGAGACTTGCCAGTACCTGTAGATCACATATCACCTGAGTTTTACTTTTTCGTCGATCAGGACAGTTGCCCCTTCTAGAGTATTAGTTATGGGAAGGCTCAATTAATTTGATGAAATTTCTAACGCAGCTTGGGTAACTTTTCCAAGAATGCAACCTAAAGATGCTGACAATCTTGCTAGTTATCCTAGATGAATAACTGCTATATAAAGACAAATCAAAAGAAACATCAGAGACAAGTGTTGAAATTTTACTTCTGCAGAGCCTCATTTGGCAAACAGATCTCTAGTCAAATATTTTAGAGATAAAAACAACTAAGCTTAGGGTTTAACAACTAATGTTTATCAGACATGAGTCACGTGACGAAACAAAAGCAATGACAATGAAGGATTCATGTTCTGCAAATTAACCAGAGATGCAGGCTGGCAGAAAAAGGTAGGACAATTATCACCTGGATCCCCAACCAAAAGTAAATGAGATTCTCCTCGAATCTTAGTACCAGATGCATCAACATGTTGCACTCCCCCAATAAGTGTCAGTGCTACTATAAAATCAAACTGCCAATGTAAGACTCCAGAAAGGAATGTTAACCAAGCAACACTATTCAAAACAACACTTACCAGCAAGCTTCACAGTAAAGAGTCCAAACACCTGGGGGCAAACACCTCGTAGAATGGTGTTTCTACCTGATTCGGGATCAAATTACCTTAGACATTGTTGCAGAAATAAACAGTAAACCATATGGAAACTATACATGCAATGCCGCAGAAAGAAGCCTGGGGGCTTAATATCGAACAGCTAAGTTTACTAAAATTAAAGAAAACAGCAAAATTTCTTATCTACTATATCTGGTGTCCAATAAGAATACATCATAAGTTACAGTACAGTACCTTTCAAAGGTGCATCTTTAAAGTCTGACCAGAACTGTTTGAATGTCATCATAATATCATTAGGGATGTCAATGTCTGATTTCAGCTCATTGGTTCGCCTAAATGAAGGAGATGTCGAAAAACCATATTCAACAACAGAAAAATATCTGTAACAAACTTTTACTATGAACTAAAACAGTGGTGCAGCTTGTAGCTAGTTTTGATACCATAAACAAGATGATGTTGCTATGCAAGTAAATATATAGGAGCAACATTAGGAAGTTTGCTACATGAGGTAAATGTGACACCGCCAGTTAAAAAATATGACAACTAAGCCACAGTAAAATGAAAGATATGCAAGTCACCCATCATCTGTATCTAGCACAACCGACAAATGAGAAGTTTTCAGTACATCAACAACTATTAACATAAACAGGTTCTGCTCAACAAATTTAAGTTCACAAAATAAAATGAAGTGAGATTCAAATTATAATAACTAGCCAACCTGAGGTGAGATTTGAGTATCTAGTCGTGATACCTAAGAAACCAAAATCCATATGCCTTCACTTACCGAACATTATTAGCAATTAACACAGGGTCCAGGTTACTGCGGACATCTTTTAGGTCAGGAGACCACTTTGCGGTCAAAAGCCCAGTAACAATCACATCACCTGCATCACAAAAAAAAATCATGCATCCTTAGGGAACTACGAGCCTGAATTCTGTACAGAGCAAGAAAGCAAGTCTAAGTTAAGGAAAAGCATCTAGGCAGGGCTTATGTGCAGAGGCCTTCGCACAGAAATTCAGGCAAACTGAAGATATGCAAGCTGACTTCACATGTTTATCAAAAGAATACGGAATTGAGTCAAATGCCAGGGAAGAAAACAGTTCAGTACCCCAAAAGAAACCATAAAATAATAAGCTTCCTAGAATCTTACCCCCAGCTTTAACCACGTCAACCAGATCATCCATCAAGATGACTGAAATTGAACGAGGAATTACACCAACACCCAACACCTGAGTACTTTCTTGGATTTTAATTTCCTGGTAATCGTGGCAGATTGTAGTTTCATCTACACAGTCAAACCTTGTCCCTTCACAGGGCTTGGGTCTCTGTCATTGTAACATTGAACCAGTGAGTTAAAGTGCAAGATAAGTAAACTGAAACTATTACATTTACTCATTATTCATAATCAATATGTTACTTATGCATCTTGCAATGAGTTTAAGTGCAAAATAAGAGACATCACACATGCCTATGTCACTTAATCACATGAAGAGAAGTAAAAGCTAACTTTATCAGTTAAATCCTGAGGATCCTATGTGCGTAAAACCAAAATATCATAATGGAACTGGGGATAACAAACATGCAAATACAAAATCCATATAATATATGGACAATAAAGTGCCTTTTCCGACTACAACATCAACTTGCCATGGACTGTATATAAAAGTTAGGAAGTTCATTATGAGCACCAACTAGCTAAATACGTCAACGAAAACAATTGAATCAGTGCACCAATCTATGATAGATTACAAACCTCTGACGGGCAAAATGATGGCAAAGCTATGGTGTTTCTGGACTCCAGCTCAGGATAAACTGGGAACCTAAAAATTTTAGTGACAGATAAAAATAGAAATAAGAAAGAAGGGAGAACTGCACTGTTGCCTATCCTACATTTATTGTAAACATTACAAATCTTGACCAAACAGTAGTAACATGTACATATGAATCATCCAACATAAAAACTTGGTCGATGAATTTGCTTTCCTATTTCGCAACAAACTTTTTCAGGAAAGCTTGCACTGCTGGAGCCTAAACTTTGCACGATATGTATTTCTTGGTTCAATCAAATCCAATTATAATATCTCCATCACATAAGAGGATAAATGTTTGAAGGGTGTATGTTGGCTTCTATCTCTTGGACTGCTGTATATTAATACATGGCCAGACATACAGCATCTGCTTTCTATTACCTCCAGTATCCCCCGGAATTCCAGGAATCCGTGCTAGAAATATTGTAGCAGGAAGTCAAACTAAAAAGACATTGGGTGACTGACCAAAATGCTTGCAACTAAGTTTAATATAAAAGATGACTTCCTCTCAAGGCACCGAACTACTATATTCTAACACCTACAAGGTCTCACACTGTACTACCTCCAGCCTTGCCAGCAAACCAGAGCCTAGGCACTTAAAAATGAACAACTTCAAGTATGCATTTTCTGGAGTATTCAGAAGATGAAACTCACTCATGTTTGCATTTACGACACCGATACATCCTCTCGCCTTCATACATCTTCACTGCTCCTGAACGGATAACAGTTCCCTTGAGGGTCAGTAGAATCCCTCTGTGTCTCACCCTCACATGTCCAATGCGTGGAAACGTGTCTACAATATGCATCCCACAGAAAATATATCAAAATTAACATGATAATTACAAGATACTGAATGAATATTTGGGTAAACTGAAGGAAGATTAAAGCAACAAAGAGCAAACCAGAGAATTCAAGTGGAGATCCATTGACATTAATACGAACATGAATGAACTTCTTCTCGGTCCCTTTCTCACCAGCATCCAGATTCTCGAGGACGATTTTCTGTAAGAAACCTCATAGAAGGAGAATTATCTGATTATACCATTGCAACCAGTTAAAGGAAGAATCAAATAGATGCACATGAACAGAACAGAATATATCATATATTTATTTCCCGAGGACATAGCTACTCTGAGATTGGCAACAAAGTTTGAGTTTCAATTCACCTCCTGGAGTTTTTATAAGAATGAAGACAGAGAAAAAATTACTTCAATTCTATGATTCCAGGAACTAATACTGCCAAATGCAACGTCTTGATATCTTGTCCCACCAGCCGCACTCATTTTATAATCAAATTGGAAGGAGATTAGGCCAAAGGAGCTCAAATGGCTTTGTTCTAGTTAGAGAATCACAAACCAAAGAATCTGAATGCGATTAAAGCCGAAGAAGAATGCTAAATAAAAAGACCAATTCAACTTGTATCCCCAAAATGCACAAAATAGCCAGGACCTAATCACAAACCCACTAGACTCACATACATGAGCCCATAGAGCTGCTTTGTCAAAATGGAGCAGGTACTCAGCGGGCTGAGAGAAAACCAGGCTGGCAACCGGAGGGTTTTCGTCAAATAGCTCTGCAAAACTAAGAGAAAGGAGAAGATTCAAGAAAGCGATTCCAAGTGAGGAACCTGGAGAAGAAATGAGATCCTCCTCCAAGGGTTTTGAAGCATCGTACTCGATGTGGAGAGGATAATGGAGCTTGGGATCGGGAGACAGGACTATCGACCGGAGTTGCCGTGAGTGGTGGCGTATCAGAAACTCAGCCATTGCTTTGGCATAGTCCAGCTCCGGCATCTCCACGGGGAATTAGACAGATAGAAGCCGGCCAGTAAGTAATGCCTGACAGAAAACAGCAGCGAGATACTGGAGACTGGAGAGTTGGGGAGGATTTCGGCGGGAACTGGAGTGATACTTGGGGAGTAAAAATTGGGAGGTAAAATACTGATATAGTGATATTTGTCGTCCAAATATTAAATAAAAATACTTTTTTTTACCCTTCCCTCATTTTAAAACTCTAACTCTACCACAACATTTTCCACTCCATGTCCATCCCCATTTCCATCCAAAGCTGCTCTTCTCCCTCCCCACAACCATCATCAACAAAGGGACGTTCTAAATGATGAATGTGATGACTCATGTTTGTGGAATGTGTTTTCCATTTGAAACACATTTTTGGTATGGCATATAACCCACTTCTCTCAGTGCTGCCACCACTCTCGTTTCACGTATTGCAGCTGATTCGGATCTAATTGTACACATTTTGCCCATCATTTCTTGATAGTTTGACTTTGCATTTCATCATTTCTCGACATTTTTCATGCTAGTTTGTGCTTGTTTTGATACATTTCAGGTCATAGCACGTGTGGAAGGGTCGAGTACGAGTTTCGGGACGATTGGAGGTCAAAAAGCGCAAAAACTGAAGAAAAGTCCAAAGTAGCAACCGTGACAATTGCCCTGTGAAAGTAAAGTGCAGGCGTCCAGGAACCATCCGCAGTTCACGGTCAGAGCTGCGAGTTCACGGTCAGAGCTGCGAGTTCACGGTCGCCAGGACCGTGAACTGGAATCACAAACCGTGAACAGAGAAGCGTCCAGAGGGGTTCTAGAGGTTTTGGACGATGACACGCCAAAACACAACACCAAACTGCGACCAAGTTTAATCGCAGTCCGGGAATGCAGTAACAGGCAAGTTATATTATCAACCCGGGGTCTAGATCTACTGCTTACTCCGTGATTCTCTATTATCTAGCAAACTAGTTCGAGTGATTGTTGTTTAAAAGCAAAAGCAGTAAGAAAGCAGTAAACTGTTCGGTTTTCTAAGGCAGGTAAGAGTCACTTGGGAATGAGTCCCCCTAGCCCCTTAGTTAGGTTCAATTGCAATTCCCTGGGTTGATTTACTGTTGATTAGACTGCGGAAGATCCGACAGTAGCTTGGAATCTCTTAAGCTGACCAAGCCCTCTCAGTCTAACTACCCGGCAGACGACTAATCTTCACCGGGATAGAAAGCTGAGGCTATGAACACAGAACTCCACTACTGGCGCCAAGAACACCAGTACAAAGCAGTAAACTGGCTAACTCTCGTATAGCCAATCTCCTACTATCGAATGAAGAGGCTCTAACAACCTAATCAGATTCTATCTATCTCAGGTTGAAGCAGAAATTGAGACAAGCTGATCAGACTCAAATCAATTCATTAAACATGCGTCATTCGATTAAAATCAAACAACAATATCATCCCAAGTCATTACAATCAAATCCCTAACACAAGGAACTAGGGTTCTTCATACCCAAGTGAGAGAGAGGTTCTACTCCATAGAGAGAGAAGAGAAAACAGAAATCAGAGTGGTCATACTCATAAAGATGAGGAAAATCTGCTCTGGGATGTCAATTTTCACTCCTAGGGACGCAATCTGGGCTTCAATGATGAGAAATCCACTCCAAAATAGCTCCTAGGGTTTGTTCTTCGCTCTTTCTCTCTCTAAAACTCTGTTTTTGCCCAGAAAATCGAATTCCCTTTCCTTGGCTCGAATCTGCCTCCAAAAACCCGACTCTGGGCGAATTACGGGCAGAATTACGGCCGTAATCACTTCCTGCCCGTAATTCACACCAAAACGCACGTTTCGCTTAAGCTGCAGGAGGAGGAGGTACGCCCGTAATTTACAAATTACCGCCAGTAATTTGGGAATTACGGCCGTAATTCTTGGGATCTTGCCCGTAATTTTATCACCGAGAGGGAATTCTGGGGAGAAGGCTCGGCCAATAAATTACGGGCATGCCCTGGCCAATTACGGCCGTAATTTGGCAGGGGCTGCCCGTAATTCTGTCTCCGCTCCTGTTCAAAGCTTCGTTTCTCCCTCGTCCGGACTCCAAATCAGTCGCCGTTTGAACCCAGACGCTCGTAGTCTCGTCCTCTTTTTTTTCATGACAAGCTTGCATGATTCTTTGTCCATAAAGTGAGGTAGAAATCCATTCTTCTTCAGGTCATACCCGAGTTTCTTCTCCCGAATCGTCAATTGATCTCTGATTGACTTTAAACTTGCGCCTATGCTTCACTTTATGTGCTAGGACCTGAAATGTGACAAAGGAACACAACCTAGCGTAAAATAGGCCAAGGAACAATCAATTCGAGCCAAAATGGGCAGGAAACCAGAGTGAAAACACGTGCAAATGCGATGCTATCAAATTCCCCCACACTTAACTGTTTGCTTGTCCCCAAGCAAACCAAGTACTACACAAGGTAAACTCACATATTTCAGTCAACCAACATTGGGGACAAGTCATAAAGGCACAGAACTCGTGAATCAAACTGGTTTTCAAACACCAACACATGAACAACTTTAATAACAACCTGGACAACCACCACAAAGGACATTCGAGTGCAGCAAATCGAGTAAAGGAAGAGTCTTCCTTCTGTGCACCAACCAACCCAGACTTGACTCAACCACTTACTCAAAACAGTCAACTCGTGCATCCAACTCAAGACATCAGAATAGAGACCGAGCAATCTAGGTCCTCACCGGGGTACAAGAGCATATAGAAAATGAAAATGAATCACTCACTCTCGACCAGTGGGGTCAGGACAATTTAATGCGAAAAATGCGCATGCTATTTCTCTCAATCCCTAACATCTCTTCACCATGATGGCAGCCTCTAAATGCTAGAGTTCACATATGGGATGTCATCACTGACTAATCAGGAGGGCTTAGACACAGGTTCAAATGACTGGCTAGGGTCTTGGACATGGGGAAAAGGCCTTTTAGGTGGTGGAAGTATTCATAGCACAAGGTTCCACATTTTCCAAACACACAATCACAGTCAAACAAACCGGTATTTTCTTTCTGCTATTCTGCATTACTCAATATCTTAAGATCACAAGAGCGAAGGAGGCATAAACATCAGCATTTCCAAGCCAGACTGCTAAGAAACACTACTTAATGGGCATTATTCAGATTTTTGGTAGTGGCTCTCTTTTGCTTTCAATTTTTCTTTGTTTTTCTTTCATTTTTCTTTTCATTTCTTAAGAGAGCCACCACTCCTGCACAGATTTCAAACACCTGCCCAACTTTTAAGCACTACCTCCAACACTCACATAGACTTTAGCAGAAACAGCAGAGGAAATGTAAAAACCACTCTGTGGAACCTTCTAAAAGATGCAACAAGGGTGATTTTTTCATTATAGACCAAAAGAAAGGATAACACACGGCTCAAAGGGGCTGACTAGGGGATATGACACGTCAGGACAGTCAGTTTTTGGGCGTGGGCTAATCCTATGCCCCCATCATTTTAGCTAATGACAACGTGAATGCTACACATCATGGAAGAGGGATCTATCGCACAAGAAAGAAACGAGCAGGCTCAAATCTCACATGGCTACCTATATGCTCTATCTCACATTCTGATACCCTGAACTAGATGCATAAACGACTGTCAAGAACAAGTGATCAGATCAAGTCACAGTTGGTAAGCAAACAGCTGAAAAACTGAACCCCTACATCGTTCTACTGCACATCTCAGTCCTCATTATAGGTTGTCCTAGTCACAAACAAGTTGTCATGCATTAATCCGAAAACCGTTCAATTCATCAATCAAATCACAGTGCCAATATGATCAAACAACGGTACTTGGAGCCCTCAAATCGTAAGATTCGGACAGCGGACTAGGCTCCAAGCACACAGACATATATTCCAACCGATACAAAGCACCCCCCCACACTTAAGCACGACATTGCCCTCAATGGAGTAGAGGGAAAGATAAGGGGAACGATGTTACCAGATTGAAACACTGTTGGGGGACTGGAAGTGGACCAGTCAGCGGGCTAGCATCAGCAAAACACACTGGGTGATAGAAACCATAGTTCCAAGTGGACAAACCGACAAAAACAAACGAAAGAAAAACAAACCTTGGTGGGGTTGCCTCCCCACAAGCGCTTCTTTTACGTCTTAGCTAGACGGTGGCTCCTAAGTTTCGGTCCACCCCAAAACCTCCTTGAAGTTGAGGTTCTCGTCGATAATGTGGAGTCTCAAGTCACAAGCAAGTGAAGTGATAGGTGATGAAGACGGCTCGTGACCTTGAGGAATATGAAGTCTCCACTCACGAGACCTCTCCTTCGCATCTGCTCTTGTCTCATTGCCCCAAACCAGATAAGATATATTCGATTGACCACCATCGTATCCACCAAGAGGGATTGATGTTGATGTGGTCTTAGTTGGGCAAAGAGACACTGCAAATGGGTCCTTGCCAAGCAGCTCCTCGAAGTTTGGTGGAGAGATCAAATGTAACATAGGCCCGGTGCAAGCCTCTTCCACCTCAACTTCATCCTCAACCTGGACGCCAATTGCCTCCACAACCCCCCTTCCTTCTTCAAAATGTGGTCTCTCCCCTTGGAAAAGATCAAGAACTACCTCTTCTTTACTTCCTTCCTCATCCTCCACAACTTCCTTCCCCATCCTTGCTCGCTCTTCTTCTTCCAAAACAGATTGGAGAGCAAGTCGCCAAGCAATTTCTTCAATGGGATCATCTTGCCTCTCCTCGCACAGGCCCAGCATGCTACAGCATAAATGAGGAACGGTGTGATCTGCCACCAGAGGACTTTCCTGATCATGATCATCATGGGAGTTCTCTGTGATAAATTCTGTAGGATCCTCAACGCCCCCGTTGCCCTTGTCATACTCCACCTCTTCTAGCATAGTAGCAGAAAGGTGATCTTGAACAGGATGTGAGCAAACTTGCTTCACCCACTCTGTTTGCTTCGCCGAGCACTGAACAGTCTGCTCCATGTCATGGAGAAATGAGGGATCGGAAGAGGCAAGGGCTTGGATTTGAAGATCCATCTTGGAGCATGATCTCTCAGTGTCTCGAGCAAACTGCTCCACGAGAAGCCTTAATTGTTTGTTTGGATCTTCCAGTGAAGTGTAGCATGGCTCTGCAGAGTGGCCCGCGAAGGTCTCCATGGCTAACTCCAACCCAGATGGCCCCTCTGGTTGTGGCAGGAACTCTTCTTGAAAAGGGTATTGTTCTTGAGGTTCCCAAGGGTTTGGTTGTTCTCCATAGTAGGGGGGTTGGTACTGACATTCGACTCCATAGTCTTCTCCTCCTTGATTGCTCCAGGAGGTCTCGGGGTAATACCACACGGATGGTGGTTGATACCCCCAATGGTTGTAGAAGCCATGAGGATCCATGTTTCAGAGCTGCACCAACAAGAACATAACACCCAAGTGAAAAGCAAGGGTGGAAAAGAAAAGAAAGTGCAATAAATAAAAAGCTAGAGTAACAAAGTCTCACGTTTCCCCAATAACCTAGAGGGTCCCCGGCAACGGCGCCAAAAACTTGACACGCCAAAACACAACACCAAACTGCGACCAAGTGTAATCGCAGTCCGGGATTGCAGTAACAGGCAAGTTATATTATCAACCCGGGGTCTAGATCTACTGCTTACTCCGTGATTCTCTATTATCTAGCAAACTAGTTCGAGTGATTGTTGTTTAAAAGCAAAAGCAGTAAGAAAGCAGTAAACTGTTCGGTTTTCTAAGGCAGGTAAGAGTCACTTGGGAATGAGTCCCCCTAGCCCCTTAGTTAGGTTCAATTGCAATTCCCTGGGTTGATTTACTGTTGATTAGACTGCGGAAGATCCGACAGTAGCTTGGAATCTCTTAAGCTGACCAAGCCATCTCAGTCTAACTACCCGGCAGACGACTAATCTTCACCGGGATAGAAAGCTGAGGCTATGAACACAGAACTCCACTACTGGCGCCAAGAACACCAGTACAAAGTAGTAAACTGGCTAACTCTCGTATAGCCAATCTCCTACTATCGAATGAAGAGGCTCTAACAACCTAATCAGATTCTATCTATCTCAGGTTGAAGCAGAAATTGAGACAAGCTGATCAGACTCAAATCAATTCATTAAACATGCGTCATTCGATTAAAATCAAACAATAATATCATCCCAAGTCATTACAATCAAATCCCTAACACAAGGAACTAGGGTTCTTCATACCCAAGTGAGAGAGAGGTTCTACTCCATAGAGAGAGAAGAGAAAACAGAAATCAGAGTGGTCATACTCATAAAGATGAGGAAAATATGCTCTGGGATGTCAATTTTCACTCCTAGGGACGCAATCTGGGCTTCAATGATGAGAAATCCACTCCAAAATAGCTCCTAGGGTTTGTTCTTCGCTCTTTCTCTCTCTAAAACTCTGTTTTTGCCCAGAAAATCGAATTCCCTTTCCTTGGCTCGAATCTGCCTCCAAAAACCCGACTCTGGGCGAATTACGGGCAGAATTACGGCCGTAATCACTTCCTGCCCGTAATTCACACCAAAACGCACGTTTCGCTTAAGCTGCAGGAGGAGGAGGTACGCCCGTAATTTACAAATTACCGCCAGTAATTTGGGAATTACGGCCGTAATTCTTGGGATCTTGCCCGTAATTTTATCACCGAGAGGGAATTCTGGGGAGAAGGCTCGGCCAATAAATTACGGGCATGCCCTGGCCAATTACGGCCGTAATTTGGCAGGGGCTGCCCGTAATTCTGTCTCCGCTCCTGTTCAAAGCTTCGTTTCTCCCTCGTCCGGACTCCAAATCAGTCGCCGTTTGAACCCAGACGCTCGTAGTCTCGTCCTCTTTTTTTTTCATGACAAGCTTGCATGATTCTTTGTCCATAAAGTGAGTTAGAAATCCATTCTTCTTCAGGTCATACCCGAGTTTCTTCTCCCGAATCGTCAATTGATCTCTGATTGACTTTAAACTTGCGCCTATGCTTCACTTTATGTGCTAGGACCTGAAATGTGACAAAGGAACACAACCTAGCGTAAAATAGGCCAAGGAACAATCAATTCGAGCCAAAATGGGCAGGAAACCAGAGTGAAAACACGTGCAAATGCGATGCTATCAGACGACAAGGCAGTTCACGGTCGCTAAGACCGTGAACTGTAAGCACAAACCATGAACTCCGGGAGTGAAGAGATGCGTTTTGGCCCATGACACTGAGTTCACGGACGCGTTTAGGTGTTCACGGCCGTGAATTGGAAGGTCGTAAACTGGACGCGATCTCAGTATAAATGGAGAGCTGAAAGGAAGAAGAAGCGAGAGCTTTTAGGTAGGGTTTTAGTTTTCAGAATAAAGAGGGTTTCTAGTGAGAGATTAGGGTTTTCCCTTCACATTCTAGAGAGAGAAAGTGATAATCAAAGGAGGAAGAAGGAAATTGGGCTCAATTCAAGCTAGGGGATTGAAGATTTCTTCTTCTCAAGGGAGATTCAAGCAACAAGGAAGGAAGATTTCCACCTCTCCATTGTTTTTTCTCTCCTTTTTGTTGTTTTCTTTGCCTGGCTATGGATTAGCCTACCTATTCACTTGGGTGTTGTAAACCCTAGCTACAATTGTATGAATGTTTTTATGAACTGAATGATCTGTGTGTTGTTGTGTTTTAATGTGAATGTGGAGGTATTATTCAGAAATAATTGTGTTGTGTGAAAGCCTATCAATCTAATTGTCATTCTAACCGAGCTTAGAGAGGAGACCTCCTTAGGTTAAGAGGTTCATTGAGTGTCCTTGGGCATTCAACGCCTCCTAAGTTAGTTTAGAGAGAACCCTCCTTAACTTAAGAGGCTCTATTAGAGATGGGTTTCGTTGGGCATTCTATGCCTCCTATTCTAGGTTAGTTAAAGGGCAAACCTCCTATTTCGCATTAGCACTTAGGGTTTGGTTGTGGGTGGCCGTCCGAACTCCAATTCGAGGGTGAAGTCTAACCATTCTTTAGTCGATTGGTTGAGAGGGTCACATTAGTGGCTTGGATAGTATCCCATTCCTCAACCTAGAGGCTAAGAGGGTAGCTTTGGCTACTTGTTAGACTTCCCTGTGGTTTATGACCCCCTACACGGTCGTTCGATCCTTCAAGTCGTAATTGCTAGCTAGGGGGAGCAACTCCCAGGTGAACTCTTCTCTCATTGGGACAACCTCGATTTACTTTACTTGCTTGTTTTCATTTGTAGGTTTCTTAGTTTTAAACCCAAAACCGTTTTGATAGATAACAACTTAAGCGATTGAAGTAGGGGTACATGGACCGGTCTGGGTTGACAATTTAAATACTTTCCCTATACTGCACCCGGCTAAAATTTAAAAACGTGAGCTCTAGTCAGGATTAATTTGTGGTGTAGTTCCGTGCGAGTCAGCAGCAAACGTGCATTGTCATTGCTCCATGTCGCCCTAAAGTGACCTAAAGCGGCCAACATACCTTCTTCAGACTAGGAATAAAGGAAATGAGCCCAACCATCATTGTAAACTTCTTCGACCAAATCCAACTTGTTCCCCTAATATTTCCTGAAACTTTGCCTTCACATTGTTGTTGATGTGCCAAACACATAACAAATGTGGGGTGTAGGAGAAGACCTTAGGAATTGGGACAAGTAGTCCACCTTCCTAGTTAGGTAAACGCGTGGACTGGGCAATTATTTTATGCACATCAACAACCAATGGTACGCCTCTTTTGTCTCCTTCTTCATAAGAGCATAACATATGTTGAAGTTCTTCTCAACAGGAGTAACCACACCTTCATCTTCTGGATGGAAGCCAGATGGGAAAAGAAAAGATGGGTGAGCATGTTGTGTTGTCGTCATCTTTCAGATACTGTATATGGAACTGCTCACTTTTTGCGGCTTGCAACACATACTTGATTGCATCCATCTAGTCCATGATGTCTCTCCTAATCTTGGATCCTCGGTTATAAAATTAGCTGATGTTGTGATGCCATCGGTCACCCTTTTTGATCGTTTATTGTCTTCTTCTACTGCGCCGTAGTTACCTCAAAATCTCTCATTTTCGTGGTCTCGTTTATATCCTTATCACTAAATTGCTTCTTCTAACTATGGCCCTCTGGGTAAAGCATTTTCTCATGGTTATGACACCCTCGCCTCCATCTGGTTCCCCTCTCTGTCACTCCTTGCATCACCTTGAATGTCGGTCCATTAGCATCCTCTAGATCAATAAGCGATTCTAAAAATTTTACCTTGGACATGTAATTAGTCCCTTTCCAACTAGTATTGACACGTCTCTCTTTCATCGGATATGGCTTGTATGACATCTTCTCCCTTCTACATTTGTCGCGATACATATAACACATATCAAGTCTTTTATGATTAGGTGTCTCGTGCCTTCCTCAGAATGATACCATGAAACCTCAAGATGTTTTATTGTCATTGTCACAACATCGTCCAATCTAGAATATCAAATGTAATTAAGGAAGTAGCAAGTGTAATCATCTGTTGGTCAAAATCGTAAGCCATGTCTACCTACAATTACGATTGAACAACTTGTTAGAGACATCCTAAAACTAATATAAATACAAAATCCTAAACCCTAACATCATTGTACTAAATTATATGAACACATCACAACTGCAAAAATACTAAATTCAATTCACTATACAAAATAAAATAAACCTAATAATTTCATTAACTCTCTAAAATAAAAATTTATATAAAAGCAATTAAATTCAATCCTCAATATTGGAATTCTAAGGTAGGTTCATGAATCGTTACCATAGGGTATTTGGTTGGGTTGTTGTTGGTGCAAATGTGTAGGTCTTTGTCTTTCAGGTTTGTATAGAACGATAAAGAACATAAGTAAAATAAAGAAAGAAGGTTAAAAGGCACAAAATAATATAGATAATTAAGTATTTAAGGTACTACAACTAGGTAAAGTAAAATATGAACTACGAAAATTAAGACATAATAATAAACATTGTTTAAAGTAAAAAGAAAGAAAAGCAAAGAAATGAAAGATAGGCCTTGGAATGCCTAAGAGTTAATCCTTCTCGGAAGATTCTTCTTCTTCTCCAGCTTGAAAATGTTCGGGGTAAGGAGAGCACACAAATGGTGGGGAGATATCCGCTAAAGTGATCTCCATCTTCTCCATAATCGCATGTATGCACGCCATTACGTTTTGCCTTGCCTGCTTCTCTCTTTTTGGTTATGGAGGATGGTCGCTATCATTACCTTGGTATGATAGTCTCTACCTCACTTGATAGTTGAGGTAGCCGGATGGTGGATCGATTGATGTGTCACCTCCTCTTCTTGCATGCTTTCCTCTTGGCCATCCTCACCATCCCCTTCCATTACCTTCCTAGTTGCACGATGGTTGGCGGGAACCAGAAGACGAAACATTGTGCCCTCCATATCTAATGTGTTCGTGAGTGGGAAGGGAAAACCTTGGAGACCCCAAATACCATTAACGCTCGGAGTTAAAACCTTAATCTTTGACTTTAAGGTCTCAAAGGAAATAGGTGTAGTCTTCGAGTCCATTCAAAATTTAATAGCTTGAAAGTCAATTCCGAAGAAACGAGCGAATCGGGTGACATACACTCCACCGTGCAATGCAGCAAGTCGATGATCCTTCTCATATTGCTTAAATGCGTATAGGATAGCAAGACCGAGGTGCAAGGTCTGAGGGGTATGCATGCAATGAAGAAATGTGATGTCTCTGGCAATCAAATTGCCCTTACTCTTGTATGTCCTACCCACACGAACCTAGCAATCACGTGGTGGATCAATATCCATTCCCGCCTCAGCTCACTGGCCCGTGACAGCTTGACATCCCAGTGTCAGTTGCCTGGCTCATTGACCTCAGATTCATAGAATGCTTTGAAGCATGGAAAACAACTTTCTATAATCAAGGTGGCAAAAATCATCTAATGAATCCACAACGTCTTATGGGTTTATAAATAAAGCTCTTGTCAAGTCCCGAATTGACATCTGGAGATGTTCTCCTCCGATTCTGAATTCAATGTTGTACTCTAAATCTGTAGCTCCTCTGAGATCTTGAATAGTGAGTGTGCTAAGGAACTCCAATACGAACACTCTATAGATGTTCTCCTCGATGCTTAATAGCTTCAACGATCACTTCTTTTAGTTGGGGTTTACTCCTCTTCTTCTTTGAATCATAGCGAGTGTTAGGAGAGTAGGAGCTCTCCACCAGTTGAGAACTCTCCCCTCGGACCATGCCTTTATACTTGTTAGATACCCTACAAATGAAGTGTAGCACCAAAGATGTACAAACACCATTAATCCACTCGATATCAATAATTGAACTTAGAAAAATGCTATTTGACTCACTCCTACTGTCACTCTAGAAAATGGCCAAGTGTAACCACTTCCTAAAGCGTAGTATAGCGGGTTTGGGTTTTAATGTCAACCCGGGTCCTAGATGTGATGACTACTCAGTGAATTCGTATTATCTAGCAATGAAACTTTAGTGAAGATCTAAACTAACAAGCAAGCAAAGCAACTAAACTGTTGTTTTCAGGTTAAGAGAGGTCACCCGGATATGGTTCCCCCTAGACTGCAGTTAAGCCGGATTGTAATTACCAAGTTCAATTTCTATGATAGTTATACTGTGGAAGGTTCTCAAACAGTCTGAAGTCTCGACTAAAGGTCTTCAGACCCTCTCAATCTGAGTCTCTAGCGGGCGACTAACCTCCACCGGAGTAAACAGATTGAGACCCTAACGAACCAAACCTCCACTACCGAATGGAATTCGGTACAGAATAGCGAATTGGCTCCTCGACTAAAGTCACCAATTCGCTACCTTCAATTAAGGATGCTCTATCAACCTAGGCAGATATTCTCATTCTAGGTTAAAGCAGAAACAACAGGAATTTGATCAGGATTCATGCCATTCAATCATTCAAACCTCAATCGAATATAATCAAATCATAGAAACAGTACTTGGGTTCATACAATCAATCCTAACATACAGATCTAGGGTTTCCCACACCCAGATGAATGGGAGAACTACTCCATGGAGAAAGAAGCAAAAGCAGAATCAGATGCGGAAACCATACTGTGAAGGATGGATTTCAGCTCCTGGACGTTGATTGGCACTCTTCCAAGCTCAAGCTAAGCTCCAATGGTGATGAAGATCAAGCTAGGGCACTTGGAGACTCTTGCTCGTCGCTTTCTCTCTCTAGGAATCGTTCTGTCTCTCTAAAACTCGAATCCCCCCTTCTTTTTGGCTGAAATCTGCCTAAAAGGGCATCACTGGCCAAAGCACGGTCGAGGGCACGGCCGTGCTTTGCCTCAGCCCGCCCGTGCTTTGGCTAGGGTTAATTACACGACCAGCAGTTGGGAGAAACACGGCCGTGCTTTTGGGAGAACACAGCCGTGCTTTGTCTCGGCCCTGCCCGTTTTTTCAGCTCGAGTTGGCCAAACTCAAATCAGCTCTCGGCAGTAAAAGCACGGCCATAGAACACGGCCGTGTTTTGAAGGCCTCCTGCCCGTGTTTTTACTGCTGAACCTGTTCCCCTATATTCAATGCTTCGTTTCTCCCTCGTCCGGACTCCGAATCAGTCGCCGTTTGATCCCAGACGCTCGTAGTCTCGTCCTCTTTCTTTTCATGACAAACTTGCACGATTCTTTGTCCATAAAGTGAGGTAGAAATACATTCTTCTTCAGGTCATGCCAGAGTTTCTTCTCCCGAATCGCCAATTGATCTCTGATTGACTTGAAACTTGCGCCTATGCTTCACTTTATGTGCTAGGACCTGAAACGTAACAAAGGAACACAACCTAGCGTAAAATAGGCCAAAGAAGCGATAATGCAAGCTTAAACGATCAAGAAACAAAGGGGAAAAACATGTGCAAATATCGAGTCATCAAATCCCCCCACACTTAACCGTTTGTTTGTCCCCAAGCTAACCTAACTCAAACCAATGCGGCTCTCCAGACCTCTATAGCAACAAACAACCCCGATCGTCGGTAGAGGACGTTCTAGATCATAAAGCAGCTTACGAGGTCAACTGGTCTTCTAAGACGTCCCCTATCTTTCTCAATGCGAGTACTAGACTCAAGCCAGAATCATGAGAAGAAGTAGAAGTACGATAGTCAGTTCATGGATAAAGGGACTCACACCATTCATAACCAAGGACTCGTTGTACCGGGGTGCTCTTTCACTTCATTTCACCGTTGGACCCGGTGGTGGTGGATGATGATGGACCCCAGCTGCCTGGGGATTTGGGTCGTTCCCCAGGAACTGGTTCTCCGGAGGTGGGTTGTGATCGCCTTCCATCTCGTACTCGTCCTCTGACTCGCTGCTCAATTGGCCGTCTCTGCGCTCTTCCGTAGCCAGTCTAGCTCGCTGTTGTCTCCTAAGTTGGCGGCTGGTGCGTTCAATCTCTGGATCCAACGGCAGTAAACCTCCCGACTGGCTACGGGTCATGCACTATCTGCACACAATCAAGCAATGCAAACCCGTGAAGGCACAAGTGGGAAAGAAGAAACACTCAATGCGAAAATGAAAATGCTAAAGTAACAGAAATCACTTTTCTTCAACAACCTAGCCGTCCCCGGCAATGGCGCCAAAAACTTGACTCACTCTTACTGTCACTCTAGAAAATGGCCAAGTGTAACCACTTCCTAAAGCGTAGTATAGCGGGTTTGGGTTTTAATGTCAACCCGGGTCCTAGATGTGATGACTACTCAGTGAATTCGTATTATCTAGCAATGAAACTTTAGTGAAGATCTAAACTAACAAGCAAGCAAAGCAACTAAACTGTTGTTTTCAGGTTAAGAGAGGTCACCCGGATATGGTTCCCCCTAGACTGCAGTTAAGCCGGATTGTAATTACCAAGTTCAATTTCTATGATAGTTATACTGCGGAAGGTTCTCAAACAGTCTGAAGTCTCGACTAAAGGTCTTCAGACCCTCTCAATCTGAGTCTCTAGCGGGCGACTAACCTCCACCGGAGTAAACAGATTGAGACCCTAACGAACCAAACCTCCACTATCGAATGGAATTCGGTACAGAATAGCGAATTGGCTCCTCGACTAAAGTCACCAATTCGCTACCTTCAATTAAGGATTCTCTATCAACCTAGGCAGATATTCTCATTCTAGGTTAAAGCAGAAAAAACAGGAATTTGATCAGGATTCATGCCATTCAATCATTCAAACCTCAATCGAATATAATCAAATCATAGAAACAGTACTTGGGTTCATACAATCAATCCTAACATACAGATCTAGGGTTTCCCACACCCAGATGAATGGGAGAACTACTCCATGGAGAAAGAAGCAAAAGCAGAATCAGATGCGGAAACCATACTGTGAAGGATGGATTTCAGCTCCTGGACGTTGATTGGCACTCTTCCAAGCTCAAGCCAAGCTCCAATGGTGATGAAGATCAAGCTAGGGCACTGGGAGACTCTTGTTCGTCGCTTTCTCTCTCTAGGAATCGCTCTGTCTCTCTAAAACTCGAATCCCCCTTCTTTTTGGCTGAAATCTGCCTAAAAGGGCATCACTGGCCAAAGCACGGTCGAGGGCACGGCCGTGCTTTGCCTCAGCCCGCCCGTGCTTTGGCTAGGGTTAATTACACGGCCAGCAGTTGGGAGAAACACGGCCGTGCTTTTGGGAGAACACGGCCGTGTTTTGGGCGGACACGGCCGTGCTTTGTCTCGGCCCTGCCCGTGTTTTCAGCTTGAGTTGGCCAAACTCAAATCAGCTCTCGGCAGTAAAAGCACGGCCACAGAACACGGCCGTGTTTTGAAGGCCTCCTGCCCGTGTTTTTACTGCCGAACATGTTCCCCTATATTCAATGCTTCGTTTCTCCCTCTTCCGGACTCCGAATCAGTCGCCGTTTGATCCCAGACGCTCGTAGTCTCGTCCTATTTCTTTTCATGACAAACTTGCACGATTCTTTATCCATAAGTGAGGTAGAAATCCATTCTTCTTCAGGTCATGCCAGAGTTTCTTCTCCCGAATCGCCAATTGATCTCTGATTGACTTGAAACTTGCGCCTATGCTTCACTTTATGTGCTAGGACCTGAAACGTAACAAAGGAACACAACCTAGCGTAAAATAGGCCAAAGAAGCGATAATGCAAGCTTAAACGTTCAAGAAACAAAGGGGAAAAACATGTGCAAATATCGAGTCATCACTATTGCAAGTATCCATCCACCCCCACACTTAAGTGAGATCATATATTTAAAAATGGCATGGAGAATGAATTATGGTTTAATCAACATAATTAATCCTCCTTTTCCATAAATAAACCAAACTCATGCATGCAAGGTTCATTCATAAGCATACAAGTTTAATACCAAATCATAAGATAAAAAAAAATTGAATGATATGTGATTGGGGAATTTCTTCGAACACTTGGTGGGAGAACTTTGAGAACAAGAAAATTAAGTCAAATTAACACACCAAGGTGTCCCCATAAACAAAAAAACATCCTTGAAAGCATAAATATTATTCCTATTGCATAAAGAAGTCATCCCAAAGCCCTCAAAATGACCAAAGTTCACTTTGCAATCAAACACATGTTGACCTATCTAAGGTACCAAAATGATAGGAAAATGGAAAATAGTACCTTAACTTGCTTGGAGACATGATATTAATCCAAGAAATTAAGCAATACTTCAATATAGACACTTGAAATAGAGGTAAGATGAAATAAGGTCAAAAGGTTCAAAAGTGCTTTGAGAACATGGTGTACGTGATTAGGTTGTAGATGGGGACAGAGAACACATGAAATGAGTAGTGCACCTTCCCCTTAAATAGATACGGACGAGATCTCCGCCACGATCTTTAACATCGCGGCCGCAATCTTGCCATTTTCAGGCAATGATAAATTTTTAACAACACCTAAGGATTTCAATTATCCACTACAACATTCATTCAACTAATTTATTTGGCGAGGGCTAAAATTCAATCATTCATCAACTAAACTAATCAATCCCTAACTTTAACAAGTTATTTAAAAGAAAAGAGAAAGATACGCAAATCAAAGTTGTTGGGTTGCCTTCCAACTAACAAGTATTTGAAGTCTTTTCTCCGGACTTTCAATTGAGATAACTAAGTGAGAGGAGCTCCGTCCTCCACTATTGATGCTTCGTAGTAATCAAACTTTGGGTGAAGTTGATCACTTGAGTCCGTGTAGATTATTGTCAATGGTTAACACGTGTCAACAACTACCTCATCCTAAGCCAAGTTTAACCTATGATGGCATTTTCGTATAGTGGTAATCAAGGTCATATTTTACTCGGTTCCTGGTACACTAGCCTACTTCCCACCTTGTTGTTAATTAGTTAATCGGTTTTGGAGGTTTTAGTGGACGATTTGAGGGAATTACTAGTTTAGAGATTGAATAAATCTAAAAGCAGGTACTTCGGGGAACTATCCCTCACCCTAGCCTAGGGCTACTATGTATATCTAGATACTTAGGGTTATCGAATGTGGTGAGCGAGCTTGCTTTCATGGGCTTTCGTGGTTATCCACACACCTCTGAGTACGCCTCCCCTAGACCCATATAAAGTCACCTCGATCTAGCATATCGTATCTAGGGCACTAAGCTGAAGCTCGTAGCTCCTTTCAAGGGATACTATCTGTCGTCCACGCAAAGTTTTTATCCCGTGTTCTATCTAGGAAGGCTACCTATAGTAGGGGTTCGGTCGCCTCGACCACTATATGTCCCTATTCATACATCTACCTAGATTTGCTTTATCAAGCATACTCATCTAACCCTAGAACTCCATACCCAGTGTAGAAGCATAAAGTAGGCTAATAGAGAAGATTAGGGCGACTTACCCAAACACAATCAAATATATAATAGCAATAGAATCAACTAGATAAACACATTCATTCATTCAAACCCTAAAATATCCATACATACATACATAGTAAACCCTAAAACTGGTGTTTGGGGTTTAGAACCCCTAGTAACTTAGAGGACTACTCCATAAAGGAGGAAAGCAGATACATAGAAGAAATTGAAGAAGACTTGAGGTTGAGAAATATGTCACCTCCTTCTCCTTCTTCTCCTCTTCTACTTCCTTTAGCTTCTCTCACTCTTTTCTCTCTTTCTAAAACCAGAAATTCTTCTCTCAAAATCAGCTGATCTAAAAGGGGGAAAGGGGTCTCCTATTTATAGGCAATCAAAGGACGGACAAGTTCGCGGCCAGATGTGAGACCGCGATCTTGAAAAGCAGTCATACTGGCCTCTGAAATTGAGGAGATTGTGGGCTGACTTTGCGGTCGAGATCAACAATCTTCCTCGCGGTCAAAATGCACTGTGTTCGTGATTCAACTGGGGAAACTCTCAGTTTCTCCTCGACTCCTTCTTCTCAAAGTTCTCACCTTGAGCCCTTCAATTTGCGGTCGCGATCTTGGGCTTCTAGGCCGCGATCTTCACCTTGACTTCGCAGTCCAGGATCTCGGTAGTGATCTTCCCTTCTAGGCCATGATCTTCAATCTTCTATCCCCTTGCTACACTTGTGACCTGGTTTTGTATCTAATTCGCATTTATCGTCTAATACACCCTAAAATCACATCGAATTCAAATTGGAACAAAATAGGAATGCAATTGACGATGTTTAAGCATTTATGCACATGAATTGGCACGAAACAACCCTTAATATGAAGGGAAAATAACACCAATTTAGGTGTTATCAGAAGTCCAAGGTGAAGACCATGAAGTCTCTCAGCCGCCTCATCCGTGGCTAGTCACTCAGGGTATTTTTTGATCGGTTGATGATGTTTGAATCTTCATACTTGTAGGAGTGAGTGGTCCTAGGTCGAGCTCTTTATAGATCCTCATAGGCATAATGTTAATGCTTGAATCCAAATCGGCTAAAGGATTCCAAAAGGTCTTGTCACCAAAGGTATATGGATTAATGAATACTCTCGAATCTCTCATCTTTGGTTGCATGCCTTCAAAACCAATTGATACAAAAGTGAACTCAGTCATAGAAACCATAGCAACTTCGTCCATTTTTATCTTTCCCGATAAATTTTTCTTTAAGAACTTAGAATATTTGGGAATCTTTATAACCATTTCTAAGAAAGGAATGGTTACCCTAAGTTGCTTGAGGGTATCCTTCCATTGAGCACATTCATGATGTAGATCACTCTCGAATTATCTCTTAGGATAATGTGCCTTAGGAATTTCTTCGGATACTTGAGGCTTCTTTGAGTCTTCGTCTTCTTCGACATTAATCTTGGTGGGGACTATCATCACTTCCTCTTCAACACTCTTCTCTTCTTGAATAACTTCTCCTTGAACTTCCCTATGTGGTGCTCGGGGTTTTGAACTCTAACTTCTTCAATGGTTGGCCATTCCTAAGAGTTACCGTATGACATCCTTCCTATGGGTTAGGTACCGTATCACCCAGTAAAGCTCCTTGAGGTCTTGCTGTTAGAGATTGAGCCATAGAGCTCAATTGTGCTTCATGGTTTTGAAGTGTTGCTCGATGATTTCTTTGACCGGCCTCCAAGGTTGAAAACTTGTTTGCGGCATTCTCCACAAATCACCACCAATCACACTTCATCACTTGCTTGCCATTTTTCTTCATGGTTGATGCAACAAAGTCAATATTCTTTGTCAATTACTGAAGATGTGCCGATGATGAGGATGGTTCTTCGATTTTTAGCACATTTCATATCCTTAACTCTTTCCTCGCCTACCATCACCCCAATAATAGCTATAGAGAGCCATGTCTTCAATTAAATTTTGCAACTCGCCTACTTCTTTGTTCCGAATAGCTCCTTCACTGGAGGCATTAAGTAAATTTCGAGAGCCACAAGTTAGTCCATTATATAGAAGTTTTCCACTTGAAGCCAATCGACTATACCGTGGTGTGGGCACTAGAGTAAAAGAGAGGTGAATATTTCTCAAGATTTGAATAATGGCTCGTCTTCCTCTTGTCTAAACATTTTTATTTCACTTCTCATCAATGGCGTCTTTGAAGGTGGGATGTATCTTGCAAAGAACTTATCACACAATTCCGCCCAAGAGGTAATAGAATGACATGGATGATTTTTCAACCACTGCTTCGCTGCTCCACGCATGTCAAGGGAAAAAGTCTCAAACGAATCACCTCTCGAGGGGCTACAGTAACTTTAATACCATCCGTAAGCTTGTAAAATGCCTTGATGTAGGCATGTGTGTCTTCATTCACCAACTCGTGAAACTAGATTGCATTCTGAAGGATTGTAATGGTCCCCAGTTTGATTTTTTAGTTGTTGTTGGGGATAGTAGGGTGTCGAATTGAAGACTACACATGCTCCCTATTTGGGCTTGAAAATGACCCTATTGTCCTCGGCCTTGGTGGTTGTTGAGGCTGAGGTTGAGGCTAAGGTGGTACTTGTTCCACTATTGGTTGTGGTTGGAGTCTCGTCGCTTTTCTTAGGTCTCGAAGGGTTCTCTCGATCTCAGTAACAAGTGATACTATGATTAGAGAATCTGTCCTTCGCATACAAAATAACTACAAGACAAAGACTCAAACACCCTTGACGTACAAAGTGGGATAATAAGAGTTAACTAAGATAAACTACTTTATATATAAGCGTAAAACTAATACTAAAGTAACAAATCTATATTTTCAACTAGATATCGAAATTCCCTAGCTACGACGCCAAAAATTTGGTGTGTGCTACTACACTATGCGGGTTGTATCAATCGTTTGCACAGATATCTAACTACCCCATTCTGAGCCAAGTATAAATTAGAATGAAATTTCTAGTATAGAGCCAAGTATAAATCTTGATACCCTAGGTCACTTCTCAATTTATTGTACCCTAGGTCACTTCTCAATTTATTGTTATCTAGTTAACCAATTTAGATGTTTGAACTGGAGGTTGATTGAAAAATACTAGTGGAAAGAAGCAAAGATAAAATCAAGGTACTTTGGGGTGTCACCCTCTCCCTAAACTAGGTTCATCATGTAAACAAATAACTATGTTAGGTTTATGGGATAGGATGCAGAACTCTCTAATATGGGGATTTCAATAATTACTCTCCCTCCTCCTAACACGGCCCAGAGAGAACCAATGTACCCTCAGTCTCAGTTTAAGTTTACGAGCTAGGGTTTCTCTCATAATTACCCTCAATAGGTTTAACCTATCATACGTACTAGATACGTGCTTCGATCAGAACGCGTGCGACCTATCTAGCATTGTTTTATGAGGGCATTCCTATTCCAGGGGTTCGGTCGCTACGACCACCAAGGAACCCAAAGATCATTCATGTATCCTTGGTTAGCCATTTGACGCTACCCAATCTAACCCTAAAACTTTCAGCTAGTGTTAAACTTAGTTGTAGGCTAGTAGGGAAGAGTTGAACGACTTACCCAAGCATAATCAAACATAAATGAAGCATAAATTCACTAAAACAAACATATCCATTTATAAACCCTAACAAAATTATATCTACATTCAAAACCTAAATCTTGGGTTTGGGGGTTTAACCTTTAGTACCTTAGAGAACTACCCCATAAACGGGGAAGAAGATACATGTAAGAACATAGAATAAGTCTTGATGTGGTAGAGCTTCCTTCCTTATTCTCTTCTTCTCCTTCGTGCAGCTTCTCTATCTAGCTTTCTCTCTCTTAAAACCATAAATTCTCAATCAAAATATTTCCTGTGTGTAGGGGAAGGAACCCCCTATATGTAGATTTCTAGTTTTTGGGCAAGTTCACGACCAGAGAGGCAAAGTTCACGGTCGTGATCTAGGGGGTTGAGGCCGCGATCTTTGAATTGTCCTTTACGCCTTGATGTTAGCTAAGTTCACGGTCGTGATCTAGGGGGTTGAGGCCGCGATCTTTGAATTGTCCTTTACGCCTTGATGTTAGCTAAGTTCACGGTGCAACATCGCAGTCCCAATATTGGATGTCGCAAGCACAAACGTTATCGCAAGCAGGTCTAACGAGGGCCGTGAGTCGATGATCGAGACTTTTTGGCTTCTCCTAGAGTTCGCGCCCTCTGCTCCATACTTTACGGCCGCGATCTCGGCTATGATGGTTGAATCTTTGAGCCTTGGTTCACGCTCTCACTTCGCGGTCGTGATCTCCCTGCCTTCAACCGTGATCTCTCTGCCTTTGTCCATAACTATACAATTGTGCACTTTTTGGTACCTAAAATATACATATCTTCTATTAAACCCTAGAGTAGCGATATTTCTACCCGAGGAGCAAATCAAGTGCATATGTGACAATATGTTGACAAGAAAGAACATAAAATGACTTGAAACAAACCTAAATATGGATTCCAAATAGCACTAATTTGAGTGTTATAACTGACTCTCCAAACACTTTTTGCATCTTTTCTATGTATTCTAGTTAATATAATTGTTGGGAAATTCGTTTCCTAACTTATGTGGGCCATCAATTTATTAACACACTATATTGTTATTTACTTAGATGGGCTAAATTAAGTGATCACTTTTACATGGCCCATGACTACTCAAGCCAATATGCGTCCAATGGGTGGAAACCCAATACTTGCTCACCTTGGGTCTTATGGGAGTCCATGGTGACTAGTATATAAAGGAACCTTGAGTTTGTGGTCCCCAATACACCAGGACCAACACAACTCTCTTCTCCTCCCCATCAGGAAGATCATAGGTTTCCCGTTAGTGAACTAATGAGGCTTGGTTGAGGAATAAGCTACCTCCCAGGTCGTACTCTTAAAAGTATCGTCCGGTCATAGATCATCCAGTGATTTCCGCATCAAAATCGAGATGATCTACAACATGAATCTAGATACTCCTATTAACCTTTAATAATCTGACAAGATGAATTTTCTAAGAAATTAGATATATTAAGTGTAATTCTAACAATAATAACTATTAACTACTACATTACTCAGAGAAATAATTATGTTTGGAGGCATGATTAAACCTCCTCACATTGCAAAATAAGATAACCATCTATATGGATAGAAAATCATCAATCCCCCTTCTTACAACCTATTATACCCTCAAATTTTTGCTCAGGGAAGCTTGTAAATTGATCGTGGTTCCTTTACCACCAAAGTTCAAGACCGAAAAAGAAAGACTTCAACTCTACTCCGCTAGACCTCGGAGATATAACATGAGAGCGAGCACCACGAACAATATTATGAAACTCCTTCTCTCTTGAGTAACTTGTTCTTTATAGGATTAATACATTGATATTTACCACTGGTGGAGTCTATAACACCCCTAACATTGAAGAAGAAACCACCATTGCTTCTAACTTGGGGTCAACATGAGAGTTAGCAACTTCTTTATTTCCTCTATCGTTGGAACCTTATCATAATCTTTTCCATAACCTCAACGTCATTATTTTGTTCCGGAACCCATACTCGCATCACAGATTTCGGCAAACATCCACAACCAGTCCAAAAAAATGAAAACTACTACACACTATGAGAAGATTGTAATACTTAACTCCTACGTAGATAAATTATTTCCCATATGGCCATAGGGACATTGAAATAGGAAATGCCCCCTCAGATTCAAGCTCAACAAACACTTTTGACAAACCCTAACTTCCCTTCCCCATGTGTAGATTGATCAACAACCAAAGGGATAGCCACTCAGCTAGCAATCTTGCTTAGTCCATCGGGGTAACATACTCTAGCGAAGCATTAGAAAGCCTAATCCAAATCGATCAAGCTTTCTCACCCATATCTTCAGCTCTGATACACAATAACCCTTTCCTCATATATAATAGATTTTTCATGCAGAAGGATTGGTGATTTTTTAGGACCTAATCACAAGTAGCCTTCTACAATAGCTGGATCAACAACAATTTATCATACAACAACGACACTGACACGTTACGACACAACACCAAAATACGACCAAGCATAATCGCAGTAAAGAAATGAAGAACAGTGGTTCAGGTTAAATTATCGACCCGGGTTCTAGATCTACTGCCTACTCCGTGAACTTCTATTATCTAGCGGGACTAAATTAGTGAATTGATTTCAAAGTAAAAGAAATGAAAAGCAAGTAATATTCTGGTTCTTTTCAAGTGCTAAAGGCCATCCGGGTATGGTTCCCCCTAGTATGCAGCTAGTAGTTCAGGTTATACGTTCTCAATTCACTCAGATTGACAGATAAACCGCGAAAAGTTCTTTACTGGTCTGGACTCTCACCTAAAGTTATCCATACCCTCTTGGTTCAAATACCCGGCGGGCGACTAACCTCCACCGGCATACACGAACCAAGGTTAATCACATGAAACTTCCTCTATTGGTGCTTACTCCAGTATGGAGCAGTGAATCGACTTCTCGACTAAAGCAGTCGATTCACCACTTTCAATTAAAGGTTGCTCTTTTCACCTATGCAGAGACTATCGTTCTAGGTTAAAGCCGGAATTACTTAGGTTTGATCAGGACTCATGCAGTTGTGAATAATTTCTCAATTGAATTTATCAAATCAATCATTAGCAAATGGAGTTCATACAAGCATTCCTAACATACAAAGCTAGGGTTCTTCATACACAGATGAAATGGAAAATTACTCCATGGAGAGATGTGAGAATGTCATGCTCGGAGAAGACATTATCAAAATGACAATAAGGATCTGCTCCTGGCGGCTACTCGATACTCTGAGGTTGAGGAATCGAGCTTCGAAGACTTCAGACCGCTCCAATTCTTTCCCAAGGGGTTGTCTTCGTCACTCTCTCTCTAGGGTTCTTTTTCTGCCTTTAGAACTCAGGAAATCCACATACTTTTCCATTTTCCCGAGCAGCCCTTTTATAAGCTAAGAATCTGCGTGTTATAGCCTAAGTTACGGTCGTAACTTGGCTTGCCCTCCCGTAACTCTCCAGAAAACGACATCATTGCTGCACTCCGTAAACCAAGAGTTACGGCTTCTTTGAAGGAGTTACGGCCTCGACCGTAACTTGAAGAGGGAGACCATAACTCCAAAAACGTCTCTTGAACTGATGTCATCGCTTCCCAGGATTTACGGTTCCAAAGCCTGAGTTACGCTCCATACCGGAACTGCAAAGGACTGCCCGTAACTCCAAAAAGCTTTCTGGAACCTTGACATTCTTCACTCGCCAGTTACGGCTCCTTCTAGGGAGTTATGGGCCAGACCGTAACTTGAAAGGTCTGACTGTAACTCCCAGGTTCTCGCTTCCCATTCGCTCTAGAATGTCCCGAAACTTGCTCCTTCGCGCCCGTTCATGCACTAAGGCCTTAAAAATCATAAACTAACATACACAAGCGTAAAACAGACCACGAGAGCGATAAAAAAGACGCAAATGATCAAGAAATGATGGGAAAAACATGTTTGAATATAGTGTTGTCAAATTCCCCCACACTTTACCGTTTGCTTGTCCCCAAGCAAACCGAATCAGACACTCGGTAAGCTCAAAACGTTTTAACCATGAAAACCTTGGGGACATATCATAGAGGCACAAAATACGTGAATCATATTGGCTACTAGTCATCAACACATGAACAACAACAACATCAACCTGGGCAACCACCACTGATGACATTCGAGTGCAGCAAAATCGAGTAAAAGAAGAGCCCCCCCTTATGTTCATTGACCAATATAGACTTGACTCAACCGCTTATTCCACACAATCACCTCATGCATAGAATTTAGGACATCAGAATCAAGACCGAGCAATCTAGGTACTCACCGGGATATAAAATATGAAAATGAATCGCTCACTCTCGACCAGTGGGGTCAGGACAAAATTTGATGCAAGATGTGTGCATACTCATACTCTCATTCCCTAACGTCTCTTCCCGTGACGGATAGCCTTTAAATACTAGAGCTCACAGATTGGATGTCACCACTAACTAATCCGGAGGTCTTAGACACAGGTTCAGATGACTGGCTATGGTCTTGGACATGGGGAAAATGCCTTTTACGTTGTGGAAAACTTCATAGCACAAGGTTCCACAGTTCCAAACGCAGCAAAACGACATTCAACCAAAATAGTTACTTTCTTTCTCTGCTATTCTGCATTAACCCAGTTTTAAGAGAACATAAGTGAAGGAGGTACAATATTAGCATTTCCCAGACAAATTGCTAAGAAACACCACTGTTATGGGCACTATTGAAATTTCTGGTGGCAACTCTCTTCTAATTATTAGTTTTTTTTTCATTTTTATTTTTCTTCGATTAGAGAGCTAAAACATGCCACGATTCCAACTTTTTAAGAACGGCCTCCAACACTCACATAATATTCAGCAGAACAATAGAAAGCATGCAAAAACCACTCTGTGAAACCTCTACGAGATGTGAAAGGGTGATTTTTCATTGTAGACACGGAGAAAGAAAGGTACACGACTCCAATGGTCTGACTTCGGGGTATGACACACCAGGACAGACAATTTGGTTGTGGCTAATCCTATGCCTCCATCATCTTAATTAGTGACAACGTGAATGCTACACATCATGGAAGAGGGATCTATCGCACAAGAAAGAAACGAGTTGGCTCAAATCTCAGGTAGCTACCTATATGCTCAATCTCTCATTCTGATTCCCTGAGCTAGATGCATAAACGACTGTAACAAAATGAGTGATCAATCCAAGTCACAGTTGGTAAATGAATAGTCGAAAAACTGAACCCCTACACAATTCTACTGCATGTCTCAGTCATCATTATAGGTTGTCCTAGTCCAAGCAAGTTATCACGCATCTATGCTAATAGCTGATCGAATCACCACATACAATCACAGTGCCAATATGATCATGCAAACATCAGTACTTGGAGCACTCAAATCACGAGATTTAGACAGTGGACTAGGATCCAAACACACAAACATATCTTGCAGCCAAAGATAAACATCTCCCCCCCCCCCACACACACTTAAGCATACATTGACCTCAATGGAGAAGAGGGAAAGATAAGGGGAACGATGTTACCGGAAAAATGGATTGCGATGGGACTGGAAATGGGACCAGTCATCATCCTGAGGCGGAGAAGGGTGCCAGAAGGTCTGGGTCGTCTCCATGTTAGCTTCCGACCACAGGCGCTTCAGTAGGAAGTGAGTGTTATGCCTGCCATCGCGGTCACGATCCACGCTCGCCTTGATCCAATCAAAATGAGCCTCCATGGCCGCCCAGTAGCGGCCGACTGGTGCAGCTAAAGAAGACCTGGCACCAGGGTCACCGAGGAAGAACTGTAGTGGGTCCTGGACTTGTGCATGTGGTGGAGGCTCGGCCGCCTCTGTCTCATCGAACTCTGTTGAACGCGGGCCCTTGATCCCTCGGATCTGCGAGTCTGTCCTCGTGACCCGAGTCATCCCCATGGAGCTCAAGGTCTTTTCGGGGAAGTCTTTGCACGTCCGCCTAAGGTGTAGTCGTCCAGTGGCACACCAAAATACCAGGCAAGCTCAGTGATGAAGGCCCCTCCATGCACTGTGGCGACCTTCAAGTGGTTCCTCACCCGGGAGACAGAGATCGCGAGAACAGAGCCGAGGTTGTGGTCGTGCTGGGCACATCTGGTGGAGATGAGGGCGTACATGTGGCGCTTCGTCACCTGCCGGGAAGACTCCTGGCTGGGAATGAGCCAACAACGACTGGAGGAAGCGCCATGAAGCCTGCAGCTGGCTAGATAGGGTCCTGGTGTGAGCATAGGGGACTGCAGCATGCTGATGCAAGCAGATCTGCTCATAGAATCCCTGGTAGTAGGCCTCTGGAAAAGTGGGCTCGACCTCGGGTACCTGAATGGAGTCCAGACCGAGGGCGGTGCTGAACTCGTGGTAGCTTAAGCTGTGTTCGTGGCCACCAAGACGGAATTTGATCGCGCCCTCATGGTAAGACATCTTCTTCCTGGTGTGGTTGAAAGTGTTGTAGAACTCTAGAGTGAGCTCTTCATAGATGTCGTATTGGAGCTCCAGCAAGCGGCGCCACTGACGGTGAGGGATGGCCGCCGCGATGGCGTCGTGGCATAAGAACTGGTCGAAGTAGGCGAGATTGAGGGTGTAGTGGCACCCAATCTCAGCCGCCCGCATTTTACGAACGCAACATCGTAGGCCCCAGTGTACTGGAGGCCCTGTAGGAAGGCATGGTCTAGGTTGACCATTATCCTGCAAAACATACAACCACACACCTTGAAACCCGGTAGTAACCAAAATCAGCGGGGAAAGTGGCCCTACTGGACAAGAATTTTCCCCACACATAAGCTCAATCCACTATACTGTAGTAGGCTAGAAACAGGCAAAAAATTCAGGTTCAAAGCACACCACACATACAGGGAACTACGTTCTCCCGCCTATACATCTAAGCATGCAAAACAGGTTCAAAGCATCCTAAACTCTATAATCCGATTCTCCAGAAAGACAAATTAGGCAAAAAGACAAACCTGGAGTCTCAACAAGGAAGGTAGAGCGAGGGAGAAGGTGGGAGAATGCCTGACAGATTCAGACCCGGGAATAATCGCCTTAGGGTCGCCGGAGGCGATTTCCGGCGAGGATGAAAGGTCAACGACAAGGGAAATGGGGGTGCCTGCAGGTGCACCTCGCTGAGAAGAACCAAACGTCGCAAACGATGCCTCGATCGGAGGTCGGGAGTAGCCGGTAAGTCAGCGGGAAGGATCGACGACGTAGAGTTCTCCGTTGAAGGTGGGTAGGATTCTGGTGCGAAGTGACGGGCGTAGCTCACCCTTTTATATATGAAGCCCAAGTTACGGCTTCATCGTGCGAGTTACGACCGTAACTCAGGCCGTAACTACCTGACTCGGAGCGAGTCGTTCAGTTACGGGATGATCGGGTGAGTTACGGCTGTAACTTTGGCTGTAGCTCCCTGATCTCTTGAGACGGTTGAGTTACAAGCTGGGAAAGTATTTACGGTTTAGGCCGACTTCTTGCTTGTGCTCGTAACTATCTGGGGTTGTTGTCTGGAAGTTACGGGCGACGCTCGCAAGTACGGCCATGTTCGTAACTTAGAGCTTTTTCCCGTAACTAGTGGGAATCACCCCAAGTCGTCCCCACGAGGCTTCAAGAAGTTACGGCCAGGCCTCCAAAGTTACGGCCTTGACCGTAACTTGAAGCCTTAGCCTGTAACTTCTGAGTAGCTTCTACCTGTCTCCGCTCAAACGCGCCAGAATCGTCACAAAACACCCAAAAACACCCCACAGGCCCCTGAGACAAAATTTGCACAACAACGATACCACACGGCATAATAACTGACTACAGAACTCCATGTTTGACACAAGACACACGAAATCACAAAAACCTAAAAGATAAAAGGAAGAAAATGCAAACCGAGGTGGGGTTTCCTCCCCACAAGCGCTTCTTTATCGTCTTTTCGCTGGACGCCAATGGCGGAGCTAAGGGTCCGAGAGATCAATCACCAATTCCGTGCGTTCAACATCGCCTCCTAGTCCTAGGTACAGTTTGAGGCGATGCATGTTTACCTTGAAGGGCTCAATCTACATATTGGCAATTTCGATGGTGTCGCAGGGAAACACCTAGGTGACCGTGAATGGTCCAGACCACCGGGAGCGCAACTTGCTCGGAAAGAGTCGTAGGCGGGAGTTATATAGCAAAACTCGATCGTCCACCTGGAACTCTTTCGGGCCTTTGAGTCGAGCATCATGGAGACGCTTGGTGCGCTCCTTATACAGTATGGTGTTCTCATAGGCGTGGTAACGCCACTCTTCTGACTCTACCAGCTGCATTTTTCGTTTGGTACCTGCGAGACTCATATAAAGGTTTAGCGGCTTAAGGGCCTATAAGGCCTTGTGCTCTAGTTCAACAGGTAGATGGCAGGCCTTTCCATAGACAGGCCGATAGGGAGAGGTCCCAATCGGCGTCTTGTAGGCCGTCAGGTATGCCCACAGAGCATCATTGAGTTTGGTGGACCAATCTTTATGGGATTGATCCACCGTCTTTTCAATAATTCGTTTTAGCTCCCGGTTTGTCAGCTCGGCTTGATCATTTGTTTGGGGATGGTAAGCCACCAAAACCTTGTGCCTCACATCATAGCGAGAGAGAAGCTTAGTGAATTGCCCCTGAAAATGAGTTCCTCTTTCGCAAATGATGGCTAGAGGTGTCCCAAATCGGGAGAAAAGATGCTTTCGAAATGAACAGACGCGTCTTGCATCATTGGTGGGCATGGCTAGAGCTTCTGTCCACATCGAGACGTAATTCACAGTGTCCCAGATATAAATATTACCGAACGAAGGAGGAAAGAGACCCATGAAGTAAATTCCCCAGACATCGAAAATCTCACAAATCACAAATGACTTCTGTGGCATCTCATCACGGGCAGAGATGTTACATGGGCTGGCGCATGTACCACTACTTAGATTGTTTGAAACATTATCCAGCGGAATGTTGTATGTGAAAGTCTCTACAATCTACCATTAAGATGCAAGACTTGAAAAGTAAAAGGATTGAACTCTTGGTGAGAAGCTTCACTTGGGAGTTGTTTCCCCTAACTAATTACCATCAACCGTGGGATCGAATGAATTGGTGTGCGACAAGGAGATTGTGAACCGGGAAGAGGAATAAAAATGGTTAGAAACCACACTTTCAATTGCTAGGCCAAAGAATGCATTATAGACTACAATTGTATCCCTCTTGGCCCAAGAAAATGAGGGTTGACTTACCTTCTCCCTCAAATCGGGGTTTGGACGGCTTAATCACAATCAACCTAGGTGTTCAATTTGAGTTTAGAGGTTTGCCCTACATTAACCTAGATAGGAGGCATGAAATGCCCAAGAAAACCCAACTCAGTTTGAGTCTCTTAAGATAAGGGGGATTCCATCTAAGCTAGGTTAGAATAGCACAATAGATTGCCAAGCACACTCAATGCACAATCACCAAGACAAATACCTCAAATCTTAAATTAAACATCACCCACGCACAATTATTCAATCCACACAATCAACTACATGGTAGAAGTTAGGGTTCTACAACACCCAAGTCAAAAAGAGACTACTCCATGCTAGAAAAAAGAAGAACACAAAGGAAAAAGCAAAAAAACCATCACTGTGTTGCCTCGGTCCTTCCTTGTGCTTGTAGAGATCCTCTCTTGAAGAGGAACTTCCCAAATCTTGACTTGGAGCAAACCCTAACTTCTTCTCCCTCTTGGTTCGTGGCTTTCTCTCTCTAGGTTTTCAAAATGAAGAAGGTTTCTCTCACTTTGGGCTTTCCCTTCTTCCTCCTTTCATCTCTCTTTTTATACTCAGGTCGCGCCCAGTTCTCAGTCCCAATTCACGGCCGGGAACTAATGGCGGGGACCGTGAACTCAGTCCTAAATGCACCGCTTCACTTAACTAGTTTGCGGTCAATGGCTACAGTTCACGGTCTGATCGTGAACTGACTCGGTGTCAGTAACCTTTGAAAACTCTCTGGAACCTCGCCAGTTCGCGGTTTGTGGCTCCAGTTTACGGTCCTGATGACCATAAACGTCGGCTGCTACCTCCTCTTTGCCTGATCCTCGCGCCTTTTCTTCCAACTTTTGTCTCCGGGATTGGTTCCACCTGTTAGACTCTGAAACAAATTGAAACACAACAAACCTAGTGTAAAACCACCCTTTATGGAGCTCGATTCCCACAAACGCCAAAGAGAAGCGGGGATAAAAAGTGTACATTTAGGCCCGAATCGCTCCCCCACACTTAGACGTTTGCATGTCCCCAAGCAAACCATTTCGCACAAGGTAATATCTCAACCAAACAAAATACCTTGGGGACAACTCAAAAGGTCACAAAGTGGGGAGTCTCAATGGCTATTGGCAATCAACACATGGATCGTTGCAAGCGACACCAGCATCCACCAATAACGGGCAAACGAAAAGTTCCCACCTTGTTCATGAATCAATGCAAGTCTCAACAAGATCACTCATCAACCACAACTAACCATGCATAACATTCAAGTCCAAGGAATGAACGAATGGGCAACAAAGGTCCTCACCGGGGTATGATATGACATGCAAAGCAAGAATGAATCACTCACTCTCTTGACCAGTGGGGTCGGGACCATTTGGTGCAAAAAATGTGCACAATTATCAACACTCGGCCCTAGCGTCTCTTCACCACGGCGACAACCTCTACATGCTAGAGTTCACGGGACGGTCGTCATCACTAGCTTGTCTAGAGGTCTTAGACACGGGTTCAAATGACTGGCAATCATCTTGGACATGGGGAAAAGGCCTTTTGGTGGTGGCACGAGTCAAGACACATTTAACAACCAATGCTCTCTTTAGGGAACTTCCTCCAACACTACTCTTTTTCTCTTTCATTCCTAGCAAGAAACCGCACAAAGTCCTCTTATGTAGAACGTAAATGGAGCTCATAAGCACAAGCTCCGGGACACAAGGACAACTCGCATATAGACACGAAGAAAGGGTGGGGGGTCGTTCTATCAAACACCATTAAGATCACAAGCAAAAAGCTCCTACAAGAGAACGACCCCCAAAGTCCAAGGCTCGAAGGGGTTGACTAAGGGATAGAACATTTTGGGACAATCAACATTTGGGCGTGGACTAATCCTATGCATCCATCATACTCACTAGTGACAACTTTGATGTTACTCGCCATGGTAAGAGAGATCTAAGTACACAAGAAGAAAACAATCGGCTCAAAACTCGCATGGCTATCTAGTCACCCAACCATCTATTCCAATTCACAAAACACAATGCATGGCAATTGTAATCAACAAGTAATCGAGTCAAGACATCCATTCATTTTTGCACACATGAGAACTAAACCTTTGCATTATCCTAATGCACCTCTCAGTCATCATAGGACACACTCAATCACATGCAACAATTCAAGGTCAATGCCAATAAACACTAGATTCTCCTACAAACCGGCCACTTTGATCATGCAACCATTTCTTGGACCCCTCAAATTTGGGCATACATCAAGGCTGCAAGCATTCAATCACACTCACACAAGCATAATAATAAACTACCCCCCCCCCCACACACACACACTTAAGCTCGACTTTGCCCTCAATGGCGTAAGATAGGGGTAAAACGATGTTACCGCATGGCTTGGTGAGTGAAAGTTGGAATTTTTTTTTCGGGGTAAGAGATTGGAGCTTTAAGGAGAAGACACAAGCAATCACAAACACACACATTCTCGCTCGAGGCGAGGTTATTACACAACAATATGATAGTGAAACAAGGAAAACTTGCTAACTTTCGTTGGGTTGCCTCCCAACAAGCGCTAATTTAACATCTTAAGCTAGATGAGGACTTTGGCTAGGCATCTTGAAGGAATACCACCTCATTTTAGGGCATTACCTCTCTTCCAAGGCAACGTTTGAGGCGGGGTCCATTCACTTTGAAAGTTCCTTTCTCTTGGTGGGAGATCTCAACCACCCCGTATGGGAACAATTGCGTTACCGCATACCATTTCGACCTTAGCTTCCTGAGGAATAGGCGTAACCCGGGGTTGTGCAAGAGCACCTGCTCTCTTGGTTAAAAATCATTCCCTCCTTTCAGTCGAGCGTCATGCAAGCACTTCATCTTTTCCTTGTAAATCTTGGTGTTCTCATAGGCCTGAAGGCACCACTCCTCGAGTTCAAGAACCTACAACTTCCTTTCATTACCACACAAAGTAAGGTCCATATTCAATAGCTTTCTGGCCTAGAAATCCCCATGCTCTTGCTCTACATGCAAATGATACGCTTTGCCATACACCAATTGGTAAGGCGAGACGCCTATTGGGGTTTTGTAGGTCGTGCGAGACGCCCATAGAGCATCATCATGTTTTGCGGACCAATCCTTGCAGGATTAATCCACGGTCTTTTCCAATATCCTTTTCAGTTACCTATTTGATAACTCTACTTGACCACTTATTTGGTGATGATAGGCCATTGACACCTGGTGGGTAACACCGTAGCAATCGAGGAGTTTGTTGAATTGCCCCCGAAAATGGGTTCCTTGATCACTGATGATGGCGCTAAGGGTCCCAAATTGTGAAAACAATTTCTTAAGAAATCCGCAGGCTCGTCTTGCATCATTGGTGGGGAGAGCTTGAGCCTCGACCCACCTCGAGACATAGTCCACAGCCACTAGAATGTACTTGTTTCCAAAAGACGCGGGAAAAGGACCCATAAAGTTGATTCCCCAAAATAAAAAATCTCACGTGTAATGGAAATTGTTTGGGGCATCTCATTTCGGTTAGAAACATCTTGGCAGCTGTCGCAATGACTCACAAACGTGTAGCCATCCCACAATAGGGACGGCCAAAAGAATCTGATTGAAGCACCTTTTTAGCAGTTGGGTTGGCACCATGATGGCCTCCAGCTGGTCCCTCGTGGCAGTGGCTTAGGATACCCGTCATTTCCTTCTCCGGTACACACCTCCGAATGACCCCATCATTCCGAATATGAAAAAGTGGGTGGGGATCATCCCAGAAGTAGTGTCAGAGATTGGAGAAGAACTTTCTTTTTTCCATTTGTATTCATCCCCTTGGGAAGATGCCTTCCAACCAAGTAATTGGCGAAGTCGCCGAACCACAGGGTGGCACTCTCAACAGTGGCAAGCACGAACAATCGTTCATCAAGGAAAGTGTCATTTATCTCTCTTTGGGAGGTGCTCCCTCCCGGTCTTTCGAGTCACGAGAGGTGGTCTGCCGCAAGATTTTCGACCTTGCTCATCAAGAAGAGAATGGCGGAGTGTTCAGTGTAGACAATAACTTTTGAAAGAACAAGGTAAGACCTAAACTTGTCAAAAACAAAGATTACTATACTGCCAACAACTCTTTTTCGGTAGTTGTATAATTTTTTGAGCATCATTCAACATTTTTGAAGCATAGCAGATGTGTTGAAAATGCCTACCCCACCTTTGTCTCAACACCGCCCCCACTGCATAATCACTAGCATCACACATAAGCTCGAAAAGAAGGCCCAAATCTGGCGAGACCATTATGGGGGCATTCGTGAGCTTCGCCTTGAGGATGTTAAATTCTTCAAAACATTCCTTCGTGAAGAGGAAGGGAGCATCCTTCTCGAGAATCTTCGTCAATGGTAATGAAATCTTTGAGAAGTTCTCATTGAAGCGCCGTTAAAATCCCACATGCCCAAGGAAACTCCTGATGCCCTTAACTGTAGTTGGTAGAGGAAGCTTGGTTATTGTTTCAACCTTGGCTCGATCCACTTCAATTCCCCTCTTGGAAATTTTATGCCCCAACACAATGCTTTCTCTCACCATGAAATGTGACTTCTCCCAGCTCAAAGCAAGATTGGTTTCTTCACATCGCTCAAGGACCTTCTCCATGTTGGCAAGACAGTGAGAAAATGAATCTCCGAATACCAAGAAGGCATCCATGAACACTTCCATTATCTCCCCACGATTTTATCGAAGATGGCCAACATGCATCTTTGGAATGTGGCTGGGGCATTGCACAATCCAAACGGAATGCGCCTATAAGCAAATGTTCCGAAAGGGCAAGTAAACGTTGTCTTGGCTTGATCTTCTAGGGCTATCGGGATCTGGAAGTACCCTGACATCCCATCTAGGAAACAGTAGTAGTCATGCCATGTGAGCCTCTCCAGAATTTGATCAGATGAAGGGCAAAGGGAAATGATCTTTACGGGTGGCGTCGTTCAATCGCCGATAATCGATGCACACCCACCACCCAATCACCGTTCTTGTTGGTATAAGCTCATCCTTCTCATTGGCCACCCTGTCATCCCCCCTTTCTTAGGGACCAACTGTGTTGGGCTCACTCACTGACTATCCGAGATGCGGTAGATGATCCCGACATCCAAAAGTTTGATTACTTCTACCTTTACCACTTCCTCCAGGTTGGGATTAACACGCCTTTGAGGTTGACGAACCAGCTTGGCACCTTCCTCCAAGAGGATCTTGTGCGAGCAAAAGGTTGGTCTAATCCCTCAGATATCTGTGATCTTCCATGCGATGGCCTTCTTGTGACGATGCAAGATCCCAATCAACTCAGTCTTTTGTTTTGGTGTAAGATTGGAGTTAATGATGACTAGGAGCTTGCCATCGTCCCTCAGGAAGGAATACTCAAGATGGGGAGGCAGATGTTTCAACTCTAACTCGGGTGGTTCCTCCAAGGAGGTAGGGATCTTAGGCATTGAGGGCAAGGCTTCGACCACCTGATCTTGCAGAAGTTGGCCTTCCTCCTCCTAAGCTTCCGAGACGTTCGTCCCTACCAAAGAACACCCTTCAAAAGGGTGAGAAGGGTAGGCACCCGCTGATGCAAGTGCCTCCATGAAATCAAAAACTTCATCACAATAATTAAAATCATCATGATGGTTGGAAAACTTCATGTTCTTGTCAATAGAGAAGGTAACATCTTCCTCCCTTCCCCTAAGCACTAACTCCCCCCATGCACATCAATCAAGGCATTTGCGGTAGCCAATAAAGGTTTATCCAGGATGAGGGGGACATCGATGTTATCATCAATGTCAAGAATGACGAAATCGACCAGATAAATGAGAGTCCCTACCTTGACAAGTAGGTCCTCAACAACACCCTTAGCCTGCACAATGATTCTATTTTCCAACTGAATGTTCATTCTGGTAGTTCTAGGTCCACTTAGGTCTAACTTTTTAAACAACCTATAAGGCATAACTTTTATACTTTCTCCTTGGTCTGCCAAGGATTTCCCTATGCACATGTTGCCAATAAAACAAGAGATAGTGAAACTCCCTGGATCTTTGCGCTTTGTGGGCAGGTGGTTCTGTAGGATGGCTGAGCACTCTTCATTCAAGGTCACAGTGGCCATCACTTCCAGCTTCTTCTTGTTGGTGAGGAGGTCCTGCAAGTAGTTTGCATACTTGGGCATCTGGGTGAGGGCCTCCACGAAAGGGATGCTGAGGTGCAACTGGTTCATCAGCTCCATGAAGTGGGCAAACTGTGCCGCAATGCGGTCATTGTAAAGTCGGGAAGGATAGGGAAGAGCTAGAGTTGATTTTTCCTTCCTTTGCTCCGATTGAGGAGTCGAATCGACCTTCTCCTCTCCGATTGCACTCGTGCCCCCTTTTTGCTCGGGGAAACTATTGGATCCATTTTGCTCTTCTTTCTCAGAAGGCTTCTTCTTTGGAGGTAGCTCGCTTGCTCCTCTCCCACTTCGGAGAGTAACCGCCCCCAATCCCACTTTATCGAATTGCTTCTGGGAAAGGGCTACCTACGAGATAATGCCCACACTTGTGGTCAAGGTTGTCAAGAGGGATTGGTGACTTTGTAACCCCGCCTCAATGGTTGAGAATTTCTCTATCGCCTCTCCTATGAACCTCTCAATTTTTTTCAAACTTCTTAGAGATGGAGTCAACAAAGTTGGTTACTAGCTCCTCCATACAAGACATCTGGTTGGCATGCACATAGGAGATAGAGTTAACTGCTCATAATGGGCCGCTTCCTCGTTCATCATTTGGCGCTCGGCTTCCTCATAGCCCGAACTTGCGCTCAAATCGTATGGCACTAACGGCTTCTTCTCTCGTTTCTTGTCCTGAAGGATCACCTCAATCAACTTGTCAAGCTTAGCCTCAAGCGAAGCACTTGCTCCCACACTTCGCACTCCTCTTTCGGTGCTCCTCTTACCACTTCTCATCAAACCCCAATCGTATTTCTTTGAGAGCCATGTCTTCGAGCAACTCGATCACCTGAGGTGGAGTCATTTTCATCAACCTCCCTTGGCAAAGAGAGTCGATGAGAATCTTGTCATCTTGGATGAGACCGCCATAGAAAGTCTCTATCCGAAATTGTTCCTCGAATCCATGGTAAGGGCATTGGAGGAAGTAGCCCGAGAACCTTTCCCATGCATCCCTCAATGTCTCATCTTCCTCTTGCTCAAAGTGGGTGATCTTCTTCCTCCACTCGGCCTTCTTGGAAGGACAATATCGGGTCATAAAATTGTTGAGAAAATCATCCCACGAGGTATTGAGCGAGTCGGTCGGTTGTTGAGCCATCGGAGTTCTTCAATTGCAATGCCTCCGTAGGGACGCCATTTATCTTCAAACTTCTCGCAAGCTCAAAAAACCTCTGACATGCTCCCTCGGCGATTCATTGGTGAGCCCATGGAACAAGGGGTTATTTTGAGTCATTGTGATAAGGGCGGGCTTGATTTCAAAGTTGTTGGCGGCCACGGGTCAATGTAGGATGGGAGAGTGAATATCTGCCGCCCGTGTAGCCATAAAATAGCCCATAGTCCTTGGTTCTTCCTTAACTCCCACTTCCTCATGTTGGTTTTGAAGCGGATTAGCACCTCATTTTTTATTCTCTGCCATCTCAACTTCAATTCCTACTTCAACTCCTCCAAATCTGGGACCAACTTGATGTCCCCTATCTTCAATCCTCCTTCTTGCTTTCGCTAGCTCCCTCTTACGAGCCAAGATTCAGAGAGTGCGGTTGAGATTCTTGTCTAGTGGCGCTAAAGTTTTCGGATTGCCTTTAGTCATACACCTCCCTACACACACTTAAAAGAACCACAACACGTCTAGCACAAGCAAAACTATAAAATAAAAGCTAGATTAACACCAAACAATCTTTTCAAAATAATGGACTGAAGTTCCCCGACAACGGCACCAAAAACTTGACTCGTCCCGAATATCACACTTAAATCCCACCTAAGGCCCATGTACAAACCTTAAGTGGGTGCAATATAGGGCAAGTATGTTTAAATATCATCCCGGGCCGGCCCATGTACCCCTACTTCGATTGTTTGAACTATTATATAGCGGAACAATGTTTATGAAAATCTCTACAATCTACGATTAAGAAGCAAGACTTGAAAAGTAAAAGCATTGAAACTCTTGTGAGAAGCTTCACTCGGGAGTTGTTTCCCTTAACTAACTACCATGAACCATGGGATTGAATGAATCGGTGTGCGACAAGGCGATTGTGAACCGCTAGGAGGAGAAACAATTGTAAGAAACCACACTCTCAATTGCTAGGACAAGGAATGCATTATAGGCTACAATTGTAGCCCTCTTGGCCCAAGCAATTGAGGGTTGACTTACCTTCTCCCTCAAACCAGGGTTTGGACGGCTTAATCACAACCAACCTAGGTGTTCAATTTGAGTTTAGAGGTTTGCCCTACATTAACCTAGAAAGGAGGCATGGAATGCCTAAGAAAACCTGGCTCAATTTGAGCCTCATAAGATAAGGGGGTTGCCCTCTAAGCTAGGTTAAAATAGCGCAATAGTTTGCCAAGCGCACACAATGCACAATCACCATGAAAAATGCCTCAAATCTTAAATTAAACACCGCCCACGCACAATCATTCAATCAACACAATCAACTACAAGGTAGAAGTTAGGGTTCTACAACATCCAAGTGAAAAGGAGACTACTCCATGCTAGAAAAATGAAGAACACAAAGGAAAAGGGAAAAAACCATCATTGTGATGCTTCAATCCTTCCTTGTGCTTGTAGAGATCCTCTCTTGAAGAGGAACTTCCCAAATCTTGACTTGGAGCAAACCCTAACTTCTTCTCCCTCTTGGTTCGTGGCTTTCTCTCTCTAGGTTTTCGAAAAGAAGAAGGTTTCTCTCACTTTGGGCTCTCTCTTCTTCCTCCTTTCAGCTCTCCTTTTGTACACAGGTCGCACCAAGTTCACGATCCCAGTTCACGGTCGTGAACTAATCGCGGGGACCGTGAACTCAGTCCAAAACGCAATGCTTCACTTAACAGGTTCGCGGTCCATGGCTTCAGTTCACGGTCCTATGACCGTGAACTAACTCGGCGTCAATAACCTCTGAAAACTCTCTGGAACCCCGCAAGTTCACGGTTTATGGCTCCATTTCACGGTCCTGATGACCGTGAACTCACTGCTTGGAGCGTGAACTGCGGGTGCTACCTCCTCTTTGCTCGATACTCGCGCCTTTTCTTCCAACTTTCGACTACGGGGTTCGTTCCACTTGTTAGACTCTGAAACACATTGAATCACAACAAACCTAGCGTAAAACCACACTTTTTGGAGCTCAAATGCCACAAACGGCAAAGAGAAACGGGGATAAAAAGTGTACATTTAGGCCCGAATAAGGGGACGAGATGGAATCCCATGACAGGAATAAAAGTTGGGAGTTGGTCAAACGTCCACAGGGAAGGAAGATTGTTACAAACAAGTGGATCTACAAGAAGAAAGAAGGAATAACTTCTGAAGAGGGCATTAAATTTAAAGCTCGGGTAGTTGCAAGAGGCTTCTCGTAGTGGGAAGGAGTTGACTACAATGAGATTTTCTCACTAGTGGCCAGACATACTTTGATCAGGGTGTTACTAGTGATAGTGGCACATTATGACTTAGAGCTCGAGCAGCTAGACGTGAAGACAGATTTCCTTCATGGAGAGTTGGAGGAAGAAATTTACATGACTCAGCCAGAAGAATTCCAGGTTCCAGGAAAAGAAGACTATGTTTGTAAGCTGAATAAGTCCTTGTATGGACTTAAGAAATCTTTGAGGCAGTGGTACAAGAGGTTTGGCAGCTACATGCTTGAGTTGGGTTACAACAGAAGTCCCTGTGATCAATGTAGTCAAAATCCCTATTTTAATCTTAAAATCTTACGATTTTACGATCTTACTAATGGTTCCCGATCTTGATTTTACTATAAAATGTTTGAACCTTAAAATCACATAATCCCGATTTAAAACTCTAAAATCCTTAAAATCTTTGATTTTTACGATTTTGTACGATTTCAAGGTTCATGTCAATTGGAGCAAATAAGGTCGGTCAGGTCGAGTTTTTCCCATGAACCAGGTCAAGTTTACTTCACCCGACCCAACATAATGAACAACACAACCCTAACTCGATAGGCGACCCTCAATTTATCTTCATTCTCTTCCTCATATCTTCCTCTTCTGCAAGCCAACGCCCAACTCCTTCCATCAACGATTTCTTCTACCCTCCCAATTAGCTCGTAATTTTTTCCCGCCACCCTAATAATTATCCAATCTCCATTCCATTGGAAGATTTCGTTCATCTTCCAGTCCTTCAACACAAATATCCCTGACCTTTATCAATTAAGAAAAGAATGTATCAATAAGTGAGTTACCTTTGCCAGATGATGGTGATCAAGAAAATATGGTTAATGGTGAAAGTACTTCAAGTGATCTTGAGAATAATGATATCATTCCTCAAGCAAACAGACAAGGATTCTTCGAGGATGATAGTAAGGGTGAGGATGATGATGTGTGAGGGATGTTAATGTTGATTCCAACGATTTTATGTGATTGACTGTTATTCATGATATGCATTGTTATTACTATCAAGTGTTTTAAATGTTTATTTAATATGAACCTTAAAGTCTTACAATTTTATGATTTTAATGTACGATTCCGATTTTACCTCAATTTTTTATTTTACGTAAATCACGATTTGGACTACATTGTCTATGATAGTTGTGTATACCACAGCAAGGCAGCGGATGGTTCAGTGATATATCTAGTTTTGTATGTAGATGATATGCTTATAGCTGCGAGGTTGAAGTCTGATATCCCGAGTCTAAATTGACTTCTCAGTGCTGAGTTTGAGATGAAGGATTTGGGAGCTGCTCAAAAGATTTTGGGTATGGAGATTTACAAGGATAGAGAGAAGAAGGAGCTTTTCTTGTCATAGAAGAGCTACATCCAGAAGATAATGTCTAGGTTTGGCATGTCTTCAGCGAAACCCTTCAATATCCCTAGTGCTTTGAATGTTCATATATCCTCAGTTTATGCACCGCAATCAGAGGCTGAGAAGGAGTACATGTCGAGTGTCTCATATGCTAGTACAGTTGATAGTTTGATGTACGCTATGGTATGCACTAGACCTGATCTTGCACATGTTGTTAGTGTTGTCAACAGGTTTATGATACAACCTGGGAAGGAGCATTGACAGGCTATGAAGTGGATCTTCCGGTACTTTAAGGGTACGTCTGATGTGTGGATTATCTTCGAAAGTGATACAGAGTGCTTAGTGGCTGGTTATTCAGATTCTGACTATGCTGGAGATGTTGACACGAGAAGATCGATGACAGGTTATGTATTCACTGTTGGGAGTTCTGTAGTGAGCTGGAAAGCAACTTTGCAGTCGACAGTGACATTGTTTACTACTAAAGCAGAATACATGGCATTGACAGAAGCTGCTAATGAGGGAATATGGTTGAAGGGACTAGTTGGTGATTTGGGTCTACGACATGATCAGGTAATGGCATATTCCGACAGTTTGAGTGCTATATGTTTGGCCAAGGATCAAGTCTATCATGAGATGACTAAGCACATCGACGTGAGGTATCATTTCTTGAGAACAGAGAAGTGGATTAAGGTGAAGAAGGTCGGCACCACGGATAATCCTACTGACATGTTCACGAAGCCGGTTTCACATGACAAGTTCCAACACTGCTTGGACTTGCTGAATGTCTTGAGTGGGTGAATCCGCCCTATGGGGCATTGATGGCAGGAGCCAGGAGGGAGAGAATGATCAGAGTGCATCAGATATTTCAGAGGAAGAGGATTCAAGTCAAGGTGGAGATTTGTTAGTGTGACTTGAATCGGACTATCAGCTGCTAAGACTGGAAATCACGGGGGTCTCACTGCTTCGTCAGAGAGTGGGGTCCAAGGGCAATGCCCCAACCCACGGTGTATGGGCTCAATTTTATTTGGGTTTGGGTTTTGGGTTTGGTTGTAACCGCCTTTCCTTTACCATATTGGATTAGGGTTAGACCTAGAAGAAGTACTATAAATACTTCTCATACTTCTCTGTAATCTGTATCTCCTGCACGTGAATTATAGCTAATATACGTTGTGTTAGTGAATCACGTAAATCGTGTGTCGTGTGTGTATTTACGCTGTCATTTCTTGTATTGTCGAATACTCTTATTTTTCGATCCATAGAAAACATTCGTGACAAAAAGGATATCAGAAACATAAATTTAAGAAGGAAATGAGATGAGCACTGGCGAGATATGGAGGTGAGGCAAGGACCTTGCCGGAAACCCTAGCAAAAGAGGGAGAGATATCGCTCATGCGAGAGAAAGAGTGGACAATCAAAGCATGCATCTCACTTGTTAAGTTCTCAGAAGTACCAAAATAATTGTTCTCTCTTGCTTTGTTTAGATTTTTGGCCAAGGTTTGTGAATTGGCCAAACATAATATCTAATAATGTAGGCCCCGTCTATGTAAGTTGTTCGGGCATTAAGAAAAATGAAGAAACTAATAACTCAATTAGATACTTTTTGTTTTTTATTCCAACATACAATTAGGTGGTCCCAAACACAAAAGTAATTGTCTCGGACAGGAGGAGTGAGTTAGTAGGTTGTCATCCCACTTCCACGAACAAAAGGAAGGAAGGATATGGGTTCACAGAGTAAATTGCCTAGAATAAACTTCAAATGTCTGTGAGCAAGTCAACTGAGGCTCCTGCAAGTGTTCATTTAGAAAAGAAGTCATCAGTGAGCCAAACAAGAGGAGCAAAGTATATACATGTCAGATCGGAGGGTGAGAAGATAGCCAAGGGTACATTGTGAAGTAGCTAGTATAAGGAACAACGATGGAACATAATAAGCATATATATATATATATAGACGTACCTGTTTTAGCTGTGTGCTAAAGAGTGTGTTGTTTAGGAGGGAAGCAATAGGGCCGGTAAGGCGCAAGCCACCAGATCTAGCGAGTTGGATGGCTTGGCGCATAGCGGTTAGAAGGCGCCCGTAACTGAGACCGGGCTCATTGTGCACCGCTTGGATGAAGCTGTACGTCAGTGCTCCCGTCGATATATTCCCCGTCATTGCCTAAACGTATATACAGAACAGAAGCATCGAAATCGAACTAGTTTATTTTTTTTTTTTTTCTGGCAAGAAAGCTTAGAAATAAACAGTACGCATACGTATTCTGTGATCATGGGGTTGAGAGGGAGAAGTCGTCTCACAGTGGTGTCGGCACTGGTTTCATCGTCATTACAAGCGCTGAAGCAAATGGCTAAACCTCCGTTGGTGTCTTTGGTAGCGTAATATGGTGACGGCCGCCTGTGATCGGCCCACGTGTATTGCCCATCCCTGCTGGATAGTTATGATACAATCAATCAATGTAGCCGATAAATAATAACCAAGGCACATGCAACCGTACGTACGAATCGAATGCGCCGACCTGTTCATTCGGCAGGCAAATGGCAGGTCAAGGAGCGTGGCACTGTAGCAGGAATCGATAATAGCGTGCAGAGTGGCAGCACGGGGCAAGGGCCTGACGATGGTGGCGTTGACCTCGTCGTCGATGATCATCCCCTCGGTCTCGAAGTCGAGAGGGCACAAGGTCTCGTCAAAGCCGTCCACCTCGTCCAAGTCGTAGTCGCGCTGCCGGGAGCCATGGCCGGAGAAATGGAACACCAGTGAGTCCCCAGCCTGGCACCCTTGCACCAGCCACCTTAGCCCCATCCTTATGTTCTCCTTTGTCGGAATCCGCCTCGGGTTTGTTTCATCTTCTGCTACCCCATCAGTTTAGTTATATATATGCCTCCCAAATTTATTATGAAAATAATTATGCATGCTGTCATCAGCTAACTATTGTGAGTCACGATTAGGCAATTGGAAGCAGGCTTTAGTGCAACTAGTGAGCCAAGGGAAGAAGAAAGGAGATAGCTCGCCGCGTCTTTCTGTTCTTCCCTCAATTTGGAATTATAAATGATCACAACTTTCGGTTAGAAACTTGCTTCTCCTCATTGCTCATTTTCTTCGATTGATCATCTGTCCTCCTACTTTTCACCCTCGACGACTGTCAGCACCTAGCAGCCATAAGTCAATAACTTCCTTGCCGCTCCATCCTTTGATATGCTCTATACCTTACCGCCAGCGGCAGATCTAGGGGGCCGCCACCGGGCCACGACCCAGACCTCCCCGGATCCAAAGCTCGTATAGTACTTGTAAATTTTTTATTTTGTATGTGTCTATATTTCAATGTTTATATGGTTACGGCCCAACCTTCTACACCCCTTTTCCATTGCGACCTAGTGCTCTAACCTGTTCGGGATCCGCCGCTACTTACCGCTCTTCATCATCACCGACTATCAGTACCAAGTAGCCACAAGCTTCTCTTTTGCTCTATTTTCTTTTGTCCTTACCCTCTACCCTGATGCTCTTTGTTGTTGCGGACTACCAGCACCCAATATCCACAAGTTATTAGTCCCGACTCATGATTCTACACTTTCTAAATCATCCTTCTTCTCCTCTCTGACAAGATTTAACTTTTCTTCTACTAAAAATAGCTATTTTCGCTTTCAACACCTAGGAGTACCCAAACATCTGCCTTAAACCTAGCGCTTTCTTAAACCTTGGTTATGACATCGTAAGAGAGTGGTATAAGATTCATAATTAACCTTCTCCTAACAGTTGAGTTAAGAACAAGATATGATAAGCCTACGCATACTTAAAGCTCATGGGGTTGCTTTCGTTTGATGAAACATATAAGAGAGTAATATAAAATTGTATAATTAACCTTCTCCCAACATAATGGGGCCAATTGATTTATTACAGGTATTAGTAATATATTATTATTATGATTATTATATATGCACTACTTAATTAGTTGAATTGGACATGAACATAAGGCCAAAGGAAAACAGAAGCGATTGCTACATATAGATGCATGCATGGGAGTGGGAGGGTCGTAGTCGATTATACATACCCGTGAGCATGAGAATGGAATCGGGAGGGAAGCCGGACTTGTGAAGCAGGAAATACCTCATGCACTTCACATCGTTAATACTGCCTTTGATTTGGTACCTTTTCCCTCGGTAGCTGACACCGCACAGCAGCGCCTTCTTCCTTCCGTAGCGCAAACTAGGCGGCGGCGGCGGTAGTGGCGGCAGAGAGCTAGCATAGCCGCCGCCACCGTAGTACGGCGGCCGGTAGGTGGGCGCCGCCAGCTGCAGGTCATGAGGGGGCCGAGTGGGAGCCCTTGTGATGCCTTTGCAGACTGCGCACTGGAAGCTCTGAGAATCCGATGGAACCATTAGCTTCAACCCGCACCACCCGCATCTTTCCTTCCTGCGGCTCCCCATTACTCTTGTATTTTTTCTTGTTTATGGATCAATTGGGGAGGATTAATGTTTCTTGCACAAAGTGCATCGATCTACTTCAGCTTCATGTTTTGTAGTTTACCTATACCACTGGTTTGCTCGCCTTTTCTCAATTTTGGACGACTATTATTGGTCCTTCCGTTCCGTGTACATATTCCTCCCTCCCTCCTTTCCCTCCCTTCCGTCGATGTAAAGAAGAAAGTGAAGAAGATGAACCAGATCCTCTGTTTTCCGCCAAGGCATGTGATTCTCCACTACCACTACGTGTGGCCTTGAATGAATATAATGCTCAAAGTCTCATCGCTTTAAAGCATTTCAGAACTTGCATTGCAACTTGCACATATGTGTGCTTCTGTTTTTCTTTTTCCTTTTTCGCCATTGAAACTATGCCTAGTTCGTATATTTAAAAGTCAAGAATATTATCAAAAGAAAGTCAAGAATATTGTAAAAAAGGAGTAAGGTATATATTATTTAAAAACTCTTGTTGGAGTATGAATCGTATATCAGTAATCGAAGCAGTAGTGCTCAGTGTCGGTGGCTAATAAAAACAAGTGTAGACACGTATAAATATAATAACTTATCTAGCTTTCTAAATCAACATATATATGTAAGTTAACGGGGAGTTCCCACGAATTGTATCTAGTGCGCTCCACGGGCTAAACGAGTGGGTCGTGTACCTGTCGGCTGCCAGTACGAGTGAGCATCTGTCGACTTCGGACCGGATCATACTCAAGAGAATCACGATCCAATAGTGAAAGATATCTTAGGACCAAGGACCGAACCTATAATGCATTCGGTCCAGTTTGATCCATTTGGTACGGTCTAAATGTAAATTCTGTCCATTTTTCTTCAGTATTTTTAAAATTCATTGAACCAAGAATCGAAGCATATTATATTCAATTCGGTTTGATCCGGTCCAAATATCAATTCTGACCGATATGGAATACTGCCACAAACCAAGACTGCCATCACTTGAAATTTTAAGGTACAACTTTTTATCTTCATTCTAGCTCTGGCTGAGGATCAATGGCGACAAATCTTCACTAGCTTTCTACGATCAAAAGCAGCTTGAATACTGGCAACCCTACAGCAACAACACAGTACTAAGACATAACTAAGTTACATTAGATCCACAAGAGATTACAGTTCAATGAATACACTTAAGTGCTTTGGCATTCGAAGCACACTTAGATTAACACCTATTTACAACAAACTGACGGATAAATTTTGGAAAGGAAAAAGGTGGAGTTTCAGCAATTCCCTTTCAATTCAAATGCCATAGTTGCCCCTTCCCAGCTGCAGAACATTCGGAGGCAGAGTGATAGTTAGTAGGATTTAACTCCGCACCCAACCTCGCCTCCTCTCCTTGGCAACGATCAATCGATTCTACCTTTTCTGCTGGGGAGGAGACAAACCCAGCCAGGGAAGTGTTTCATTATGTTTGCTGATTGGTAGCAGTGTGATATCCAAATTAACGACGCTGCTGACACATTGCACATATGGTGGCTGATTTGATGTTAGCAAATGTGCAAAGTTCACAGGACCAATGACCTGAATCGTCAATGCCTCCTCTACTAAGGCCGCCACTTGACCTGGATGTTGACCCCTTGCCTCTCCCACCTCTTCCCCTACTGCTACTACTACCACCACCTAATATGCTTTTTGAGCTTCCGGTCCTACTGGTGCCTCCATGAACATCCACATCTGACAGACCATTCTCTAAAGCCCGGACTAAATTTTCAAAGTAGTTCCGAGTGACACTGTCATGCAATATTTAATGCTAGAATATGAGTTCAGGGACCAACCAACACAGATGATTTCATAGAGGAAAAAAGTTTACTGACAAATACCTTGTCAATCCAGCAAGCTTGGTGCGAAACTCATTGAAATCTTTTGAAGGGCCCTCAGCAGTCAGGTATACTTGAAGCTCCTTCTCTGCGCACTGATGAAGTCTCTCTAAACCAGACTCTGCCTCACCTGTGCGCTAGCACATGCTTAGTACAGGAACAACCAAGTATAACCATCCAATAAGTATAAATAAATAAATAAAACTCCTTACCTTGCAAATACTCAAAGAACTGCCTCTTGGCATGCTCGTGTTCAGGTAAATAATAACCGTAGGAGTAGGTCCACTTCAAAACCCGGCGACATTCAACTATCTACAAACAGAACACAGTCCAGAGAAATCAATTTAAAGCCAAGTCAGCTTCTAACTTTGCATTCTGTTACTACATGAATTATTTACCTGTAACCACGCCTCAGTTATAAACTTCAGCTGGGATTCAGGTTGGCATTGATTGTCACTCAGCTTCTCCAGCTACAAAAGCAAGTAATTAGTCACTCCATTACACAGGAGAGAGCACACACGGTTGCAGTGCTAGACTGAATTTGAAGTATCAACGGATGGTTTGGGGATGTGATTTGGAGCATGGATTTAGAGAATTCATAGATTCAGCAAAAAGTTATGCTTCTTTGCTGATTTAGACAATCTATAGAATATCAAATCTCTAATGTAGAGATTCTATATCTTGATTTATGAAGATCTTTTTCTCCCCAACTCTATCCCTTCCTCTTTATTTATCCCGCCAAATACCCTTAAAAATAACAACAAGACTTTCCTTCTTTTACAAATTATATTAATGGTAACATTGTCATTTGATGCAAAATAAGACCCGGTTTTTCATTTACTATCAACAGTTGCCAACAATTAAAAATTAAAATCATTTTTCAACAATCCAATGAATTAGGATCTTTGGATTCTTTAGAATCTAGGGATATAACTCTAGTCATCCAAACGACCCTAAACTTCAATTATGATCACGTCATAGCCTAACATCACTTGCCTCCAAAACAACTAGCTGTTTACAAAATAACCCGTAAAAGTTCCTCTACTTACATGCACAGTTTGCATCTGCTGCAGGTCTGCCAATGCTTTTTGCCTTGACTACAAGAAGAACAAACAAGGTCAGAGACACGATGTTGACATTCCACTCTCGATTTGTTGGCCAAGAAGTAACCATATAATGTAAATGATACAAGTATACAACTATCTGGTTTGTTTCACTTACAAACTCAATGATTCTGGATTTTGGAGGTAATCTTGATTTTCTCACCCTAAGTTGTTAGACAACCAGCCATGAATCAACGAAACAAAATTTACATTGCTTGAAAGGACATGAAAGGGAAATCCAAAATGCAGTCCCACAGCATGAATCAGCACCATGGAAAAAAAATTATCTTCATTTAGTCTTCTCAATTCTCATAAGCTACACCAATAAAGACCTAATAGCATTTACCATTAAAATTTATGGTACTTTTCATTCAGATTACCTACATATTCAGCCATCCATGGCATCGGTCAGCAACAGTCACTCACAAGAAATAATGAAACAATCGACTAACATCAAGGCACTCTAACAGCATTCTTAGAAACTGAATAGCCACAAAATAACACTTACTGATTGATTTGTTGCCCATCGTTCATAGTAATGTGTATACCTCTCTAGCGAGTTTTTGGCCATCTCTCTTCTCTTCTCGGCCTCATCGAACTAAATCAAAAGGTTTAAACCGAATACAGAACGGAAATTTTATAATGATTACAAGACACAGATTGCCATATAGGGAAAAGAACACTCGAGGAAACAAAAAAGTAACCATAAACAGAATATACCACTCCCTCCTGCTTTGCTGTCTCATAACGGTTACATGCATAAAACCCACCAGTCCTCTCCCCGTGTTCTGTCCAAGCACCAAGGCAAAGCCTGTAATCAAACAGATTTTGGAATGAGCTACGGCATCATACATCGATCAAGCATCCAAAAAGTGTACTTCAACGCTGTAAATGCCAGACAATCCACATTTTTCTAATGAATCAGTCGTCCATACATGATGTTGTAACAACCCATCCTAATTGTAAAAGAGATTACATATATGATATGGAAAGGTTCTAAAAGCTCAAGTTGGACAATAAAAAAAATGGCAGTGGAATCCAATCCACAGATCTGACGCTAGAGACCTAGTCTGATGGAAAGAATCGAAATGAATCCCACCTATCTGTAGTCCTCAAGGAATGAAAATATGAACCCAGGGAATAGAAAAGGTTAGTGCCTGTCGCTTACCAGCAAAATTCAAATTTACAGGGAGGGGTGCAGGTAATATGCATGCAGCCTTGGTTCTTCTCAATTGGCCGCTTGCACTTAGGGCAAGGCTTGGAATTAGCTAATATCCTGCAAATTAAACCAGCAAATTATGCAGTGAGGCACATAAAAGAATTAGGATAGCTTCTTAATAATGTTTCCCTGCCACGAGCAAGACAGAGTTGGAACACTGACCATGAGCCATTACCCTGGTCACATGGCATGAATCCAAATGCCAGGGAAAAAAAACAGAAACTATTTCCTTCACAACCACTCTTTTATTGCCTTTTTTATCCGTCTTTTTTCATAAGTCCTTTTCATAATGGAATCAATTTGAAGTCATGAAGCATGTTGTCTGCACAACAAAATAAACTACTTCTAGCATAGGTCGTCAACTTTAGGTCTATCCTAGTTTCATTATCAAGAGAAATTATAAACAACTGAGGGCCCTGCTTAGGGTGAACCAGCATGCATGTACGTATGAAGGAACATCAGGGGAAGGGAACAAATGTACTTCTGCTTTGAGAAGTATCAGTCAAAATCTCATCAATCTACCAGAAAATAATTGTACTTCTGCTTTGAGAAAAGCTGGGGCTTTGGGGACAACCATTATGGGCAGAAATACTTGCAGTGAAAAACACAATAGGACAGGGGATTTAGGCTTAGCTCGAGGTTTATTTATGCACAGCTAAGTTTAAAATGTGGACAAGCAGATCCGAAACATCCAGAAAACAATCGGGGTCAACAATAAGTGATCTTCATGCATCACAAATAATTCAGTTTCAGGCATGATACCATTCAACCGGTAAAAAGCAGAAGTTCCATAACAGATCAAGTATGTCTAGGATGGCAGACTAGTAAACCTAAGGCCAACATCTAAACAGATCATGTTGTACTCTTAGAAGAGCTCTAATAAAATAAGATTCCAGGCTCTGAACATAATCTATTGATCTAAAATGAACCTGTCTTTCCACCACAGCATGCATACCAGCTTAGGAGGGTACTTCACCAAGGTTCTCCTGGTCCTTGTTCAACACATTCAAAGCTCAGTGAAAATAAAAACACGTGCAATTCTGCACACCCTAAAGTTCCAGATTGTTCTCTGATGGTTATTATGTGCTACCATTGCTGAACAAATAACAGCAAAGCAACATGACAGACGAGGGTCTGGGACTAGTGAGATCAGCCTATATAAGTGTAGTAGCCAACTAAGCTTACCAAAATAGTTAATCAATTCACCTAGTGCAGTATTCAGTATAGATCCGTTTCTTTTCTTGGAGGAACCAATAAGTACAAGCGAATATATAATTGTGGTCATATTAAATACCAGTTCATGTTTTCAGACTCAGCACTGTTCTTCAGAATCCACTTGGCTACAGTTCCACAATCAACAGGCCTGTGAGCTTCCTCTGTACACTACAGTTTATAGCAATAGAAGACCATCAGATACATGGCGATCAGCATCTACACCTAAGAATTATATCAGGCCGAGTAGCTCATTCATTATGCATTCAAGAAAACCTACACTCCAGCAAAAGCTATATGAACAGCGGCAAGTGACATCATAGCTCCCACTGCCAACAATAAAATCCACAGCATAATCACAGCCTGGAGCAGGACACCATTTGGTCTACAAGATAGTGCAAATGAAATTCATTCAGTAATCACATAAAGAGCATAATATGAACAAGATAATATTACCGCCCCAGGGAAGAGGGGGGTGAGGGGGGAGAGAGAGTTATTTCAGTCATAAGCAAGTACAAAAGCTGCAGGAACAATGTAGCTATCCTAAAACTCTCTAATTGCTCACTGAAATTACATTGATTTTAGTACAGAAACACAAGAACAGAATTTCAGCAGCATCATGGCCCAAGTTAAACAAGACAGCAGTAGATTATGATTCAGGTAGTCTTAGTTCTGAAAGTACACTCAGTTTGGTTTCTGACACAGGAAGCATACTTGTCTGTCCTAGTAGGATGCCATCTTTTATGGCAACAGAAGATAACCATTTAAGTCGCTAAGGCATACTCTATGTTCACAAGAGAATCCCTGCACTGACAGAGAAGAGATGGCGTGCAGATGCAGGGTGATAAACAGACAACTAATAAGCAGAGATCGTTCACAATTACTAGAGGTCTATGTACAAGATCAAAGACTAGTTTCTTACATTAGACTTCAAACAAAAAATGGCCGTAGGACACTAAAGGATAAGAAAAAACATATTGCTACAATCAATTGGTTTTCATGAGGTATATTCCAAACCTACTTTACTATAAATATGATCATCTCAGCCAATGCAATCAATCAATGAATTGGAAATGGAATAGTGCACATTTTACAGGGGAAGTGGAAATGCTTATCATACTTGCCCGCAGATGTCCATTTTGAGCACATTGGTTCACGGCAGAATTAACATTAAGATGAAAAGAAACCGAATCTTCAATTTTGAAATTGAAATATTGGATGATCTATCAAGGACAAAAGTTTATTGCCATAATTTTTTTTAAAAAAAAAAGTAAACTATAACCAAAATCAAGAAGAAAAGTTACCTTCCTGTTATCCTCAATGTAAGATCTGACAAAGTAACGAATGTATTTATCCTTATCTTCACCAGATGCCAATGCATTAATCATATCTTGACCAACGGCAGCGGCACAAGAGGGATCAGGGCATCGCAACATCAAACACCCAGGACCATCGTTAATGGCAGTGCTAATATAACCTGGAGGAGAAAAGAGATTGAAGACAAATAATTCCAAGAAATTTAGTCTTATCATTCTAACATGATTACCAGATGCGAAGTGTAACATATTTTTTTACAAATCAAATGCTTTACAAACTTTTCAAAGGATGGGATAGGAGAATATCGAATGAGGCCACGACACATAGCTATAGTGAAACTTCAGTTCCTTCTCTTCTACAACTATTGTATTAACATATTTAGGATTATCTACTCAGATATCATGAGTTCATGAATGCAACTATGATGTGATCTGCGAACTTCCATAATCTTCCCAACAGTTCATTTATCAATGGCGAACTAGGAAAGGAACCCCAAAATTCTCCAAACAAAGGCAAGAACTATCGTGACCAGAGAACTGTATCCATGACAGGACAAAGTGACACACTTTTCCATTAACCATTAACAACATCACTCCGTAAACTTTAGGTTCCTCTTCATCTTCACAGGCCAGTCAAATTTAAAATGATACTGACATTCAACATTCTACACCACAGAAAACAGAAAACTTATCCAGCTTTTCCTTCTGAAATTGAGTAAATTACTTAACTAGAGTCACTCTACAGAATGTAAACACAAGCAATGCATGCAAAGCTAGTCCAAAGGTTAACATGTGAAATCTGATCACCAATAATTTAACACTGGAGAAAACAATGGACATGCAGCAAGTGAGAACAAATTGCTAAAGCTTATTCAAGCATCTAATCTCAGCATTTCTTTTTGCTGTTCATTTTTGGACGAATAGGTTGATTCTTTGGAAATCCAGGGGCATCAGAACCCATAATAAAGAGTCGGTACTTTTGACAAGAACTTTCAAATCCAAACTAATTGATTTACTCATCCAAGTAAATCACTCATAATGCTATGTGTGCAACATAATGCAACTGGCAGACAATCACTTCATTTCAAGAGTTTCAAATCACTCATATCTAATAATTTTAACAATAAATTAATATTATCCCTAACTGCCACTGAAAATATTTTCCTAGTGAATTACCTGTATACTGTGACTTGATATTTCCAGTAGACCAAGAGACATGAGCCAGTCATTATATGATACTATGCCTTTTGACAATATCTTTCTCACGTCTAGATGATAAGGGCACTGAAATTGATGTTTTGAAGGAAATGCAAAGCCATATAATCATGAGACTTTAGTGTAAACAAACATTTTATCATCAATATTTGAGATATTGTCATTTCTTCTTCCCAGAAATTACATAACTTCAACTCGATACAACCATTCCAGGTTTCATAAACTTATTCGTAAAGCTTACACTGCAGTTGGCATGAATAATCCTTTTCCACTCCGCAATCACAGACGGACTCAAGCGATAGAAACGAACAAGCATGAGAATCTTCAAGGTTACCCACCTGCCCAGCAAGTCTTACAAAATGGATGACCACACGCAGCTGCATGAAGTCTGTCACACGGATAGGTTTCAAAACAAATCCCACATGTCATCTGTCGAAAAAGTGGATGTGGTAGGAGGATTAGAATGAAGCGGAAACATGCCAAATGGAACTGAGCAAGCACATAACTTTATGTAAACCCCCAGGAATCTAATAATACATCATGAGAAAGAAGGATTGCTTACTTCTCTACCATCGGGAAATGGCACGACAGGTGCTTCCAATAAGCCAACAGCCTTACGTACTCTCCCTTCGTCAGCAAACCACTCATCATGAACTTTACTGACGCTCCTAGAAGTCCCAGAGGAAATGGAAGGAAAAAAAAGGAAACTGTAACTAGTGATAGATGCCAATGCACAGACCTGAACGAGAGAAAGAAAAAAGAAGAAAAAACAAATCCCAGTACCCATCCAAGCTTATCTACAAAAACATGTAACCCTTTTGAGGACTAGCAACTGCGGTTTCATCATTTCATCAGTCCTCAAATGGTCAATGACACTGCCTAAAACCAAGTAGAAAACTTTTCGCAGCTCTAGGAACAGGTTTTCCCCAGCCTTAGTCATACCAGTTATAGTGACGGAGGAGGATGCTGCCAGCAACCTTAGAAATAGAAAGCACCGTAGATATTCTCGCCACATCATCGTCCTGACGGCGACGAATGTCGGCTTCGCTCAAAATCGTATAATTTTGCTAAGAGATAGAAGCAGAAGAAGGAAGCAGTTAGTCTTACAAACGAAGGGTGATGCTGAAGAAGTGCATGGGAAACAAAGGGGACTGAGGAAAAATCATCGGCAGACCTGGTGGCGATGTGAGACGAGGTCATCGGAATCGTCCGAATCATTGTCGATGAACTCGTAATCATCAGCGTCATCAGTATCGAACCCATCGTCTCCACCGCTGTAGAAATCGTCTTCCGCAGATTCGGCAGCGTCTTGCATATCGAAGTCATCCTCCGATTCCATGAAAGCTACGCGCAGGCAGAATGGGGAATGAGGAGGACACGATGAAGGAGAGGAGAAATAGGTAGAAAGGATGGTTTGGGGAATATGAGAGAGCGAATCCGGAAAAGGAGGGAGGAAATTGATTGGAAGAAGAAAAGGGAAATGGAGATGCGATGATGATCAAGCTGGGGCATCAACCGTCAAAATGAAAATTGATGAATTGAAGAAAACCAATGGAGAAGAGATTGCCTTTTTTTGTAGAGAGAGATTGGCTATATTCTTTTTACGGGGAAAATAATTCGATTGAGATTGAGATTGAGATTGAGATTGAGATTGAGATTGAGAATTGGAGAATACATACCACTAAAGTTAGAATAGAGTGTCGAGTATCATTAACGTTATAAAATTGTGTATTCGTTTTAAATTCTACCGTTAAAAAGAAATAAAATATTATTTTTTATGAAAAAGTTATAATAATATAAAAGAAAAAGGGGGGGAAAATTAAAGACAAAAAATGGAATGAAATTCTGTTGCTTTTTCCTCGTTCAGGTGAAGAACTCCCGCTGTTGGACGTCAGTTAGTTTCTTGACCTCCCTAAAGTTGTGGTTTGGGAGATAATTAGGTCGTCCTTCCGCCATTGTTGCTGGGTAGTCAGTAATTCCAACTTCACGACACGTCATCTCTCGACTTTTGCGATTCTGTAGTCCCAATAAACAAATCCTTTGGAGAGACCACTAGAGATAGCGATGCAAACCCAATTCAGGAACTTTCCACAATAATCACCAATGAATTGTACTTTTCATATGATATGGTATCGCATATAGAGACAGATATCCCTACCCATCCCAGGAGCAAACTCTCCCATCTATGATCTATCTCACGCCACATCTGTATCCACTAGGCGGAGCAGCTCAAAGTTGTAAAGATCCAAAAAGCAACCGGTAATTGCAGTCGTTGGTGAGATCAGGAATCCAATTAAAACTAAAGAGTTTGATTAATTTGGTTCACGTAAACGAACAACAACCAAGTTATCTCCCAAACCACAGTTTTGGGGCAGTCAAGAAACTAACCGGCCGTCCAACGATCGGAGCTCGTTTGTTCTTCACCTGAACGAGGAAGAAGGAACAAAAGTTATTCCAATTTTTCTTTTTTCTTGTATATTATTATAACTTTTTTATCGAAAATAATAATTTATTTTTTCTTAACGGTAGATGGACGGAATTTCAAACGGATGCACAATTCTATGACGTTAGTGGTACCCGATGTCCTATTCTAACTTTAGTGGTATATCTCCCTCAATTCTCATACTTTAGTGGTACCCGAGGTATTTTGCTCTTCCTTTTACTAACTGGTCGGCAGGGGTGGGCAACGGTGGGTAACCGTCTCGTTTGAAACGGGTACCAAATCCCATTTGTAGAGGATACTTCAATCCATGTCTCAAACTCGTACGGGTGAATGGGTACTCCTTACTCGTAGGGGACAGATAACGGATACCCGCTGGTAACCCATACTTCCTTCCTTCTCAAACGAACCTCTCTACCGTCCTTTCACCCATTGCCATCTCTCTGTCCTTCCACCCTCACATAGCAATTGTTGCGGCGATTGAAGGGGATGACGACATGGAGTACATCCTCGACAACGACAACCCAACCACGACGAGGTTCCAGTCTAGGAGCCTGTTCCTTAATGAGAGGATCAGGAAAGGGATGCCTTGCTCACCCGGCGGCAGCAACATATGCTCTTGAGAAATGGCTAGCTTAACTTGTGTGCTCATATGAATATCATGATCTGTTCTAGATGCTCTGATATTTAGTTAGAACTTAGAACCGTGTTTCCTCTTGTTTAATGATGTGTAAAAGCGGAAATGGATAAAAGGCTAACATTGAAGTTACTATTCATTAGTGACTCTCACACTCCTACAAGTGCAAGTAGGGAAGTTCCAAGTCCTTTTTTTTATCTCACTCTCCATTCTTCAATCTTTGTGATTAGCTATTGTTCGCTAGGTTTACATCTATTCTCCATTGTGTTTCCCATAACAATTATTGCCTACTAGCTTTTCAGCTCCCTGTTGGAGCAACTATCTACTAAATTTCGTCTATTGCTTTTTGCACAAATTATTGCCTTTGCCCACCATTAATTAATTAATTTAGTATAAAAAAGCCTAATATTGGAGTTACTATTCATTAGTGGCTCTCGTATTCCTCCAAGTGCAAATGAGAAAGTTCCAAGTTCTTCTTTTATCCCACTATCCATTCTACACCATTTGTGTTTGGCTATTGTTCGATAGATTTACATCTATTGTCCATTGTGTTTCCCATAACAATAATTGCCTACTAGCTTTTCAGCTCCCTCTTGCAGCAACTACCTACTAGGTTTTCGTTTATTGCTTTTTGCACAAATCGTCGCCATTGCCCCACCATTGGAGTTACTATTCATTAGTGGCTCTCACACTCCTCCAAGTGCAAGTGAGAAAGTTCCAAGTCTTTCTTTTATTCCACTCTCCATTCTACGACCTTTGTGTTTAGCTATTGTTTGCTAGGTTTACATCTATTGTCCACTGTGTTTCCCATGATAACCTAACATTGGAGTTACTATTCATTAGTGGCTCTCACACTCCTCCAAGTGCAAGTAGGGAAGTTCCAAGTCCTTATTTTATCCCACTCTTCATTCTACAATCTTTGTATTTAGCTATTGTTCGCTAGGTTTTGGTAAAGGGTATTATTTATTGTTTTGGATGGAAGAGAGGTAAGTAAGAATGAGTCTTCAATTCCTTTTTATTTCTTGCTCTTTCCTTCTTTGCTTGATGTTAATACACACATACAAGTAGCTTATTTATAGGCCTTCTAACACAAAATATCTACCCATATTTATGAAGGCAGTTGGAATCGCCAGGCTTTTTGTGTCTGGCATTTTTCTTCTTTTGTTTAACACTCAATGATTCAGCCTATTCTACACACTTCTACAAAATTCCACATCACACACGATTCGCTTAGTATTTAAGAGCTTCTAATATATTTAAACTTTATTTTTTTTAATTTCAACACTCCCCTTAAATTTTAATTCGTAATAACTCCAAGTAGTGTCCTCAGTTTGACAAACATATCTTGTTTGAGCGGTTTTGTGAAAATATCATCAATTTGTTCTGTAGTCTTCACATACTTCACTGTTACTTTTTTCTGTTTCACGCATTCTCGTAATAAATGATATCTCGTATCAATATGCTTACTGTGATCATAAAACACTGATTCTTAATTTGCTAACGCTAGACCAGACTTGTTATCCATAAATTTTTTACAAGACTCTAAATGTGCCATGTTCAACTCTTTTGGCAACTTTCCCAACTTCCTCTGGTCCTTCTGTTCCGTTGATGGACTTCTTCACCGATCAGTTCAACCAGATGGGCCTCCAGTTTCAGCAACTTGGTCTCCAAAACCAGCAACTCTTGGATCACCAGTTCCAGCAGCAGTACACAACCCACCAGGCTGAGTACGCCGTCGACATGGCTACCTACGACGAGCGTCTCGACCGAAGCAGCATACTAAATGAAAATAATTTCTATCAAATTAAACTAAACACAGGGATAATTTCTAGTTTAATTATCAAATGAAAATAAGTAGCGGCATGGCTACCTTATCCTACTTTAATGGAAATGAAAATAATTTCTATCAAATCTATGGCGCAAACTGTAAATGAAAATAGTTTAATGAGATTAATTTTTAAAAGAAAATTAAACTGAAAAAATTATGCAAATGAAAATTGTCAAGGGAATTAATGAGAGAAAGCTCTGTGAGAAACACAGGGACTCACTACTTATCATATCCAGATTAATTCACATATAACATATTCCAATAAGTTTAATCCATATCTCTACAGCCAGGAAATCTCTATTGTGCTAGCATACTAAACAATTAAATCAAATCCTACTGTCGTAGCTCAATGAATTACTTATTTAGTCTGAAGATCGATATCCAAATCACGACTGCATAGCACCTTATTTAATCCACTGTCGCTTCGATAAGTTGCTATGTCACATGAACTAGGTTCAGTTAATATGGTTTCACTGTCGCTAATAACCTAATTAACTGCAAATCAATGTATTGGTGTCCAGTCAACACAAACATTAAGTAATTCCATGCAATAGAGATTGGAAGGAAAAAAAATAATCCATCAAGTCTAAAAATAGCTACATCCTATGATGTTTCAAAGTGTTTCACCCAGAAATTGGGATTTAATTCATGATGAAAATAGAACACAAATCCATGTTTATAATCATTTTATTATTAATCGAGGGATAAAAGATTAGAAAGAATTCACTCCGGAGATCACTGATGATCGCAGGGCTGAATTGCTTCTCCCTCCTTATACGCTTATGCTCGAAACCTGTTTATTCAGTTTCTCTCCGTTCCTCTCGTCGCTACTGCTGGTCCCCAAAAGAATTCTCCAATCCCTCGTTGCTCTGCTCGACAGGCTCCGTACCCGTTAAGTCTCCGTCCCAATATATATGTCAATCTCCAGTCCACCAAAATCATTCCCCTAGGGGATAGGATATTATGCTAACCCCAAAAGGGGTTGGGTTTTTTACACCCCTCCAGCAGAATACATCTATCCTTCATCTTTAGGTGAGTATTAATGAAACATTATTTTTATTTTTCCGCATACTTTAAAATTTGAAAGTTACCATTATTATTGCTTTATTGGGAAAGAGAAATCACGCTGGATGGGGGCTAAGCATCGATTGATCTCCCATTATTTCCATATTCCCCATATCTCCTACCGAAAAAATAGCAACCCGGGTCTCTCCTCTACAGAAGTCGACGGCGGCCGGAAATCATCGGGCATCGTCGTGGTGGGATCGCCTCCGACCTGCCTGCTAGGTTGCTCGCCGCCGGAGGACAAGACAAGGGGATATCGCCGAAGGCCACGCCGGGAGGGGATACAGATTTGAGATTCTGTACGGAAGTTCTGGGCATGCCAAGAACGGCTGCTCCTGTGACAGCTCGAATGATGGGGGGTGAAGACGAGATCGAACTCTCTTCCCGACCGCAGGATGGACTGATGGCCGCCGAGGAATAACCTGCTGGAGATGAAGAAGAACATGGAGGGCACCGGCGGGTCGTTTCTCACCGCTCCCTGTCATGAAGTGCAAACCTACAACATTAGGGAGACGGCGGCATTGCCGTGAACATGTACCACTAATCTGATACATATACCATTGAACTGATATATGTATCACTTAAGTGGTATATGTACCACTGACCTGATACAAGTACCAGTGCAACTATTCAAGTCATACTTTCCACACCAAAATGTGACCACCCACTTGGAGTGTTTTGATACTTTATACTTGTACCATTATCAAAATCGGAACTCATCCTAAATGTTCTCATTACAGTGTTAGATATACTTTGGAGACCATTGAAATGGTACATGTATTACAAAAAATATCTAACAATGTAATAAATAAAAATGATATCACTAGAAAATTGTTTGTGGAAAGGCTAAATAACGATAAATCTGGTGTCGAAGGATGATTGGGTCACTTGGGTAATGCGACGGGAAAAAAATTTGAATTATAGAGTTGGTGCTGCACTTCTAGTCGATAATATAATCAGTACGTTTCCTCTTTCCCCTATCTTGTTGTCCATTATCCCAGCTCTCACGACGTCACTTCTTGCTGGTACCCGCAGTCGAGGGATGATCCTGACAACTTCTACATTACGAGGAAGATAGGTTTCATGCCTCTTCCCTCTAGGCACCCAAGGATACGCTCTCTTCGTCCGATCCTGTCCATTCTTGCATCCAAGGATACTCAGAACTATCTACTCAGTGATAGATATAAGAGATCAACACGTAAGAAAACTATCACTGCAGAGATACCAAATCAGTGGTACATCAAAGAAATGACACTCAAACAAAACTATCATTGTAGTGGTACTATTATTAACCATACTGAAGCATTCATACCAAGTGATAGCTGCACAACGAACAATGTGAAATAAAAAATGTCATTGGAGTGGTACTTTTACTAGCCATAAAAAAACATTATATACCAGTCCAGTCATAGACAAACCTTCGACAAATTGATTACAGAACTACCACTCAAGTGGTACAAATATTAGCCGCAGTAAACATTTTATACCACTTCAGTGATAGAAACAAAGCTATCATTGGTACTAATATCACATGAAAAATTTCAGATCTGTAAACTCAAAGACACATATGTGGGTAATGAAGAGACCATTGCACTAGTACTCACACTACACAAAAAACCGAGATTTGAGTTTGGGGGAGAGAGATACTTCAGATTCTTCGCTGTCATCTTCGCCGGAAGGGAATGGGAACCAACGCAGGAAGGGGACGAGGGCCATCGTCTTTGCCGGGAAGGCGAGGAGGGTTGTCGTCTTCTTTGTTGATCCGTTTGCAGTGCCGTAGGGAGAGGATCTTATCAGTGCATCAACGATCGGAAAACATGGACTATGGCTGGGAAGAGGAGACGACGGCGAGCAGAGGAAGAGGAAAATCAAGGAGAGAGAAGGAGATGTATGGGAAAGATAAAAGGGGGAGAGAAAAGCCTTATTACTTTTAAATTATGCGTGAGAACAATTTCTTACCCTATCCAATGTATGTTGGGATGATTAATTACATTATTAATTACAAATTATCAACTGTTAACTTCCTACCATTAGATTAACACTAGTGAGAATGAACGGTAAAGAAGATGGGTGTAAAAAATCAGACCCCCTTAAGGGGGTAGTCACGCTAACCGGTCACTCCACATGGCCAATTCTGTCCAAGTAATTTCGTTCCCAACTTGGATCAGGCCCGGTCCATTTAATTTTAAGAAAGTGCCCCAATTAATTCTTTCCCTGCTTCCTCATCCTTCTCTTCATCATAAGGGAATTAATTCCCGTTCCAAAACGCTCTCGCATCAATAGATGGGATGGGAGGCCGGTCCAAATAGTTCAACTAGTTATTGTCCACTTCAGCTAAATTACACGTTTGATCACTTAAATTACACTAATCTTTTATGTTTTCCATTTGAATTACTTTTCTTTCTTATTCGCCATTAACTTTACGAATCGTTTCACCGTTAGTTTCCGTCAAACTCCGTTAACTCCGTCAGTTTTTTGATGACATGGCAAATGGAATTGATGACTTGACCGTTAACTAATGACCTATCAATTTTAAAAAATTAAAAAAAAATAATTAACAGAATCGTTGTGGAGCCAGGAGGGCGGTGATGATGAAGGACTTCTCCTGCGGAATCGTGAGCTGTGCGGATGAACATACTAGAGAATAATCAGCATCACCTCCATGTTCATCACTCCACCTACTTACTACAAACCCATAATACAAAACAAATTAAAGCTCAAAACTCTCATACTAATCACCACTTCCAAGTCTCCAATTCCCCTTCCGCAACAATGGCCAGTTTCCAGTTTCCACTGGTCACTATATCTCTACCCCATTCTATTATCATTATTGACCATCATCTGCTCTGCCACCTACGACACTCTCCACCTCCGAACACCCTCGAGGACCTCCCAAATCAAATCCATATCCTACACGAACTCCCCCACCTAATCCCCACCGACCCCTCTATAAGGGCAGCTGCAAATTAGGGGTTGCGATTTGGCAAAAGACAAAGTAGTAAAAGAAGAACAAAGAATAGAGGACGTGGGAAACAGATTCTCAAAGAACAAGAGATATTTAGACAATACTAATGATCATCTATTATTGAATAGAATTCTCAGCCTTTGCACAGAGGCCTCACTGCAACTGAAAAGGGAGAAACAAGGAGCACGATTCTACACGATTTCCAACTAACTAAATTGAATCACACTTCATGAACACCCTCCATGTGGAACAACAACGAACGAGTGCACTAACTTCCACCGCAACCGCCCCTTCAGCCTCGACTCAAGACCCCACCTCATGCTCTCCCCGCACACCGACTACCTCTTCTTTTACTGTAGCCCGGACCGCGTCCTCATGGAGCGTAAGCAGGTCTTCTGCGAGCTGTTCCTGACCACTGTCCACTGCGACTCCACCTGCTCGTATTTCCCCAAGGCGACGGAGTCCTTGAGGCTGATGCTCGAGTATTGTGCTACTTACGGCCAGACTCTCAAGTATGGGGCGCGGGTGGATTTTGATATTCCGGTGACTTCAATCGCCTATAGAATCGTTAGCCAAGCACTTATCGCCTATGGAATCGCGAGCAGAGACAACCGTCTACTGCTGCGGCTGTGAAATCGGTGGTGATTGAGCCAACGACGGCGGGAAGCAGCTTGCGATGTGCAGAGCGAGAAGATGAGGACGGGGTGTTAAATTCATTTTTTTAATTTTTAACTTTTAATTTATTTAAATTGACATGTCATTAGTTAACGGTCCAGTCATCAGTTTCATTTGCCACGTGACTCGCACGAAACTACACCACAAATTAATCCCGACTAGAGCCTAAGTTTTTAAACTCTAGGCGGGTGCAGTATAGAGCAAGTATTTAAATTGTCAAACCGGGCCAGTCCATGTACCCCTACTTCAATTGCTTAAGTTGTTATCTAGCAAAAAGGTTTTGGGTTTTAAAACTAAGAAAACTACAAACTAAACTAGCAAGGATAAGTAAATAAAGGAAAAGTCTAACTAAGGGAGCTTCACCCGGGAGTTGCTTCCCCCTAACTAGCTACCATGACTCGTTGGATTGAATGAAGTCGTGTGGCGTAGGTGGTTGCGAACCTCGGGGGTGAGCAACTAGTGATCAATCTGTCACGGCATCAATTCACTAGCGATCGATTTGTCACTAGATCGATCCACTCACCAAGTCTTGGGGAACCACTAGGAGGAGCAACTAGTGATCCATTTGTCACGAGATGGATTCACTGGATGTTGATTTGTCACGAGATCGATCCTCTCGCTCAGTCACTAGTGGTTGCCTTTGTCTCTCCCTCAAACCGGAGTTTGAGCATCTTAATCACAACTAACCTAGATGCAAACAGGTAACCGCGAACCGCAGAGGGATGCATATGTGGTCGGAGACCACAATCTCAATTGCTAAACCGAGGTAAGCATGAAAGATCGTGTCACTCGACCCTCTCGGTTTAGACAATCGGTAGTTGACTTACTCCCTCACTCAACTCTCAGGTCGAACGACTTAATTGCGATTAACCGACATACTTAACTCAATATTGAGGGTTGACCTAACTTAACCTAGTTTAGGTGGCTTAGAAAGCAGAAGGAAAACCAACTCGATTGAGTCTCCCTTCGAAGGGGGATTTTCCTCTCTAAGCTAGGCTAAGGTGGCTAATTAGATTGCTAGCATCAACATGCACAACCTAAGGGTGCTAAGCACAATTATGCACAACCCTTAGATTGCTAAGCACGAGCATGCACAATCATCATGAATACACCTCTAATACTCAAATTAATGCAAACCCACACTTAATCATTCAATCTAAACAAGTAATTACAAAGTATTGGTTAGAGATCTATAACACCCAAGAGAAAAGAGTGAGTTTCTAGAGAGAGAGAGAGGGATTACAAATTTGAACTCAAGATCTTATTCTTCTTCTTCCACCCAAGCCTCCAATGATGTTGCAGGATCACTCTAGCACTCTCTCTCTCTCTCTCTCTCACTAGAACTCCACTTTGGTGTTTTAGGTTGAAACCCTAGAGAAAGAAAGTGTTTCTTCTCCCAAAAACCAGCTCTCCTTTCTCTCTCCCCGATGTTGTCTTCATATTTGCCCGAAAGTGACCAGTTCACGGACGCGTTGGCCAGTTCACGGCCGTGAACTCCTAAACGCGTCCGTGAACTCAGCATCGTCCAAAACGCGCAGCTTCACTCGCCTGGGTTCACGGACAATGGCCCTAGTTCACGGTCTTAAGAGACCGTGAACTGCCCTGTCGTCAGTAACTTCACCAGCCTGGCAAGACTGCCCAATGTTCACGGTTTGTGGTCCTTGTTCACGGTCTTAGGAGACCGTGAACTTCCTTGTCTGGCCGTGAACTACGGATGTTTCCTAGGACGCCTTGACTTCAGACTTTTCTTCCGTTTTTGCGCTTTTTGACCTCCAAATATCCCAAAACCCGCCCTCGACCCTTCCACTCATGCTAGGACCTGAAATGTATCAAAAACAAGCACAACCTAGCGTGAAATATGTCGAGGAACGATGAAATACTAAGCTAAACGAATAAGAAATGAGGGGTAAAATGTGTACATTTGAGCCTGAATCACCACAGCATCAAAAAATTGACGGAGTTAATGGAGTTTCACGGAGACTAACGGCCAGTGACTAATAGTGAAACGATTCGTAATGTTGGTAGCGAATAAGAAAGAAAAATATTTTGGGTGAAACCTGAAAGATTTGTGTAATTTGAGTGACCAAACGTGTAATTTAGCATGTCCACTCCATTTGCTTGTTCATCAATAATCTCTTGCATTTCCATCTAAAATATATTACAATACTAATATATGGCAGTAATGGTCTTATAACCATTCCAGAATCAGTTGACCTCAAAACAAGCATTATATGTCTCAAACATATCATAAAATAATCACATTAAGCACATAATATTAATATGTTTTCAAATATTATCAATAAACAATTTCAAATTCATATCATCACCAAAATACCAAACAAATCATTCAAACTGTCACGACTGTTTCTATGCGGAGTGGAAAATAAGAGGAACGATAAAGCAAGAATACGAAATAAAAAAAGAAACACGACACACGAATTTACGTGGTTCACCAACACAATGTGTGTTAGCTAGTCCATGGGTAGGAGAGAGCCATTTTCACAATACTTCAAGGAGATACAGATTATAGAGGAGTACGAGAACTATATGTAGTACTTCTACATGTGGTCTAACCCTAATCCAATATGGGAAAATAAAAGCATTTACATTAACACAAACCATCTCACAAGAGGAATCATAATTCTCTTAATTCAAGTTAAAAATTATGGTGTGATTCGTGCCTAATTGCACATATTTTACCCCCGGTTTGCTTAGATGTTTCGGCCAAATTCGCTCATTAAAGGTTGGTTTTACGCGAGGTTCTTCGTGTTTGAGTGCTTTTCAGGATTTAACAGGTGGAACCAGCCTCGGAGTCAAAGGATTGGCGAAAAGGATTGAAAACCAGGAGAAGAGGTGAAAAAGCGCAAATTCACGGCTAAAAGCAGGAGTTCACGGTCGTGCAAGACCGTTAAGCGTAAGGCGTCCAGAGCCAAGTTGAAGGTTACTGACGCAAGGTGAGTTCACGATCACTAAGACCGTGAACACAAGAAGTTGCCCGTGAACTGCCGTGATCGATGCAGAGTGTTTTGGCGCAAGGCGTGTGTTCACGGACGCGTTTGATGGTTCACGGTCGTGAACTCAGGCCCTAAACTCAGCTCTTCTCGGGTTTAAAATCTGAGCTGCAAGGAGGAGAGGGGAGGGGAGCCATTTTTGTGAGAGAAACACCTTTTTCTGCATTTTAGTGAGAGAAACAGAACCAAAGAGAAGAAGAGGTTAGGGCTTGGCTTCAAAGGAGGTTTTGGGAAGATTTCCCCAATGAAATCCCAGCTCAAGATTGAATAAGAGAGGAGGCATCCCCAAAAGATGGTTTCCACCTTTTTCCCTTTTGTTCTTCCCACTTCTTCCATGGAGTAGTCCTCCTTTCATTTGGGTGTAGTGAAACCCTAACTCTACCATGTAGTTTTCTTGTATGTGGGTTAGATGATTGATATTGGGTATTGTTCAATTTAATGTTTGAGGCATTATTCACCATGATTTTGCATCCTTGTGCTTAGCAACTTAGGGGTTTTGCATATGTTGTGCTTAGCATCCTAGGGATTGTGCATAATTGTGCTTAGCACCCTTAAGTTTGTGCATTTAGGTGCTAGTAATCTAATTTGCCAACTTAGCCTAGTTTATAGAGAAAAATCCCCATTTTTAAGGGAGACTCAATCGGGTTGGTTTTCCTTCCGCTTTCCAAGCCACCTAAACTAGGTTGAGTTAGGGCAACCCCAAATATTGATTTGAACAAGTCGATTAAATCGTGGTTTAGCCCTTCCGACCTTAGAGTTGAGGAAGGGAGAAGCCGATTACCGATTGTCTAAACCGAGAGGGTCGACTAACACGACCTTTCATCCTCACCTCGGTTTAGCAATCGAGACTGTGGTCTCTGACCGCATACGCTTTCCTCTACGGTTCACGATTAACATGCCCAAGGAAATCGTTCCAACCCACGTAGCATGATAGCGGTTAGGGGGAAGCGAAACCCAAATGACTTTCCCACAAAAGAGTTTTCAAACCAAAGTACCTTTGGTTTTTTCATTTCAATTGGCAAACCTTTCAACCAAAGTTTTATCGCTAGATAATGATTTCAACAACCGAAGTAGGGATAGACGGACCAGCCCGGGTCGATATATAAACACTTGCCCTATATTGCACCCGATTAGAGTTTAAAACTTGGGCTCTAATTGGGGTTTAATTGTGGTGTAGTTTTGTGTGAGTCAAGTTTTTGGCGCCGTTGCCCGGAAAGACGGTCTGTTATTCTGAAAAAGTTGTTGGTTGTTAATCTAGCTGTTTTTATAGGCGGATTAAGAAAAGGGAGGGAAAACGGAAGGGGAAGAGTGGTAGTGTAGTATATGATTTTTCTAAAGGGGTGATGATTGATAATATTACAACTGCAACGGTAGGGAGAGGGAGCTCTTGAATTGAATATTGGATGGTTTGGGTTAAGATTGGTTATTTGGCTGCTATACTCGATATTAGACGGCTAAGTGTGTGTGTTCTTTGCTTGTGTTAGACTTGGTGTTTTCTGATTGTTTGTAGGGGGTGCATGACCCGGAGCAACTCGGCGCCCTTGTTACCACTTGACGAGGACATAAACCGAACTCTCCGACTCCTAGAAAGGGAGAGAGAGCTAGTCGAGGCAAGGAAAAGGAGTGAAAGAGGGGGACAACAATTGGGTATCGGTGTTAGTGGAGAAGTAGTTAAAGAAGTAGAAGTTGAGCCCGTCATTGAAGAGGAAATGGCGGGGAACCAAAGGCAAGATGGAGCCGCTCAAGCCCACCATATGAATGAGGAGGCGGGAGAAGAAAGAGCCCCAAGGACGATGGGGTACTACATGGCCCCCAGGGCGGTGGACATTCAATCGCCGATCCTACATCCTCCGGTGGCGGCAAACAATTTCGAGATCAAGCTGGCTCTAGTGACTATGATACAAAGCAATGCTTTCTTCCACGCCCATGAGAGCGAGTCACCAAGAGAGCAAGTGCAGAGATTCTTGGAGTTCGTGGGGTAACTTGAAGATTAATGGTGCGCCGGCCGAGGCTTTGCAACTAAGGCTTTTCCCATACTCACTCTCGGGGAAGGCACTTAGGTGGCTAAACAACCACCCACCTCGGTCCATCACCTCATGAGACGACCTCCTCAACAAGTTTATGGCTCGTTATTGCCCGCCTTCGAAGACGGCGAAGTGGAGAAAGAAGATTACACATTTCGAGCAAGAAGAGGACGAAACCTTGAGGGATGATTGGGAGAGGTACTCCGATTACTTTCTTCAGTGCCCCCACCACGGGTTTGAGGAACAGTTTTGGATTAAAACCTTCTACGGATGACTAATGCAAGAAGATAAAATCCTCATCGACTCCTTATATCAGGGGAAGTTGATGAATATGGCTCCACCCCAAATTACCAAGATCCTAGAAGTCATGGCCCTTAGGGTGTATGATTGGGGGTTGACTAGAAGTGGAAGAAGAAGCAATGAAAGGGGAGTGAGAAGCGTGGGAGCGAGTGCTCCACTTGAGGCAAAGTTGGATAAGTTGCTTGAGGTTATGCTTGAAGATAAAAGGCAAGGAAAACGGGCGTTCATGTCGTGCGACTGGTGCTCGAGTTCTAGCCACGAGATAGCGGAGTGCCAAGCAATGAAGGAGGAAACAACTCAGAAGGAGCAAGTCAACTTTGTGGCAAATGCTAGGGTCAACAACCCGTATAGCAATACTTATAACCCTGGATGGAGGAACCACCCCAACTTTGCTTGGGAATCACCGGCTAAACCAAGGCTCCCGGGTTTCCAAGGCCCCACGGGGAACTTCCAACCTCGGCCAACCTTAATCCAACAAAGGCCCCAACTCCAAGGCTCAAACTTTCAACAACTGTACCAACCACAAGGTGCCTAGGGTTTCAACAACAACATCAACCCGACAAGTTATCCAAGCTTGAGGACCTAGTGAACACCTTTGTGAGTACGAGTAGCCAAAAGTTCGAGAAGATTGAGCAATTTATGGATGTGGTGACTACCAAGTTTACCTCGGTAGAGGCGGGTCTCCGAAGCCATCAAGCGAGCCTTCAAAGTTTGGAGGTGCAAATCGGCAACCTTGCCGGTATCCTCACCGAGAGGCCCAAGGGAGCTTTACCTTCCCAAACCATGGTGAACCCCAAGGATCAAGCAGGGGTGAATGCAATTCAAGTGAGGAGTGTGAAGATGGTTCCGGAGGTCGCCACGGGAGAAGAAATAGAGAAGGAAGAGTCCAACAAGGATGAGACCACCCCGAAAAGAAGAGAGAAGAAGCGCTTGAGGAATGAGAGGAAGGCGACAAGGAAGGCATTGCCGGAGGATGAAGATGTGCCACCTCTTCCTTATACCACAAGGATGTACAAGGAGAGGTTGGACAACGAGTGTGGAGGGTTCATGGAAATGCTACGCAACCTCCATCTCAACGTCCCATTCCTCGACGCCATGGCGCAAATGCCACGATATGCCAATTACCTCAAAGGATTCCTCATCAAGAAGCCAAGGCTTGAAGGCCTCGCCAACTTGACTCTTGGCGAGGAGTGCTCGGCCCTCCTCCTCGACCGCTTGCCCAAAAAGCGGTATGACCCATGTAGCTTTACTATCCCTCTTGATATTGGTGATCACAATATAGACAATGCCTTGGCGGACCTAGGAGCTAGTGTTGTTATAAACGCGCTGCTACGGATCGGGAAATCGCCGGAATCGACAAAGCAAGAATACGAAAGCGAGAATCGAAAAACACGACACACGATTTACGTGGTTCACTAACACGATGTGTGTTAGCTACGTCCATGGGCGAGAGAGAGCCGGTTTCATTATATCAAGGAGATTACAGATTACAGAGGAGTATGAGAAGTATTTATAGTACTTCTCCATGTGGGTCTAAACCTAATCCAATCTAGCAAAGGAAACGGTTACAGACCAGGCCCAGAACCCGAATCCAATCAGCAGGCTTACCATACCACACTTCATAAGGAGTCTTACACTCGATACCTGTGTGAGGTCCACGGTTGATCAGGAAGCACGCCATGTTTACTGCTTCTGCCCAGAATCTTCTCTCTAGTCCAGCATTAGAGAGCATGCACCGTGCTCTCTCCAACAATGTCTGGTTCATCCTTTCTGCAACGCCATTCTGCTGGGGTGTATCTCTAACAGTCCGATGACGGGCAATCCCTTCATCCTTGCAGAATTCGTTGAACTCAGAACTGCAGAACTCCAGACCATTGTCCATTCGCAGCTTCTTGATCTTCTTCCCGGTCTGATTCTCCACCGATGTCTTCCACTGCTTGAACTTCGTGAAAGCCTCACTTTTCTGCTTCATCATGAAAATCCAAGTAAATCTCGAATATTCATCAATAATAGACAGAAAATACCTGCTGCCTCCAATGGATTCAACTCGTGAAGGACCCCAACAGTCGGAGTGGAGGTAATCCAGTATCCCCTTCGTCCGGTGGATACCCTTCTTGGGAAACTTGCTGCGATGTAGCTTCCCAAACACACAATGCTCACAGAATTCCAAATTCTGCACCTTGTGCCCGCAAAGAAGATCCCTCTTCGATAGAACTTGCATCCCCCGTTCACTCATATGCCCCAGTCTCTTGTGCCAGAGAGTAGTCATATCTTCCTGTTGAACCTGAGACGATGCAACTGCAGCAGAACCAGACAACACAGACCCTTGTAATGCATACAAGGTCCCACGCTTCACGCCCTTCAGTACCTTCCTCGAACCCTTACAGACATACACAACTCCACCTTTTCCTTTGAAGCTGAAACCCTTGCTGTCGAGTAGACTCAAGGAGATCAGATTCTTTGTCATTCGTGGAACATGCCTGACATCATTCACGGTACAGAACGAACCATCATGTGTCCGAACCTTTATGGACCCGATTCCAACAACCTTGCAGACAGCTCCATTAGCCATGACCACGTTACCACCATCTATCTGCTCGTAGGTTGTGAAGCAATCCCTGTTCGGAGACATATGGTATGAGGCTGCAGTATCCCCAAACCACACATCACCACGATGTGCCTTCTCATCTACAGCCAAGGCGAGATCGTCTTCAGAATTGTTATCCACTTCTGCCACGGCAACTGAAGCTTGTTTCTTCTGTTACCCTCTTCTCTTGGGACAGTTGTACTTCCAATACCCCACTTCCTTACAGTTGTGACAAGCATCACCTGGCTGTGGACCGGGACCCTTGGAATTCTTGCTCGAATTCCCTTTACCAGATTTCTTCTTTCCCTTTCCACTTGTAACAGCCAAACCCGATGCCTCACCACCTGTACCAGATCCGGACGCCTTATGCCTGATCTCTCTCGTATGAAGAGCAGACCTGACATCCTCCAACGACACGCTTTCTTTACCAGCAATAAAAGAATCAATGAAATTCTCATATGAACTCGGCAAAGAAACCAGCAGGATTAGGGCAGCATCCTCGTCATCAACTTGAACGTCTATATTACGCAGATCCAGCAAAATAGAGTTAAGTTGTTCGAGATGTTCCCTCAAAGGCGTACCTTCTTGCATCCTCAAGCTGAACAACCGTTGCTTGAGATGCAGCTTGTTGGTTAGAGACTTAGTCATGTACAGACTCTCTAGTTTCAACCACAAGCCCGCGTCAGTCTTCTCAGCAGCGACTTCAATGATGACGTCATCAGACAACGATAGCATGATGGTCGAGTGTGCCTTCTCCTCCAGGGTATTCCACTCATCGTCATCGACCGCTGCCTTCTTCTGTTTCGCAGACAGCGGCCCCCACAACCCTTGCTGTTTTAATAAAGCCTGCATCTTGATCTGCCATATAGCGAAGTTGTTCTTCCCCGTGAACTTTTCGATCTTCATGTTCACCGCGTCATTCTTCTGAATCGAAAACCCTAGCCTGATTTCCAGCCGCGGCTCTGATACCACTTGTTATAAACGCGCTGCTACGGATCGGGAAATCGCCGGAATCGACAAAGCAAGAATACGAAAGCGAGAATCGAAAAACACGACACACGATTTACGTGGTTCACTAACACGATGTGTGTTAGCTACGTCCACGGGCGAGAGAGAGCCAGTTTCACTATATCAAGGAGATTACAGATTACAGAGGAGTATGAGAAGTATTTATAGTACTTCTCCATGTGGGTCTAAACCTAATCCAATCTAGCAAAGGAAACGGTTACAGACCAGGCCCAGAACCCGAACCCAAATAACATTGAGCCCAGCGAGACCCCCGATTACCAGTCGTAGCGGCTGATAGTCCGATTCAAGTCATATCAACAAGTGTGAATGTGATGCCCTACAAGCTTTTCAAAAAGTTAGAAGTAGTGGAGGACATGATGGTGAGAGTGGGCAAGTTTTGCTATCTGACTGATTTCGTGATTCTCGACATAAGTGAGGACTCGGATATACCCCTCGTCCTCGGTCGTCCCTTTCTTGCAACCTCGAAGGCATTGATAGATGTTAATGAGGGAACCCTAACTTTGAGGGATGATAAGGAGAAAATCAAGCTTGAAATTGATCCTAGGGTGACGAGTGATGAAGTGAAGGGGGTAGTTTCAAATGATGTGAATGAGAGTGGAGGAGAGCCTCCTAAGGCAAACCCCTCCATTACTTGTATTGTCTTTGATGATGTTGAGCAGGAAGTTAAGAAGGGTCATAAGCCAAAAGGACCAAGATTGAATGCTTGGAGAAGAAGGATGAAGGGAGCTTTGTCCCGGAAGGTGGGGGAGCCCGGAGCAAGGTTGGCCAACTCAATGAGCCTAAGATGGGAGGCTACAAGCCTCGCCGCTAGAGTGTGGTGCATCCGCTCTCGGTGGCATCATGTTTGAAGTCGCGATTGATCCCATCCGTCAAGCTAATGACGATAAACAAGCGCTTGTTGGGAGGCAACCCAACGGAGGTTTGTTTTCTTTTCCTTAGTTTCGTTTTAGTGTCTTGTGAAGGGTTCGAGTGGTGAAGTGGTGTCCCCGTACCGAGTGTTGTGTTTTTGCGGTTTATGGTTGTGTTGTGATCGATTTGGAGGCACGGAGGAATAGGTTGAGTCAAAAATTTTGCAGAAGTGCCTTGTTTTCACTTGAGTTCACAGACGGATTGCTGAGTTCACGGTCGCTAAGACCGTCAACAGGCAAACGCGTCCGTGAACTGGGCGCTGATGCATGTTCACCACCTGTCAACCACTCCATGTTCACGGTCTCTAAGACCGTGAACTGGGCAACTCGTCCGTGAACTCAGAGCTCTGCCTATAAAAGGGGCATGAACGGCGACCCTTCACTTCACGACCCAAAACTCGTTGGAAAATTTTGGATCTTCCCGGAAAATGCAAAATCCCATCGCTTTTTCGATTTTTTCCTCAAAACCGGCCTGTGCTGTGAATTTGGGAGATTTGGAGCATATTTTTTCCGGCCAAGTCACCAGCGGCAAGTCTCCGGCGAGCTTCCGACGAAGTTCCGGCGACCCCTCTCCGGTCAGTTTTCCTACCAGTTTTTCGCCGTCCTCGCCCGCACATTACTTTCTCCCTTGTCCTACTTGAGTCTCCAGGTTTGTTTTTCATATTTACCTTTGTGAATTGTGGAGAATCGGATTAGGTAGTGAAGTGAGGTTGAATTTTTGTGCTTGGCATGATTGAATCTAGTTAGGGCGAGGACTTAGGTGAATCAGGTCGTGTGATTGATGGATTGATTATTGCATGAGCTTAGTTAGCCTTGGTGGGCGTGTTTGAATCGAATTGTGTTTATTTTTAGAATTTGCCCACCAAGTGCTATGTTATGAATGCAAGTGGAGTTTAATTTTGATTTGTGGATGGTAGCCACCGTGGTAGGGGTTGTGGTTCTAATTTTTGTGTGTTTGAATCGTGAAATACCCACAACCATGCCACGGTGGTTTGAGCTTAAATGTTTTAGCCATGGTGGAAAAACAAGTGTGGGGGGAATCTCTTTTCCTCCCAATGAGCGGTATATGACGGATGTTTCTACGTATGGTGTGTGTTTGTCTTTGTGTAGGATGCTTAACTTGGAGCATGAGTTCATCAGTTACCTGGTGAACCACCCGGAGTTTGCTGACAAGTTCGCCTACCAGAGTGACAACCCGATCGGGCCTCACTGGCGGCTGGACCTGGACATGTTTAATTTGTTCAGGTGCCGAGCCGCCATGACTGGGGTACTCTCCCATCCCTAGTGGCGCCAGCTCCTGACCATGGACAAGGAGATTTTTCACGAGCTGTGTGTGGAGTTCTACTCCACCTTCTCCCACATCGTCCCGACAAGCAAGAAGAGCCGACCTCGGGTGGAGTTCATGCTGGGCGGTCAGCCGCGAGTGCTGACCTATGATGGCTTCGATCAGGCCATGGGGCTCGACACCGCTCACATGACGATGGCGGAGCGGCAGTACACGGTCGAATTCGACTATCAGGGCGCATTCAGAGTCCTCTGCCGCCCAGAGCACGAGCAGAGCGAGTTCGACGGGAGCAAGACCAAGGTTATCAAGATGAAGACTTAGTAGAGGATTCTTCGTACTCTGCTCACCAGATCTGTCGTCCCTAGCCTCCAGTCAGGCCACTTGATGACGAATAGAGGGCTCATTTCCCTCCACTCGATGAGGAGTCCAGCTGAGCTGATCCATCTGGGATGGTTGATTGCCACCTCTTTCACCCGGTGTCTGGGGCGGAAAAGAGTGGACACGATGCATATGGGGGGCATCATCACGAGGACAACCCGTCTCTTCCAGGTGGATCTGGCCCACTGCACCAGCGTAGGAAGGATGGAGCCCTTCTCAGTGGAGACATTGTACAACCAAAAGCTGGTACTCCAGGGCGAGAGAGGGGTGAAGTACTTCGATGGACTCCGATCCTTCGGAGTCATCCGAGCTGCAGTAGCACCAGCTCCAGTGGAGCCCGACCCCGAGGTCCCACCAGCAGCAGAGCAGCCGCCTGCTCGTGCACCCCGCCGCCGTCGGCGTCCAGCGCTCTCGCGCCCTGCATAGCAACCACCACCACCAGGAGCAGGCGATCCCCTCATCAAGAGAGTGGATCTCCTTGAGACGGGCTTCTTGGGATTCTCATCCCGCCTCGAGCAACAGTCTGACATCCTCGAGCGCATGGCTCGACATCAGAGTATCCTACCCGATGATGGAGAGGATCCATCCACCAGAGAGAGGTAGACGACGAGAGAGACATGTGGCAGAGCGGAGTCCATTCGCCCCACTTCTCTACTTGTAACCCTAAACTTGTTTTATTTTTGTTTTTGTTATTGTGTGTGTGACGTGAACTACTACTACTATGTATTGTGCTTGTAATAACCTCGCCTCGAGCTAGTCGTATTGGTCTTGTGTGTGTTTTTTGTTGTCTCTCCTTGAATTTTCTATTATCCTACCCCGGTTCGATTCCTACATTCACTCACCAATCCCAAGCGGTAACATCACTCTACCCCTTTCTTATGCCATTAAGGGCAATGCCGAGTTTAAGTGGGGGGGGGGGTAGTCTACTAGTGTGCTTGTGTGAGTGAGATGTTTCTTGGAGCCTTTTGTATGCCCATATTTCAAAAATTTGAGGGCTCCAAGCAACGTTTGCATGTTCAAAGTGACCGGATGGTGGGAAATTCTCGTGTTTGTGGCATTAATCTTGAACTGTGCATGTGATTGAGTATATCCTTAGGTAACCAGTTCGCGGAGCGGGAGCGAGAGCGAGAGTGGGAGCGAGAGCGCAAGAGCGTTTATTTTTCAAGAACGCAATATTGAGAGCGTGCACAGAGCGTTAATAATTATATTATTTTTTGTAAATATATAATTAATAATTATATATTTTAATGAATAATGTTCATTCCAAGACTTAAAATAGAGTGAATATCTATTTTTTACATTACACTAGGTTATTCCGTTAAAAAATTCTATTAATAATGTATAAGAAAAAGATATATTTCTACACACAAAAAAATCTTATTAAAGAAACGTGGAAGAAAATTAGCATAGTCTAATTAATTGGATTACTTTTAAAAAGGCGTTTCAATTTCAGGGCTTGGGAATTTGGAGTGGGACTCCAATTAATTGAGATAATTGCATCCTCCTTTTCTCCAAACAACCACCTCGTCCTCTGTTTGTCTCTCTTGCGTTCTTTTCTTCTTCTTTTCCTTCAATTTCTGAGTGACAAAATCGAAAGTTCAAGGAGAAGGAGAGGCATAAATAGATGCAATGCAACTACTCTATCCCGCGGCAATTACTTAATCCCTCAGATCCGTCAAGAAAAATATCAGAAACGGCATTGACGGTCATCGGCAACGAGACTTCTCCTTTCTTAGGCTTCCTCGGAGCCTCATCTTCTCTTATAATCCTCTGGACCTTTTGATTCCCGATTTCGATTAGATATATGAGGATGAGTCTTGGATTTGCTGTTACTGTGTAATTTGTTGTTTGCATGCGTGGATCTGCCTATGGAACGGCGAAGAGCGGGGACAGAGTTGCGTCGAGGGGTGATGCAGCCAGAGTGATTGTGAAATCCATTGTTTCTGGTGGTTAACTCTCACAAGATCAGTGCTAGTATTCTCGGTTCCATGCAAAATCACGCTCCCTGAATTTCAAATCTCGCTCTTGCAGAAAGTAGTTCGTGAATTTCCGGCGAACTCCACGAAAATCGCGTTTTGACGTTCTGGAGCGGGAACGTCGACGGTGTAGTGGCGAATTAGGTAACCTAAGTATATCCTATGATGATGACTGAGAAGTTTATTAGGATAGGGCAAGAGTTTGGTTTTAAAAGTGTGCATAAATGAATGAAGGTCTTGACTTGATCACTTATTGTTTACAATTGCCATGCAACGTGTTTGTGAATTGGAATAGATGGTTGGGTAACTACGTAGCCTGTGAGCTTTGAGCCGTTCGTTTCTTTCGGTGTGATAGTTCCCTCTTACCACAGTGTGTAGCATCACAAGTTCTCACTAGCAAGTATTGTAACACCCTACCCTGTACGTATTCCCTAATCATATTGTTCATACAATTGCAGCGGAAATAATCTCGGGTGTTACATTAATTATCAAAATTTACCCAAATAAAATTTCGACATGAATTACTCCCGTAATGGGCTAACAGTTCTTCCATCTGATCCTGCAAAATAATTCATCCAAATCCATGCGTTCATAGACAAACATATACACTCACTGCCATATGCATTGGCTTTTCATAGCCATTGTCACAGTTTCATGTTACACAACTGCATACTATACTGATACATGCCATAATCGTCACAACTTACATAATTACACAAATATACACATATCATCAACTTTCCACACCTGTGGATATCTCACACTACATCAGAAGCTAGTATGCACATGAAAAACGTTCTCAAAACATTTTACAAAAAGGTGTGGATCACTGGCCAAAATCCCGAGTAGTAGTCCAAGCACAGAATAGTTGAAGACCATACCTCATCTTGCCTTCAACTCTTGCTCAGCTCCCACCTATACACCTATCTACTGCTGCTGCTGATGATCTACTTACACATAGCATAAGCAGAGAAAAAGAATAAAAGAGGGTCAGCTCATAGCTGAGTGAGATAATCATAGCATCGTGAGTTCATAACAGAGCATACCCTTACCATACATCTAGCAAACAAGCCAAAACACTAGGATCGGACCTCAGCCATCCTCATGTCCCAATGGGCAAAAGACTCAACCACCTTGACTTATGCATGTGTGTCTTGTCATGTTTTACTTATAGGCGCCTGGCTACTCCCATGCTAATAACTCTCCCGGGAAACATACCCCACATCCCGTCGGATGTAGTCATACATACCCCAACATCCCGTCGGATGTGGTCATACATACCCCACACCACTATGGGTGTAGTCATACCCCGATACCGCTCTGGGTGTGGTCATATCTCATGATGAATCAACGGTCAACACCACATCAGGGGTGTGACATAACATATCATAACGGAGTAATAGCATGGAGAGCCCTAATTACTATGTAATGGACCATGAGACCAAATCACTCTTATTTGGTAATCTTATACAAGATCCATATCTCATCTTGCTTAATCATAATTCATTACTTGCACATGAACTTGACCTGGCCATAATTGGCTCAACATAGGTAAATCAGGAGTCGTATAATTGCACTTCCTCGGGATAAACCCTCGTGCAAGTCATCCTCCTTAAACATCATAATATCACCAGGGAATATATATTTTCCCACTTGTGCATCCAAATACAACAATCATGAAAAATCGTACCTAATCACCTTCTCGAACCATCGTAAAGCATATTAACAGTCAAGCCCACAATTTGCAACATATACACAATCATCAGCATAAACAAGGTTCATATCGATTAGGGCAAGTCAATAATATCATACAGCAATCCAGGGTTCAACATATAGCACAAAAGTTCATACACCCCTAATCATGCCATTCTAGTTCACCTAGGTCAATTGTAAGCATCAATATAATTATCGTGATACGACAAACCCGGTATGCCGTGCTAATCCCTCACCAGTTCTGGTCGTTCAAACACCGGTTCTAGCCTCCCGTACTAAAACGTCAATTTCAGGAACGAACCCCGAATTAAAATCCGAGCCCGTCCTAATATCCCCTGCAGTATCCCCGTCAATATTAGTTCTAGGCTCCGGGTCAAAATTTCGATAAAAACACATCAAACCCTGGCCGGAGCTAAATTCAGCGATCCCGGCTCCGACCTAAATAATAGCCGAAATTTAGGGATTAGAACTAGAGGATTGATTACCTCGCAGCAAGAAGCTCGTATATGAAATTTGGGCTCAATCCGACTTCCATATACTCTGAAACCCTAATTTGGCTTATCGGGAATTCGAGAAATTCCTAAACCAAAAACTCGTTTTAAAGCTCTAAATCGATAAATCACGATGAATGGATGAATTAGGCGTTACTTACGAGATTTTTGGATCGCTAAAGCTTAAGATTTTGAGCTCTGAAATTTTCCACTTCGCCTCCCCTGAGCGCCCTTTGCTCGTTCTGTTTCTCGGTACAGAATGGAAAAAGGAAGAAGATGGAAATGTATCGACCGAATTAAATGGACATATATATATATATATATTATATATATTATATATAATATATATATAATTAATACGTATACTTATCCGATCGATCGATAATCCGATTTTCGTCGAAATACTGTCAAAATGCTCGATTTTAAATCGTGAAATTTTCTAGCGATCGAAATATGGGTTTTTCCGTAACGGGATGTTAGTTACATTAGCACCAGTAAAATGCCAGTCTGAAGTTAAACTACCAGGTGATTGATAGGTCATAGAGTTATCGTCATTCCCTTTCTCCTGCTCAAGCTTATCCTTCTCACTAATGTCAATCTCCATGACAAGAACAAGAAAAAAAATCCCACAGTAGATGACAGATAACTCCCCTGGTCTGAACTACCAGCAACCTCTCAAAGGGAATTCTGGTCAAACGGGAAGATGGTCTCAGAAAGTTAATCAAACCCAAAAACCTTCCAACTTCCTAATAGATAAAGCCATACTTCAATAGGGAAAAGAATCAAAGATGCAGAGACAGAAAAGTGAAGAAGAATCAACTTCTCAGTTAACTCAGCCGAAGTAGAACAACTTCTCTCGGAGGTGAGTTTTAAGGCAACTTTGCATCAAAGCGATCAATTGAAAGACAATTCAGCCAAAACTTACAGTACAAGAAACTTCAAATTCACCGAAGGAAGTGAGGACATTCCTCGCAGGATCACAAACCGCTTTAACTTGGCAAGAGCTTCTCACGGTGGCAGAAGTGAGAACACAATTCAACAAATTGGCTTTCAGGAATCACAGCATATAATGAACACAATCACTTCTCTCTTTCCTCTAAACCAAAAAGGCTTAACGAAGATGAAGAGAAGTAAGAATCTGGTTGGGGAAAGTTACCAATTCCAAAGCAACCCACCGCTGGACTTGCAGTTTTAGTACTAAGAATTGAACCAGAAGGAAACAACTCCCAAGACGAAAGATACGCCGAGAAAAAGAAAGCTCAGGGAGAGAACCAAGGAAAAAGCTGAAAAAGGAGGGCCTCGAAGGAAGAATCAGTCAAACAAGCAAACAAAAGAACATTGATTTCAGGACAATAAATATGCCCATTCAAAACCCTAGTCAGAGGAGCTGAGATGTCATCACAGAGGAGAACCAGAAGGAAGGAGAGAGACACACACACAATGCAACACCTAGCTTAAAGTAGCTAAGAGAAAGATAGTAAGATACCCATTTCAGATTCTGTTGCTACTTTCGGTCCTCTCCTCTGCGCTTCATTCAACCCCTCCTCTGTTAGTGCTGTGCTCAAACACCCTCCATTCGCTTTACTACTTTCCTCCTTCCCCACGCTGCCACCAGCTTCACTGTGCAAGAACCAGACCCAAAACTCCAACCGATCAAGAAAACTGAAACTGGGCAGGTTTGAGTTTCGGACAGCGAGGGATAGAAATGGAAGACTGAAGAAGGAATTTTGTGAGGGAAATGTACAGAATTGAAAAGAGAGCGAAAGAGCAAATGAAAAACAAAGACAGGAAGCCTCAAATTAACAAAGTTGCTGTATTTATACCCACGCTTGCATAAAAAAGAGAGCTTTTGATGATTAACCACCGCCACTGCCACTGCCGCTGCTTAATTTATTGAGTTAATTAATTAAAACTTAGATTAGTTATTACTTATTAATATAACCACCATCAGGCTCAAGCATCAGCTGTCCCGCTCTTCCAGCTGAAGATATGGTAGTTACTGACTTATTAGTAACTAAATCTGACCTTTAAATTTAAGTGTGTTCAGAAAATTTAGATTTAAGGATTGTAAATTAAAAATATTTTTTTTTTTTATGAAGGTGAGAATTGCATTAATAATAAAAGGGAAGTCTGAAGAAAACAAAGGGCACCAGAGGTGCCAACCAAAAGCACAAAACAGAAAGGGCAGAGAAAGAAACTAAAGAAACGAGAACAAAGGCGCAAAGAGAATCGACAGCCCAGGAACTGAGCCGGCCAGACGACTCCTGCTCTTATTTTATTCGTTCTAACTCAGATTTTTTTTCCACAGATGAAACGAGATCGTTGTGCTCTACAAAATGATATCAATTTTCAATAATTTTTTAGAATTTTTTTCTTCATACCTCTCATTACCAACTCTATACCATTTGGTAACTTCTTTGTTTTTAAGTCCTTTTTGAAAATATTTGCTCAGAAGAAACGAGTTCATCATTATCTATTTGATCTACATATTTCATGGTGACAAAAATACAGGACCAAACTTAACATACTTTACCACTCTGGTATGGGGGTGGTAACTTGTGGTAAACAATGATGAAAGTCGTAAATGACAGTTAGTATACTCCTACTATCATGTATTCAACTTTCCTACACTCTTGGTATGTTCATACCATCATGGTATGCTTTCTTATCATATCGTATGCTCCTATTTAATATCATATATGGTATTGACTAGTAAAAAATGCCTCAATTTTTTTTTTTGTTCTAAGAATATATCAAAGTGAATATCATTTTAAAGATAACAGTTAATATGATTTATCTATGCAAAAAATTTTAAATTTCAAAAGAAATCGTCCATTAAAAATTAAAGAAGAAAAGATAGAAGACTTTTCATGAGAAAGATGTTGATGTCATACTGATGTGCACAAATTACTCATGGTTATGGACTCTTACTCTAATGTTATTGTCTTGCTCCGTACTCTTTCCTTAACTTTCTTGCTTGTCCACTTTAGCAATTCTAAAAAATACATTTCTTTTCCAAAACCCTTTCTTTTTTTGGTTAAATTCCAAAACCCTTTCTAGTACTTTGTTTATGTATTTATTTGTACTCGTTAAATATCAAACATATTATTTTCTTTTTCTTAATCAGACTTTTTTAATCACCTTAGCCAACTTTGAAGAACAATAATAAATGCAAAAGCTAAGCGTTAGCTAGCAACTGACACTGCCAACTCGGGGGTAAGGATTTTCTTGTACATTTCTCGGTGGGGATTATTATTTTTATCGTTTGTCCTTTCCATTCATTTAAAATAGTACCAAAACAAATGTTTTAATTATCTGGGAACAAGAGCTTAAGATTATTGATGTGACTCTTTGGTCAAAGAGACCCAAATCTAGCCAGCTCCAAGTTAGCTGGGTCCATTTCCATCTTTTTTTTTCTTTTTAATAAGGAATGGATTATGGAATAAGGTACTGTTACCCATAAAAATAAATTTGTACCACTTTGATTAATTATCATAGATTTAATAAATTTATAAGATCAGCTCAACATTAGTAATTAAATGAGCTAGTCAGGTCTTATTGGGTTATATTTTTTGGTCTAAGTGGCCAAACTCCCTATCTTTAACCTAGTAGTTGGACGTCCCCATAGCCCGTACGATGCCTCCCACCATTGGTATGAAATATGACTCTTAAAAAACTAGGTGAAATTCATCTGTGTAGCAAAAAATTTCACGTTTGTGACAATAATAGCCACTTTTGGCGAAATTCCAAAAATAGCCAGAATTTTGAAAGTTTCATCATAAATATAGGTATTTTCGTTACATATTTTAACGGCGTCAGTGACACCGTCAGTCAAATTAACAGAACGCTTACCTGGCTGCCAACTTACCGGACACATCATCGACAACTCACCAACACTTGCCACATGGATGCCATGTCATATTCTAATTTAAAAATAAATAAAAATTCATAAATGAAAAATTATAAAAATACAAATAATCAATTCATCTATTCTTCCCTTTATCTCCATCTCCTCGTCCAACGAACTGCTCGCTATTTTCAACCTTTGTCCTTGTATTCCAATCAACATAGATGGGGAATAACAAATTGGGAAAGCCAAAGGATTCTCATTCTTCAACCTTCGTCCACCGCACAAATTGGGAAAGCCTACCGTCACAGAAATTTATTCCAATCAACACAGATGGGGAATAACAAATTGGGAAAGCCAAAGGATTCTCATTCTTCAACCTTCGTCCACCGCACAAATTGGGAAAGCCTACCGTCACAGAAATTGGCCACCGTCGCTAGTCGCCCACCGCACAAATTAGGAAGGCCAAAATCTCACTATTCGCTTCCCCATCGTCGCCCCTTCGTCCACATCTGCCAGTGAAACCGAGATCCTTGCCATGGATCCAACGAAGAAGCTAGAAATCATGCGAGAACACCATTATGTTTGTCATTGAAACCGAGATCACCACCAGCGCGGCGGCAGATCTAACCACTCAGTCGCTAAAGGGAGAATCCTTGAAAGTCTTAAAATGTGCGGCCTGCGAGTCCCACCACAACTTCCACCGCAAGAAAATCGATGGCGAGACTGCCGTCGTCGCCAGCCCTACAGTGTTCAGCCCCATTAGGTCTCGGCGCGGCGGAGGTGGGCATTTGGTCCAGAAGTAATTCTCTCCAACCCAGAAAGACCCATTGGGCAAATTTTTCATCTTCTGCTCCCTCCGCCTCATCTTTTTACCCTGATGGTCGACATGTCCGATCTCATCCAGAATCTCTTCCGGATAACGACGCTGGTAGAGCCGGCTCCACACGAGGAGCTTTTGATCAGAATCTCGGGCGCCATAGCCCAATTGATCGACAAAGATGAGGCTTAGGGTTCCTTCCGAGAGTGAAGACTTCAACGACGAAGAGGAGGAATCGAAGGAAGAGGGAACCAGTTTGAAGAGAAGGAGTCGAAGGAAGAGGGAATCGGTTCACGAGATGGAGTTTTTTTTACGGTGAATGAGGGATTCTCGATTAATTGTACAAGGATAATGGGGAGAAGATGGGATCGGGGAAGATGAGGGAGAGAGGGAGACTTTTCATTTTCATTTCATTTTTTATATTTTAAAGTTAAATCCATGTGGCATTTTTATTTATGAAATGTTGCCATGTCAGCCTTTTCGTTAGTCCAGTCAGCACGTTAACTAACACCGTCGAACAATTGGACGGAAGTGACTATTTTTTATATTTTGTCAAACATGGCTATATTTGGCCAAACCGACAAAGTTTTGGCTACACATGTGTATTTTCCAAAAAACTAAGTCTGAAAACAACAAAGACTTGGTACCCAAGCAAGAGGGTTCCAAGCCGGCAAGGCAGGCCTGGTGCCCAAACGTGAAATTTGGCTAAGTATGGAGCCAAGAGGGTACTAAAGCAACAAGGGCGATCCTAATACCAAGACATGAAATTTTTGAAAGTATAGAGCGAAGAGGGTACCAAGCACGCAAGCTAGGCTTAGTACCAAGATGAAAAATTTGGCTAAGTATGGAGACACCAAGGGGGTACCAAGCCGTCAAGACAGGATTGGTAGCAATGAGACAGGGTACTAAGGCATCAAGACAGGCCTGGTACAACGATATGAAAATTGGTTAAGTATGGAGCTAACAGGGTACCAAGCCAGCAAGGCAGGCTTGATACTAAGATATGAAATTTGGCTAAGTCTGGAAATAAAATAGGCTTGGTAGCTAGATAACAGGGTATCAAGCCGGATACCAACTATAGAGTCGTATACAAACTAAGTATAGATACCAAGTCATCAAGGCATGCTTGGTAGCCAAACAAGAGGTTACCAAGTCAACAAGGCAGGCTTGGTAGCCAAGCAAGAGGGTACCAAGCTGGCAAGACTTGGTAGCCAGACAACAATGTACCAAGCCGGCAAGACATGCTTGATATCAAGTTATCAAACCTCCCAAAAGTTAAATATAGAGATCAAACAGGTAGGGTGCCAACTCGATTAGGAGGTGACAAGGTGGCTAGCTGAGGTGGCCACCAGGTTGGGTACTAAGCCGCCATGAACCATCCATATAGTTTTAAGACTAAGTATGGAATATTAGGGGTGGGGGCTAGCCGGTCAGGATGCCAAGCTAAAAGGATGTAAATTTGATGAGAACTTGGTGTAGAGCCCCTTGGGGGCCATATGGAGACTAAGTCTCAAGATGGGCTTGGTGGCCCCGGGGTACCAAGTTGGTCGGGCGGCAAGGTACCAACTTGATGAGATTCTAAAAGCTAAATATGGAGACCGAATCAGCAAGGCTGGCTTGGTAGTAGGGTCTGACATGATTGGCTTGGTAGTAGGGGTTATGAAGTCGGCGAGACAACACAATCAGGAGCAAGACAATAGCAACAAAACTAAGTGTGGAGTCTTGGAGGTTACCAAAGATGTTGTCGAGACTTCATCATGGAGGCAAGGCAAAGAGCTTCAACCACGTCCAGTCAAGGCAAGGCGACAAGACCAACACCAACCCGGTGGTTGGAGAAGATGACTCGTTGGTGGTTACCAAGATGGCGACAAGGGATGGTTAACAAGATGGCGACACAGGGTCCCTAAAGCGGCTGGAGCAACAAGCTAACTAGTAGTTACCAAGGCGGTTACCAAGTTAGTTACACCTAACGACTATAAATAGGAGAAACAAAGACGGAACAGGGGTCGACAATCAAACATTTGATGCACAATGTCACACTTTATCCTTTCTCTTCAATGTAGCCATAGTCATAGCTTTTAGTTTCCGAAGCTCTCACTGAAACTCCATAGGAGTAGGAGTAACGTAACTTAGCTTGTTCTCATTCAGCCATCACAACATCAAACACCCTCGTTCAAACATTTTCCGGAGAGGTGCGAACTGTGTTATTAATCGTTGTTCAAGAAGTCAAAGGTGCGTTAATAGAATTTAAAGACCAGATTTTTCTCGCCGGAAAACAAACTGGCACACCTGCTGGAACAAATGTGTGTTTGATTTGATGGATTCTAGACGAAAGAATCAAGAAGGTGATTTTCCACAAGGTTCTGTGGAGGAGGAGCAAATGGCCAGCGATGAAGCAAGCCAAGTCGGAGGAGCTTCAGGCAACCTTGCCGGAGGGGAGGTGCCACTCGTGTCAACAAAAAATGTATATCTATGCGAGGCTGTGGTGTCTCTTTGTCAGATGATGGAAGAGAACCGCCAAATTAAGGTGAAGAGTTGCCAGTTTATAGAGGAAGCCAGAGCTATGGCTCATCAGTTAAACTCTCAAGTTGATTGTTTCAATTCCCAGGTAGATAGACGTTTGGGTCAATTGTTTGAGGTTGTTAAAAACATTCAAACAAGTTGGATTAATTTAGGCAATTATTAAATGGATCAGTAGTGCAATCACAAGCTTTGTCAACTGATGACAAAGTTCAACTCCAAACAAAGCAAGATTTTCTCCCATCAGTGGTCGGAACGGACAACCACGACAAGATAACTTACCGCCTCTAGTGATGACCCAACCACCCTCTAACCGCGTGAATCAGGGCGAGATTCCAGCCATCACTTCATGTGGGAGTTGGAGAACTGTCCCACGTGGCAAAATTTTTGCCACTATGTTCAACACATGTTGAACAACCGCCATCCATCCCGATGGCGAGACTCTATATACATCATGCTAACATGGTTGGGGGAGGAAGGTTAGGTGTTGGGGATCAAGTTCCTCCGCGTGCTTACCCAACAACCATACCACCCCAAGTCCATGGGCATTGGGTGGACCACATGGGGTTCGTACCTCCAGGGGGCAATGGGGGCAATGGGGACCACATGTTGAACAACGCCCTGAGGGATCAGGTGGCTCAACTCCTTACAGAGCAATTTGGATTAGGAGTAAGGCCCATCATGCCACCTGTGTACTGTAAGCCTTACCCTGAATGGGTGGATAGGCTATACCCGTTTACAAAATAATGCATGAGAGGATAGAAGAACCTATACCTTTATATGCTAACATGTTCCACACATTATTAATGGATTAAATTCGAAGATAGTCATCCATGGATTATAGTAAAGGTGGTTTGAATAATTGGAAGCTCTGTTAGGAAATATGAACAACCATATGTGTTTAAAACATATGGCACGAGGCTTGTGGGGACTTATGGGTCAAGTCTATCTAAGTCTAAGTTTTTGCAAATGTGAGTGCAAAGGTTATGTTCAATTGAACATAGTACGAAAGAGTACACCTCCAATATATTGGAGATGAAATTTGGTTAATGCACGTCTAAAGGATTGCATTACGAGTAAGCATTAAGCGATAAGGAATTCTAATTTTCCTATAATGCTTGTGAAGACATGATAATTTATTTATCATGTATGTGGTTTAGGACTAGGTGTTTCCTATGCCACGAGGGAAAGGAAAATGAAGCTAATATTGATCCTTATAGGGATTGAAAAGCTTGCCAAACAATGGTGATCGTTAAAATAATCAACGTCAGAATTGTTTATGGGAAAGGAAAATAAAGCTAATATTGATCCTTATAGGGATTGAAAGCATTTGTTGCATGGAACATAATGGTAGAACTGAGCATGGAACATTTGTTGCATTTGTTGCCATCTTTGAACGGAGTTCGATGGCAAATTGACCTACCATGAGAATGCGGGCCGGTCAATGAATTGCCACACAAACATAACTTCAAGAAATCACTCACATCACTGCATTGGATAGTAAATCGTCCAATGTGTTCGATGGTGGATTGATCTCCAGTTCCGTTGAAGGTGATGAAATGAGGCATGCGAAAACCACGAGTAAATGGGTAATACCTATCAACTCAATCCATATATGGTTTTTGGTACACCGTCGACATCGCTGGTCTAATCCCTAAACCAAATTGATCCGCCAGCATCTGGGCTAACTAATCACGAATGACATTCACGGCATGCCCCCTATTGCCCCACTTGCGGTACGAATTTATCGGGATCCATACGATGCATGTTTGGAGGAAGAGGCATGTTCTGCGGGTATCCGCGTGGCGGACACATGATCATTGTTGATTGTTCCTCTACCAATAGCACCAGTCATCGCGACCACATATGGTCTATCATCTGCGATATTTTGTGGAGCCACGCCTTGCATCAGCGGTTTCCCAACATGATTGTTCCCAAGAGTGCTAGTCTCATCGAGATTCACTCGATGCGGCGTTGGGTTCACCACCGGGGTCGGGTGATTTCCCTATCTCGGCGCACTAATTTATGCACCATTATTTGGAAAACCAGTTTCATTGTCTAAATTGTTTTCACCATTTAGCAGCAAATCCCTAGTTTGCATCACTGGTCTACCTAAAAGCTCCCTAATTTCATTCATATCACTTTGATTTTTATCCACAAAAACATCAAACTCATGTATGTTTTTAGTCACAACTTCAAAGAGTTGGCCTAAACGCCTATCAACACGAGACTAAGAGAATCATGTGATGCAGTTAAAAATGTCAAAACGATGATTTACCTTGCCTTTGAAGCTTGCAAACTCGTTGTTGAGACTAGCACACATGTGACAATTCTCATCCATGAAATGCCGAATAGATACATTCTTAGTCGACCCAACTGTGGTTGGCAGATTCTTAGATCCACCAATGTCTTCAGCACCAATTGTTTGGCCACCTTCAATGCTTGCCACCTGTTCCTCCATAAAGTCGGGAGGAACATCCCCTTCCCGATTCCTTTGTCGCAGAGCCATTCGAACATAGGTGTCCCACCGTGTGTGCCAATTTGTTTCATGTGAAACCAAATATCCACCGCCGGGCGTGCTTAATTGTTTCGGGCGATGTTGATTTGATTATTTCGCGGTGGAAAACTTTGCGGTGTTGTTTGATGGGATGCACCAGGTGTGCCAATTTGTTTCGCTGTGGAAACTCGCGTGTTTAACGCACTCTGTTCTCAAGGAAAACTAGAACACAAATCAAAAGATCAAATGATCGTTACTCAGTTCAAACCCCTCCAAACAATATTCAAATGAGGGCGTCGATGAATAACATGGAAACAAGGAGGATTTCTAAGTTACATAACCTCTACTCCTATGGAGGTTCCTCTGGAGATCTTCGCGACTACGACTACGTCTATGATCTACGACTCTGCAAAGGAGATCTTTGACAGAGAAGTTCTACAAAACTAGAGAGAAAAAGATAAGTCTGCAATGATGCAGTTTGTGATTTGATTTTGCCCTCCCGAGCTTCACTCTCTTTCTGATGTTTATACCCCAATTGTTGGCTTCACAACACGGCCAAGCCGCACATCACTGTACTCACCCTCGTTGTTGCAATGATAAACTCACTAGCCTAGTGGCATAATTCATACTGCGGCTAAATTTCTCCGATTGAACCCTTCTCATCAATGCCACCAAACTCAAGATGTTGTTTTTAATTAAACGACATCGCTTCTTATTACCGTGACTCCAAAAAATTATCACACTTTTTGAACTCGTAGCATCGCTGAGCTCCAAGCTTTGCTACACAGCTGAACTCACAATATCAATGCCACTTTCGACAAACAATGGTGGCTCATGACTTACGCCGTTGTTCTCTAATAAACAACGTCGTTTGCCGATATCGCGGTGTTGTTAATGCGAGAACCTCCTGCGATGTTGCTTTTCGCTAATCAATTTTGTTTTATGGCCTTGTCGAATTCACAACCACATACCAACACTCAATTGCTCTGACCTCGTTTGATTTGTCTTGCGACCTTGTTTTGCACTAAATAGTGTCATTTTTCATTCCACAACACTGTTCCCTTCACGGTATCGTCAAGCTCGCAACTTCACGGCGTCATTGAGATGGGCTCTAACCTTGTCGCCTAGTTGATATCGTAGTGACATTAAATTACTCGACCCTCCAACCCAGTCATCAATTTCACCATACTCGCGACATTGTTTTGGACTAAACAACATCACTTTCCTACTCTACGACATTGTTAAACTCTTGCGACATTGTTTTGAACTAAACAATGTCGTTTCAAGTACCACATCGTTGTTGGGCTCACTCGAGCTTCGTGGCACCGTTTAAGCTCCTCGCTATGCTGCTTGTCTTTAAATGGTGTCATTTTTATTATTATGAGACATCGAATTAAATGCCAAGACTCATTAATGCGATATTTAATTGAGTCTAAAATTATTTTATGTGTGAACATCCATCAAAGAATCAAATAGCATGGCATCCAAACATATCGAATGGTCATTATCTCTCATTGACTATCACATCCTTCATGGTCACTACACTAGTATCTCTAGGTCAAATAAAATTCCTAGATTCATTGATTCAAAGTAATTTGAGCAATGAACATGCTTTGAAGGATGGCAAGAATAGAAGAAAAGTATTTAATTTTTTGAAAAATTTCAAATAACATTGTATTCAATAATTTGATTACTCAAGTCAATGGATGGATGATGCATCCTTAGCATTTTTAGAATTAAGCATAGAATTTCAAAAGTTGTACTCCTAATCATATGGTATGTATAAAAGGATAAAGATAAATAAACATGACAACCCTTCTCATGCCACACCTTAAATAGGACACTGTCATCAATGAACTAAAACATAGACGAGCATGCAAAGGGTTGGAACGTTTTACCTCATTTGTCGATTTACTTCGTAGTAGCAATAGATGGCTTAGCTTAAATATGATCTCCTTGATTGTAATTCATATGAGGGTGAAGTTAAGAAGACGCATTCATCACCGATGGTGGTGCCATCCTTCCTCTATGTATAGTTAAGCTAGTTCAAATTCATTGTTAAGGGTGTGAATTCTTTGGTGCTTTGTGAATCTTCTTTCTAAGATTTAATGAGTTGCTTTGGACATTGGATGCCTAACTCATTTGATAGCTATATCACTTCATGCTGAGTCTTATACCATTCAAATGCTTTATTTGTTTGATGTCTTACTCTTATGATGCTTTTATCATCTATTATGTGCTACTATGGTGTTGTTTATAATATCATGTTAAGTTATAGGAAAATACTCTCATGTGATGTGCTATTTTCTTATGCATGTGTGGAGTGGAATGATCATCCATCGTTGCATATATGAGTTTAATGCTTGATATCCTAAATATCGTCATGCAGCGGCGCGAGGAGCTTAAACGGCACCGCGAAGCTCGAGTGAGCCCAACAACGATGCGGTACTTGAAATGACATTGTTTAGTTAAAAGTAATGCCACAAGAGTTTAACAATGCCGTAGAATAGGAAAGTGATGTTGTTTAGTCCAAAACAATGTCGTGAGTTTGGTGAAATTGATGACTGGGTTGGAGGGTCGAGTAATTCAATGTCACCGTGATATCGACTAGGTGGCAAGGTTAGAACCCAGCTCAATGACGTCGTGAAGTTATGAGCTTGACGATACCGTGAAGGGAATAGTGTCGCGGAATGAAAAACGACAATGTTTAGCAAAAAACAAGGTCGCAAGATTAATCAAACGAGGTCAGAGCAACTGAGTGTTGGTACGTGGTTGTGAATTCAACAAGGCCATAAAACGACATTGATTAGTGAAAAGCAACATCGGGAGGTTCTCGCATTAACAACACCGCGATATTGGCAAACGATGTCGTGTAGTAGAGAACAACATAGTAGGCCATGAGCCAACATTGTTTGTCGAAAGTGACATTGATATTGTGAGTTCATCTATGTTGCAAAGCTGACACGCTATGAGACAACACATAACTATGAACAAGTATAATCGCAATCTGGAAATGCAGAATAGTGGTAAGTTTAATTTATCAACCCGGGGTCGAGATCTACTTCCTACTCAGTGATTATCTATTATCTAGCGGTAAAGATTTAGTGAATGTGATTGTAACCAAAGGCAGTAAGAAAGCAAGAAAGTGTTCGATTTTCTAAAGCAAGGGAAGAGTCACACGGGAATGAGTCCCCCTAGCTCCTTAGTTAGGTTCAAGTTGTAATTTCCTTTGGGTTGATTATTGTTGATTAAACTGCGGAAGATCCGACAATAGCTTGGAATCTCTTAAGCTAACCAAGCCCTCTCAGACAGACTACCAGGCAGACGACTAGTCTTCACCGGGATAGAACGCTAAGGCAATTAACACAGAATTCCACTACTGGAATTGGATTCCAGTACAAAGCAATGGATTGACTAATTCTCTAATCAATCCACTCCTGTCAATTAAAGAAGCTCTAACAACCTAATCAGATTCTATCTATCTCAGGTTGCGGCAAAAATCAAGAGAATTTGATCATGATGCAATTGAATCAATAAACACGTTTCTATCGATTATAATCAATAAGAATCTCAATCCAAAAGTCATTACAATCAAGATCCCTAACACATGGAACTAGGGTTCTTCATACCCAAGTGAGAGAAGGGTCTACTCCAGAGAGAGAGAGAGAAAAATAGAATTCAAAGCAGTCATACTCATAACGATGGGAAGAATCTGCTCTGGGATGATAATCTTCACTCCAAGGACGAAATCCAAGCTTGATTGATGAGTCCCAGCTCCAGAATCAATCCTATGTTTTGTTCTTCGCACTTTCTCTCTCTAGGACTCTGTTTTTGCTCCAAAAAAGTCGAATCCCTCTTCAAAGTCCCGAAATTGGGTTAAAACCCCAGTTCTGCATGATCACACGGCCGTGTGGAGTTCCCAGCTTGCTCGTGTAACTTCCCAAAATGCTACATTCGATTTTATGACTCAAGCTACGCTACACGGCCAAAACGACAAGGTCGTGTGGAATTCAAGCCAGACCGTGTGAAGCCTCTGGAAATCCCACACGGGCAAAAGTGCCCCTTACACGGCCCATGTGGCTTTGCCTGCACAAAGGAGTGTCTGACGGCGAAGTCACACGGCCGTGTGGGAATCTGGTCAGGTCGTGTGGATTCCTCGTCTTTTCATCAAACGTCCCAACTTCGTCCAATCGATCCCAAACTCGTGCCCAAACTTTCATTCACATACTAGGACCTAAAATATCACAAACAAGAGCACCCTAGCGTGAAATCGGTTTAAAACACCAGAAATGAGGCTCAAACAGTATAAGAATGGTGGACAAAAACATGTGTAAATAGTGAGTCATCAAATTCCCCCACACTTAACCGTTTGCTTGTCCCCAAGCAAACCTAACTCATACCAATGCTTCTCTTCAGACCTTTATAGAAACAAACAACCCCAGTCGTCGATAGAGGATTTCCTGGATCAATTAGCAACTTACGAGGTCAATTGTTCTTCTAAGACGTCCCCTATCTCTCTCAATGCGAGTACTAGACTCAAGCTAGGATTATGAGAAGCAGTGGAACTAAGACAGTGAGTTCAAGGATAAGGAGACTCACACAGTTTAACTACCAAGGACTCTTTGTATCGGGTGCCCTTCCATTTCATCTCACTTGTTGGAACCCATCCTTATTATTTCTTTTGTTTTACTTTGTTGGGGTTCCAACTGCAGTTTTTATGCGCGGTCGGCCCTTATTAGGTGAGCAAGAGCAATTTTTGTACATTTGTCGCTCACCAGAGTACTTCTTTTAACTCTTATTCCTCACTTCGTGTGGAGGGTCAATGAAATCAAGGGGGGTTCAAACGGTGAAATTTTTACTTATACTAGAGACGACTTAGCTTCACCTTGTTGGCCTACCCCACTAAGGAACACTAAAATCTCTTCCAAAACCCGATTTTGTGCAATGAAAGGTGCCACACACGTTGGGCTTACCCCATGTCTCAAAATTTCAAAGTTTTGACATGGAAGACCAACTGCTTTTTCATTTCACACAATTGAGCACCCTTTTTCGATATACGAGTCCACAACACAACATAAGAGGAGTCATCAATACCACTTGAATCAACGGTCCTAAATCCACTAGTTCACAAAATCAACCGACACAGAAGAGAGATAGATAGGAAAAATCTTATACTTCAACATCCTCCATAGTGCTACAACTACCTCCCTAGGTTGCATATCACCATAAAGACTGTCAATTCAAAGCATACTGAGCAGGTTATTGCGGGGAACAGTAATTGGAGCCCTCAATTCATCAAATTGGACAGTGGACTAGGCTCCAGGCACACAAACTCATCTATGCAGTCAAAGTTAAACACCCCCCCCCCCCCCACACTTAAGCACGACATTGCCCTCAATGGAGAAGAGGGAAGGATAAGGGGAACGATGTTACCAGGAAAATAGACTGCCGAGATCGGTGACTGGATGGTAGACCAGTCAAGAGCAGGGCCTGTAGGGGGCCAGTTGAAAGGCACCGAGCTAGAGTCATCAAAACACACTGGGTGATAGAAATCATAGTTCCAAGTGGAAAACCAAAAAGAAACAAAAGAAAAACAAACCGTGGTGGGGTTGCCTCCCCCCAAGCACTTCTTTTACGTCTTTAGCTGGATGCAGAGGGTAGGTGCTCAGAGCGGTGGCAGGTGCCTCCAAGAGCGGATCCACATCGCTCTTGAGGTATAACTTCAGATGGTGGCCATGCACACGACGGGTGGTGACCACCACCACTTGTCATCTAGACCTGGCCATCCAGCAGAATGCAAGCGAGTGAATACTCGGATGGCCAGGGTGGTCGTGGCTCAGGAGGCGGGACCAGCTCATAGTGATATCCAACTTTCTTTTGAGCATGCTTAGCTACCTGCAGTTTCTGCCGCCACTCCTCCTTGATCTTTTCTTTTGGTAACGAGATGGACGGGAGTGGCAGCGAAGGAATGAGAGGAGAATCCTACAAAATGGGAGGGACATAAGGATACACAACAGACTCGTGCACCTGGTGAGAGACAGCATGCAAAGGCGATGAAGCAAGGAGAGTATTAGCAATGGAAAATGTTATATGCTCCTCGCCATCTCTCAAGACTAAGGTCCCATCATGCACATCTATGAGAGCCTTGGAGGTGGCCAGGAAAGGCCTTCCTATTATAAGGGGCACTTCCGCGTCTTCATTGATGTCCAAGACAACAAAATCCACAGGATAAAAGAATCTGCCAACCTTAACCAGGAGGTCTTCCACTATGCCCCTAGGATGAACTACAAATCGGTCAGCTAATTGAATACTCATCCTAATTGCACTGGGTTCACCTAGGCCTAGTTTCTTGAATAATTTATATGGTATAACATTGGTACTAGCACCTAGATCCGCCAAGGACCTCTCTACATGCAGTTTACCAATAGAGCACGGGATAGTAAAACTACCTGGGTCCTTCTGCTTCGGCGGAAGCTTGTTCTGCAGAATGGCCAAGCACTCCTCGCTGAGCTCCACAGTGGCCAGCTTGCTCAGCTTCTGTTTCTTCGAGAGAAGATCCTTCAGGAACTTTGCATACTTAGGCATCTGAGATAGTGCCTCCATGAAGGGCACTTGAACATTCAGCTTCCTAAGCATGGACAAGAAATTGACAAACTCTTCCTCAAGCCTGTCTTTGTACATCCTGGTGGGAAAAGGAAGCTTAGACTTATATTCAACCACTACTGGCTGTGGCTTTGGAGCTCGAACCTCTGGCTCCTTTTCCTTCACCAGGTTTTCTTCCGACTCCGTGGTGATCTGGGGCACCTTCTTTGCACTCCTCGGTGGTGCATCCTCCGTGATTATCTATTATCTAGCGGGAAAGATTTAGTGAATGTGATTTTAACCAAAAGCAGTAAGAAGCAGGAAAATGTTCGATTTTCTAAAGCAAGGGAAGAGTCACTCGGGAATGAGTCCCCCTAGCTCCTTAGTTAGGTTCAAGTTGTAATTTTCTTTGGGTTGATTACTGTTGATTAAACTGTGGAAGATCTGACAGTAGCTTGGAATCTCTTAAGCTGACCAAGCCCTCTCAGACAGACTACCCGATAGACGACTAGTCTTCACAGGGATAGAACACTAAGGCAATTAACACAGAACTCCACTACTAAAATTGGATTCCAGTATAAAGCAATGGATTGACTAACTCTCGTATAATCAATCCACTCTTATAAATTGAAGAAGTTCTAACAACCTAATCAGATTCCATCTATCTCAGGTTGCAGCAGAAATCAAGAGAATTTTATCACGATCCAATTGACTCAATAAACACGCTTCAATCGATTACAATCAATCAGTATCTCAATCCAAAAGTCATTACAATCAAGATCCATAACACATGGAACTAAGATTCTTCATACCCAAGTGAGAGAAGGGTCTACTCCATAGAGAGAGAGAGAGAGAGAGGAAAACCGAATTCAAAGCAGTCATACTCATAACAATGGGAAGAATTTGCTCTGGGACGATAATCTTCACTCCAAGGACGAAATCCAAGCTTGATTGACGAGACCCAGCTCCAGAATCAATCTTAGGATTTGTTCTTCATACTTTCTCTCTCTAGGACTCTATTTTTGCTCGAAAAAGAGAATCCCTCTTCAAAGACCCGAAATTGGGTTAAAAACCCAGTTCTGCCCGATCACTAGCCAAGCCACACGGCCGTGTGGAATTCCCAGCTTGCTCGTGTAACTTCCCAAAACGCCTCGTTCGATTTAGTCACTCAAGGTACGCTACATGACCAAAACGACACGCCCGTGTGGAATTCCAGCCAGTGTGAAGCCTCTGGAAATCCCACACGGGCAAAAGTACCCCTCTGGAAATCCCACACGTGTGGCCTTGCCCGTGCAAAGGAGTGCCACACAGCCAAGTCACACGGCCGTGTGGGAATCTGGTCAGGCCGTGTGGATTCCTCAGCTTTTCGTCAAACGTCCCAACTTCGTCTAATCGACCCCGAACTTGTGCCCAAACTTTATTTCACGTACTAGGACTTGAAATATCACAAACAAGAGCACCTTAGCGTGAAATCGGTTTAAAACATCAGAAATGAGGCTCAAAAAGTATAAGAATGGTGGACAAAAACATGTGTAAATATTGAGTCATCAAATGCTTTGGGTTCAACAAGTGTGAGATTTCTCGGAGTCACGGTAATAAGAAGTAATGTCGTTTAATTAAAAAAAACATCGCGAGTTTGGTGGCATTGACGAGTAGGGTTCAACCGGAGAAATTTAGCCGCTGTATGAATTTTGTCGCTAGACTACTGAGTTTATCATTGTAACGACGAGCGTGAGTACAGTGATGTGCCGCTTAGCCGCGTTGTGAAGCTGACAATTGAATTCATAATCTAACAATGTCATGATTTTGACAAATCCGCAACATCAGTGATGTCGTTGAGTTCCACGACGCAAGTCTATGATGAAGTTTGACAATGCCGCGAACCAATGACTTTGCTTGGTCGAGGAGCGAGTTTGTTTAATAGAAAACAACCTCGCCGGTTTGTTCAGATTGGTTCACTCATAACTCCAGGTTGAGATAATTGGTGGATTCGTTTTCTCACGACGTGGAAGTTGTGAAGGAAGGAGGCTTGTATGCCCACGGGTTACCAGTGAAGCGGCATCGTTGGCTCTGCCGATGTTTTATGGAGAAAGGTGATTGTGGATTACTTTGGAGGCGAGATGGATTTTCGAACCATGATGGATAGCTACAAAGTTGGCCCACGGTGATTTTGATGTCTCTATAGAGCAGTTTCACATTCGTGGGAGTTACGCATCAAGGTGGGAGTTACACGCACGGTTGAGAGGAATAGAGAGCATGGGAGACAAAGACGGAGTGAGGTGCTTACTGCGACTACGGAAAGGATATTGGGCTATAAATATCAGGAAGAGAGAGAAGCTCGGGAGGGCAAACTCAAATCACAAACTCCACCGTCGCAGACTTACCTTTTTTCTCTCTAGTTTCATTGAACTTCTCTGTCAAAGATCTCCTTTGTAGAGTCGTAGATTGTAGACGTAGTCGCAGTCGCGGAGCTCTTCGAATGAACCTCCATAAGAGTAGAGATAACATAACTTAGAAATCCTCCTTATTTTCTCGTTGTTCGTCGAACACCCTCATTTGAACATTGTTGGGAGAGCTGTGAACCGAGTAACGATCGTTTGATCTTTTGATTTGTGTTCTTGTTTTCCTTGAGAATAGAGCACATTAAACACGCGAGTTTCCACAGCGAAACAAATTGGTGCACCTGGTGCATCCCATCAAATAATACCGCAAAGTTTCCCATTGCGAAATAATCAAATCAACATCGATCGAAACAATTAAGCACGCCCAGCGGAGGATATTTGATTTCGCGTGAAACAATGGATTTCTCCTTATGGCAACGAGTCTCTACTTTTTATAAGTTTTTTTTATAGTGTGATCTGTACCTTCTATTAAATGCAAAAGCTTCGAAAGGTAAACTTGGCAATTAGAGTACAAACATGTGGTTGAGTAAACTATGTTCTTCCTATCTCAATTATCCTTCTCAACTCCATAATTTCTATCCTCAATCCCTAAATTCCTTCTAATCTATCAGGTTAGGTTAACCATAAGGAACTCAAAGAATCATGTTTCTTACATCAATGAATTCACGAATGTCGGCTGATCAAGCGTATTCCGATCGAACATATTCGCACTATATATTTTTCATTTTCAAATTCGTATCAATGGAAAATCTTTGTGTGGTTTCCGACTATTAAACTAGAAGCTCATTGATCAGCCATATTCCGAGTTGTATTTTCCATATCCGAATTCTTGTCGATTGACAACAGTTTTCAGTTTTTCGACTATTCAAATAAATTGAAATTTTGGAATATGAGAATTCATTGGTCCTTGAGACCAATTTACTCTCATAGATCTGAAGTATAGTGTTTTAATGAGAATTTGGCTCAGTAGTTTCAAGCTATCTTATATATGGCTAAATACCGTCTTTCTTGAGCCGGTTTTAGCTTATGTTGTTTTATTTATCGTTCACACAATTGAAAAATTATATCATGTTAGTTTTAATTTTGGTTTAATAATTGGTTTCTATTTACAAAAATCCAAACCTGGATAAAGCAACATTCGAACACGAGCACTTCTATTACGCTATAAACCATTGGTGATTTAATGTACAACTTGAAGTTGTAACATAACGTTATATGTATAAGTTTATGTTGTACCATAAAGGAATTTGTATCATTATGTGATGGTACAACGTGAAGTTGTACCATAACATAAGGGTACAAGTTCAAGTTGTATCATAAAAAAAATTGTACAAAAGAGTATAGGTACAATGTGAAGTTGTACCATAACGTCAAAGGTACAATTTTAAGTTGTACCGGTCAGTAACCCATAAGTTAGTAACCATGCATAACCCAATCATCATCCGCCACATTAACGCCCCTTCTCTCTCCTGTAAAGTGTTTAATTTCCCCCCTTAATCTTTAACGATATCCACTTTGATATGTTTTTGGAACAAAAAAATTGACCCATTTTTTACCAGTCTATACCATATGGTATTGACTGGTCTTGAAATAAGAGCATACCATATGGTATAAAACGTACCATGATGGTATGAATATACCGAGACTGTAGGATGGTTGAATACATGATAGTAGGAGTGTCATTTACGACTTTCAAGATTGTGTACCACAAGATACCACCCCGTACCAGGGTGGTATTGTGCGGTATTTTTTGGTCCTGTATTTTGTTCACCTAGAAATTTGTAGATCCAATAGATCATGATGAACTGGTTCCTTCTGTGCAAAAATTTTCAAAAATGACTTAAAAACGAAGAATATACCATATAGTAAGCAGTTGGTAACGAGAGGCGTGTAATTTTTTTTCTAAAAAAAATTGAAAATGAATATCATTTTGTAGAGCACAACGAACTCGTTCCATCATTGAATTTTTTTTTGGAATCCAAGTTAAAACGAAGAAAATATGAGGCGATTAAGAAAACAAGGAGAAACAAATATTTTTAATTATCTACATTTAGATCTGTATTTTCTGGACCCACTTAAAAAGAAGGGTCCAGATTTAATTAGTAATATGCACCATATCCGAGAACTCATTGAACACACCAGGGTTTCTTTTTAAAATGATGTAAATTGGGACAAATCCAAACTAATCCGTTCATTGACCATGCGTATGGAGCGGATCGAGTCAATAACCTTGTTAGGGCTGGAAGTTTGGTATTGGTATTTGGGATATACCGAATATCGTACCGAATATATCACTATTTAGTACTATCGAATATCGGTTTATTTTTTAGGCATTGGGATTGGGATTCATTTTTGGGTGCTATTTGGTATTAGGGATTACGAGATTGGGATCGGTATATACCGAAATACCGAGAAATACCAAAAATTAAAAATTAATGAAATATAGCACACAACCTTTCATCATTCCTCACTCTTTCACAACTCAATTGTGACTTTCCATTTTAAGTCACTCTCGTCGCTCACCTAATATCTTGTTATTTTTATAACACCTAAAAGCAAACACTAGTATTAGTCGTCTCAGTCTTCAATTCGTTAAATTAAAGATTACCAATGACAAGAATTTGAGATGTCACCTCTCATCCATTCTCCTTGCCCATATCCTACCTCTAGGTAAACTCAAGACTCTTTGCTTAATCTCTTTGCTCTAAAGTAAACAATCAAATCCACTTTACATATTCAATTATTAATTACAAAGGTAATTAATTTCGTATTCGATAATACCGATTGGGATACCGAAATATTTAGGGATTGGAATTGAGATATTGAAATTATTTAGGGATTGGGATTGAGATTAATTTTAGGGTATAATTCGGTATTCGGGATTTCGGTATTTGGTATTGGGATACGGATATTGTACCGATTTCCATCCCTAAACCTTGTGGTCAATAATTATGCATAACCCAATAAAAATCCGCCACATCAGCTCCCCTTCTCTCTCCTAAAAAGCCTTTAATTTTTCCTCCTTAATCTTTAACGGTGATATCTCACTCGTTTTAAGTCGATTTTTTTTTTGCAGAGTTAGATCAGATTAATTGTGCTCATCAAAATGATATCCACTTTGATATATTTTTGGAACAAAAAAATTTGAGCTATTTTTTACCAGTCTATACTCAGGGTGGGAAACCGGTTCAGTAAACCCGAACCGAACCAAAATCAAATTAATGCTATTCGGTTCGGAATTCGGAAGGAAAATATGGATACTTCGGAAATCAGGGTTCTTTCAACTGAACCGAATTTCCGACCGAAAAAACCGTAATACTATAATTGCAAGCTCCAAATGGTGGATTTTTATCTTTGTTTTTTTCGTTGAATTAGTTTCCTTTTACTATTAAGTAAATCGAATTGCAATTTGCAATTCGTAAAACCAATACAACGAAGGGGCTGCCATTGTGGCCACCCTGCAGAGAGAACAAAAGAAGAAAAAGATGTAAAGCAGACTACCTTCTCCTACTTCCATATCCTGCAACTACAAAACTACAAAATATGCAACAACTGGAGATCACTTCTCATTAAGCCCTGCAGCACTATCGCATCGCGCTCTGGTTCATGGTGAATTCGCCGACAACGCTCCTACCAGATGTAAGTTACCAGCATGCTCCACTTTACTCCAAAGAAGCTCCCCTGTCCTCGCATAACAATTTGGCAAGCAGAACTCAGCGATTCTGCCCAGCTTGATTTGCATACCTGCTCAGTACTGAGAAAACCAGTCACTACTTGCTTAACGAATTCACAAGAAGAGAACAGATGGTCTCTTGTTTCACTAGCACTGTGACAAAGCACACAACAGTCTTCGTTAAGCTTCCCCCATCGTAGAAGCTTACTCTTTGTCGTAATAGCATCCAAAATGACAATCCAGGCAATAAAACTAAACATGGGAACACTGAACTGTCCCCACACCAACTTAAACCAGTCGACTTTGCTATGCTGGGGACGCAGGAAATTCCAAACAAGCTTGACAGAGAATTTGTTCATTATTTGCCCATTCCACACAGCACGGTCCCCTTGCCTGGAAAGGAGAGGTTGCACCATGTATCTCTTCTTTAGTATTCGTCTCCAGGACCAAGCACTGTTTGCATTCTCCTCAATTACCCATACATCTCCAGTTTTGCAACGATAAGCAAGCATCCAGGCCACCCAAAGCGCTCCTGACTGCATCATTAAAAGCCAAAGCATACGAACAGAACACGCAATATTCCAGGATCTTAACTCACGTAAACCAAGCCCACCTTTAGATTTAGGCCGAGCCAAGCGATCCCAAGCCACCTTGGCCCTGCCAGTATCATTTCCATGCCAAAGAAAATCCACACAAAACTTCTGCACAAGTTTAAGGATTTTCTTTGGTAAGACAAAAACCTGCAACCAATATTGAACAAGATCCGTTATTATAGAGGAGACCAACTGAAGTCTTCCCGCGTAAGATAGCTTCTTGGCTCGCCAGGATCTAATTCTCTTTGTAATTTTCATTAGTAAGACTTCACATTACCTATCAATAAGCTTACCTGAGATAAGAGGTAACCCAAGATATCTCACCGGAAGAGAACCCTCGGTAAACCCAGAAAGCTCAGCCGCATTCTGCTTAAATAGTACCGATTCTCCCCCAAAAATGACAGAGCATTTGCTAGGATTGCACTTAAGTCCATATTGCCAATTGAACTGGTCTAATACCTGCTTTACAGCCGTAATAGCCCTAGTCGAACCCTCTGTGAAAATTAACAAATCATCTGCAAAGCAGAGGTGATTCAGGGAGATCTTACTACACATAGGATGATAAGGGATGAGTCCCTTTCTAGAAGCTCTGTTTAATAATCCAGTCAACCCCTCCATAGCAATTGCAAACAGATAAGGTGAGAGAGGGTCACCTTGTCTCACTCCTTTTTTAGCACTAAAGAATCCCTTCATACCTCCATTAACACATATACTGAATCTAGCTGTAGAAGTACAGAGATGGATCTAGCTCATATATCGCTCAGGGAAGTCCATTAACTTCATAATCATAAAAAAATAATCCCAGTTTACCGAGTCAAAGGCTTTCATAATGTCAATTTTTATAGCACACCTTGAGGATAACTTCTTTCTATGGTAACCACTCACTAGTTCCTGAGCAAGCATAATATTATCAACAATCTGCCTCCCTTTAATAAACGATGTTTGATTCAAGCTTATAACACTAGGGAGTACCTCACTTAATCTCTTTGCCATGATTTTTGCAACTATCTTATAGAGAACATTAACACATGATATAGGACGAAATTCCTTAAAACTTTCAGCATTCAGTACCTTAGGGATGAGTGCAACAGCAGTGGCATTGATCCCACTAAGCAACCTCCCCTCCTCAAAGAAGCTCTGGACCCCTTTTATAACATCCTCACTCACAATATGCCATGTCCTTCTGAAAAATCCTGAGGAAAACCCATCAGGGCCTGGTGACTTGTGAATATTCATTTGGAAGACTGTTTCTATAATCTCCTCAGCAGTAACAGATTTGAAAAGTAACTCTTTACTATCAGCAGATAATTGTTTATGAATAGTGTCTTTTAGGAACTGGAAATCTGGATTTACCTCCATATTAACCACACCAAAGAGTTTTTGATAGTAGTTAACTGCCTCATCTGCTATCAACTCAACATATGTTATAGTCTCTCCAGTCTCTTTCTTTATTCGCCTAATAGCCCTTTTTGCTGTTCTAATTTTCACAGACTGATGGAAGTAACGAGTACTTCTATCTCCCCTATTGAGACCCTCTTCCTTGGAATTCTGCCAGTATAACCCTTCCTATGCTTGCTTTGCTAAGTCCAGCTAGGATGAAATCAGTTTCTTCACCTGGATTTTGTCAGCCGTGGGAGAAAGAAGACAGTCTGCCACAACCCCTAACAACTTCATTTCCAACTCCTTCACTATAGTGCTAACATTTGCATAATGATCCATGTTCAGTTTTTGAAGAACATTTTTAACTCCCTTGAGCTTTGCCTGGACAATAGACCAAGGGGAACCATCACATCGAGTAGACCAGGCCTCCTCCATTATTTTCAGAAAATCAGGATGTGCACTCCAGAAATCAAAGTATTTAAAAGGCTTCGGTAAAGTTTTAACTAGTGGCTTAACCTGCACTAGGATTCACTATGATCTGAAAAAATTCCAGGAATAGATTCCATAGTACAGTCAGGGAAAGATGTCATCCAGGACACATTAACCAGTGCCCTGTCAAGCCTCTTTGCTATCGGATTCTGCTGCTGATTGTTAGTCCAAGTAAAAACCAGACCAAGAGTATTAAAGTTCTCTAATTCCATAGCACCATCCCTCAAAATCTGACATGCTAGAAGTAATAAGGAGCTGATTAGAAGTCTCATTTGTGGCCAATACTACATTAAAATCTCCCCTTACTATCCAAGGGTGAGCATTAACTTTAAGTCTACCAATCTCAGTATAAGTAACTCTACGCTCAAGCTCGTCATTAGCCCCATACACTGCAGTTAAGAGAAACGAATCCCCTAGTGGATCCTGAACTAACGTATGCAAGAAGTTTTTACTTGGCTTTAAGACACTCAACTTTAGATCAGGCTGCCAAAACAACCAGATACGCCCCAAATCATATTCAGTGTAGTTCAAATACCTCTCCCAACCGACTAGAAAATCTGCAGAAATCTCCTCCGACTTTGCTTGATGTACCCGAGTTTCCAGTATTGCAACAACATGAAATTTCAACCGCCCCAGGACTTGTACAAAGTCCTGCCTCTTTGAGGGTTTATTAAACCCTCGAACATTCCAAAATAAAAAGTTCATGTTAGGCAAGGGGCTGAGGCCCCACCTTCTTTTGGCCCTTCTTTGGAGCTGGTTGCAACTGTATGATACCCTCACCATCATTGTCAGCCAGGACACTGAATGAAGAAGGAGAACCATGGAGAACACTGGTTGGACTAGGCCCTGGTGACCAAATTCTAGGCATGGCTCCATTGATAACTTTCTGGAACTCAGCATCCGAAGGTAAAACCCCAGAAGCGAGCTGTGGACTGGAAACCTCCGAAAAAGAAACCTCCAGATTAATCCCGCCAATAGTGATCCTGGAAGTAGTCTCTGAGGGAGGAGACAACACATGGGAGATTTCGACTCGAGCTTGGGGCACATTAGACAGGGGAGGGGAGGAGGTCTCTCCCTCATCCTGAGTCAACAACTCTTTGCCCTTCTGTTGTTGTTCAACCCGATTCCCCGTTTTTGCAATCCAGACTTGTTGTCCTGGAGCTAGGTTACAATAGTCCTTACCAAACATCTTACAGACTGGGCAGACTGGCGGGAGATGACAATACTCCACCCGCACTTGAATTGGAGGAGCATCATCAGGCCAGACTGTAACAGCTTCTGGAAAAGGGCCTCTGCTTGCAATTCGACGAGCACTTTTACAAATCTCATTCTTCTGCCCAGTCGCGTGGTGTGATCTACCCCCAAAGGAATACCAACCAAACTACCAATTCTGCTCAGACCCTGAAAATTCATGTACACAAGGGGGATATTAGACAGCCTCAACCAAATAGGCAAGACCTTTCTACCTAAATCCTCAGCACTGATGCTTGGGACCCAGGGGCGAAGATAAACCAGATTATCGAAATGAAACCAAAGCCCATTTTCCAGAATCCAATCACATGTCTGCTGGGAAGGTAATTGAATCAGAAGCAGCTTATCACACAAAAGTGAAACTCGAACCTGACCATCTCGTCCCCAGAGTTTGTTTGCCCATCGTAGAAGAACTATCAGAGAGGGAATCTCCTGCAGGAATTGGCCTACCAGACAGTGTTTCCAACGAGCAGCTCCTTCCTCTCGAACAGCCTTTGGCATCCGCAAACCACCGTTCACGACCTCCGGTTTGATATAGCATAGGCGATTCGCTTCAGCAATTCCAAATAGGCTCGCCCACAGCTTAGTCGGCTGAATCTCCGGAGTTGTTGAATTCGACATCGCCATGAGCCGCTGATCGCTCAAGAATAAGAGAAGAGAAGGGGAAAAGAAGAAGCATCGGCGCTGATGCCGGCGCAATGACCCAAGGTCGCTGAAACCCTTATTCACAAATTCGGTTTTATGTGAAAAACCAAACCAAACCGAATTATAATTTGGTTTAAACCGATCGAACCAATTTATAATTTGGTTCAAATTCGGTTTATGGTTTGGAAGAATTCGGATACCCGGTATTCATAATTTTGATTCGATCGAAACCGAATCGACCGAATGCCCACCCCTAGTCTATACCATATGTTATTGACTGGTATTGATATAAGAGCATACCTATGGTATGAAAAGCGTATCACGGTGGTATGAACAAACCAAGATTGTAGGATGGTTGAATACATGATAGTAGAAGTATACTAATTATTATTTACGACTTTCTACATTGTGTACCACAAGATATTGTGTGGTATTTTTTGGTCCTGTATTTTATTCACCCAGAAATTTGTAGATCCAATATATCATGATGAACTCGTTCCTTCTGTGCAGAAATTTTCAAAAAATGAATTAAAAACGAAGAAGATACCATATGGTATGTAGTTGGTAACGAGAGGCAAGAATATTTTTTTCTCAAAAAATATTGAAAATGGATTTCATTTTGTAGAGAACAACGAACTCGTTCTATATCTGTGCAAAAAAATTGAAAACCGAGTGAGAATGAAGAAAATATGAGCCGATTAAGAAAACAAAAGAAAATAAAAATCTTTAATTCTCTACCCTTATATTTGGATTTTCTGAATGAAAATCCAGATTTAGTTACTTATTGGTGCATACCGTATCTTGAACCCCATGTGTAGGGGGTCGGATACTATGCTAACCCCCTAAAGAGTTTTGACGCCCTCTTTTTGATTGGTCACTTTTTCATTCAATCATTTGGCAAGTTGTATTAACGGAAGTTGTTATTTATTTTATTGTTTGTAATCTTGTAAATTGGGAAAACATTAATTGTGATAATATTTATGAGTAGGGAAGCGGCAATATTGTTGGATGGGGAAAGTGTCTTTTCAACTTTACCATATTCCCTCCCGAAAAATAGCAACACATCCCTCTTCTTTGCAAATTTTGACGATGGCTCTTTCCTCTGTAGAAATCAATGGCGACTAGAAACTATCGGCCATCGCCGCGGTGGGATCACCTCTGACGTGCGTGGTGGGTTGATCATCAACGGAGGACGAGATATAGGGGGTGAAGAAGAACATGAAGGACGGCGGCGGGTCGTTAAGAACATGAAAGGTGGCGGAGAACCAGCCGGAGATGAAGAAGAACATGAAGGGCGCGGCAGGTTGTTACTTACCGCACCTTGTAGTGAAGTTCAACTCTACAACGTCTGGGAGACGTCGGCACTGCCGTGAACATGTACCACCGATCTGGTACATGTACCACTGACCTGATACCAGTACGAGTGCAACTATTCAAGCCATACTTTCAACACCAAAATGTGACAACCCACTTGTAGTGTTAGATATATTGAACTTGTACCATTAGCAAAATCTAAACTCATCCTAAATGTTCCCATTGCAGTGTTCGATAGACTTTGGAGTGGTACCATTTAGGGATGGCAACAAAATCCGAACCCACGGGTACCCACCAGACCCAACCCGGTCAACGCGGGTAAAATCCGTGTTGATGGGTTTTGGGCCGGGTTTGGGTTTAAACCCGTTGACTATTCAACGGGTTGGGTTGGGTTTGGGTTTAGGTAAACCCGGCCCGTGGGTACCCGCCCACCCATATAATTAATTTTTTTGGTATAGTTAATATTCTAAACAATTAATCTTATTTATGTTTGTGGAGACATGTCTAATTTTTTCTTTTTAATTGTGTAGAATGAAGTTGATGTTATGGAGTGGAGAGTAAAGAAACTTAATTGAAAGGAAGAAACTTTCAATTAAACATGTTATTTATGGAAAATTTGTAATTTGCTTCAATTTTTTTGAGTTTTCTAGATTGGTGTTGAACAATTTGTATAGTTAATTTGTAATTTGCTTGAATTTTCAAGAATGGTGTTTTATATATGGATAATTTGTATTGAGAGATTGATATTTGACTTTAATTTTGATAAGAACTTGTAATTGTAAATTTTTTACGACACAACCCGTGGGTACCCATGAACCCGCGGATACCCAACGGGTTGGGTTGGGTTTGAGTTTTTCAAACCCAGTGGGTTTTACCCGGGTTTTTTTCAAAGAAAAACCCATGGGTTTGGGTTTGGGTTTGGCAAAACCCGACCCAACCCGACCCATTGCCATCCCTAGTACCATTGAAATGGTACATGTATCACTAAACTGATATACCAGTGAATTGATACATGTACCATTGAACAAATATATGTACAACCAATCTGATATGTAAACAAACCAACAACTTCCCATTAGTATCATCACTAACTGTGGAGTAGAATGTGTTATCAAAAAAGGAAAATTTCAACAACAATAAAATATCCAACCAATGCAACAAATAAACATGAAGTCACTATGAAATTGTTTGTGGGAAGTTTAAATAACGGAAAATCAAGTATGGCCTTTCTCTCCTCTGAATTACTCGTCTTTTTTTTGTCGCTCCCTGTCGTGAAGTGCAACCATATAGCGTCTGGAAAACGACGACACTGCCGTGAATATGTACCACTGTTGTGGTACATATACCATTGTACTGATACATGTATCAATGAATTGGTACATGTACCACTAGGCTGATACAAGTACCAGTGCAATTATTCAAGTCATACTTTCCACACCAAAATGTGACCACCCACTTGAAGTTAGGGATGTCAATCCAACCCGTAACCATGGGTACCCTACCCGACCGTAACCAGTCAACGAGGGTAATTACCCGCTTTGACGGGTTAAGGGGCGGGTACGGGTAATACCCGGTTTCAAAATAAAGGGTAGGGTACGGGTATGTTAATTGATAATACCCGCCCTGTTATACCCTCCCCGCTAACCAAATGGTCAATTTCCCTAGCCCTAACCCTACCCAACAGTCGATTTTCCTTTCCCACACACAAGTGAGGTGCTTGCTCAGGCTCTTCTTGAAAATGTACTTGATTGGGATATTGACACAAAGGTATCTGCGATTACCTTGGATAATTGTTCTACTAATGATGCCTTGATGGATGTCATGAAGCATAACGTAAGCAGTGAGCATTTGATGTGGTTTGGTTTTAATATTGTCTTTGCTGTTTTTGTTTATATGTGGATTGTTGAAGCTAGAACAAATATGATGCATTGTGTTTTTGTTTATGTGGATTGTAGAAGCAAGAACAATTATTTTGTGTTTGTTGTTTTGATTTGTGTGGATTGTTGAAGCTAGAACAGTTACAAGTATTGAGAATTTTGAATAGACAACAGTATGTATGTGCATATATGTGTACAAGTTCATATTTTAGGATTTGTATCCATGGTTACCCGAATACCCATGGTTACGCGGTGGGTAGGGTATGGTTATATCATTTTCATACCCGGTGATTATTTGGTCGGGTATTTTAGGAGGCTCTACCCGGCGGGTTAGGAGTTGGTATAGGGTAAACCCGCACCCGAGCCTACCCATTTCCATCTTTACTTGCAGTATTAGATCTTTTCTACTTGTACCATTAGCAAAATTGAAACTCATCCTAAATGTTCCCATTGTAGTGTTAGATATACTATGGAGTTATGTCATTGAAATGGTACATGTATCACTGAACTAATATATATACCAGTGAACTTATACACATACCACTACACTTATACATGTATCACTGAACTAATACATGTACAACCAATCTGATACGTGATAGACCAATGATTACACATGTTTTCACCCCATTCTGAAGCCGTTTGAGATGTGGATTCTAGTGTTTTAAGCCGATATCACGCTAGGGTGTGTGTTTATGTCATATTTCAGGTCCCAGCGTTGAAATCGAGGCGGAGAAATGAGTTCTGGGTCGAAAGGAGCGAAGTTGGGACAAAGTAAGCCGCAGGAGGAAAATACCCGGTCAGGTGGCCAAATACCCGACCGGGTATTCACTACTTTTGGGCGCCCGAGAACCAGAGAGGGGCCCGGGCAGAATGCTAAAATCCCCGGTCGGGGATTAGTGGATCAGATCGGGGATTTGCCCTTTACCAAAGCGGCGCGTTTTGCATATACCCGGTCGAAACCCGAAATACCCGACCGGGTATTTCGACCGGGTATCGCGACCAGGCAGCCAATTTAAGGAGAAAGAAGGCCAACATTGAAGGGTTCCGAGTTTTTGAGAGAGAAAGCGATCCCTAGAGAGAGAAAGCGACGAACCAGAGTTCCCAAGTGAGGACCTAGATTGCTCGGTCTTAATTCTGATATCTTGAGATTTGTACATGAAGTGACTGTTTTGAACAAGTGATTGAGTCAAGTCTATGTTGGTTGGTGAACAGGAGAGAACCCTTCCTTTGCTCGACTTTATTGCATTCGAATGTCGTATGTGGTGGTTGTCTAGGTTGTCATTCGAGTTGCCATGTGTTGATGATCGAAAGCCAGTATGATCCACGTGTTTTGTGCCGATACGATTTGCCCTAAGGCCTGCTTGATTGAAACGTTTTGAGCTTACTTGCTGTCTGACTTGGTTTGCTTAGCGACAAGCAAACGGTTAAGTGTGGGGGAGTTTGATAGACCAATGATTACACATGTTTTCACCCCATTCTGAAGCCGTTTGAGATGTGGATTCTAGTGTTTTAAGCCGATATCACGCTAGGGTGTGTGTTTATGTCATATTTCAGGTCCCGGCGTTGAAATCGAGGCGGAGAAATGTGTTCTGGGTCGAAAGGAGCGAAGTTGGGACAAAGTAAGCCGCAGGAGGAAAATACCCGGTCAGGTGGCCAAATACCCGACCGGGTATTCACTACTTTTGGGCGCCCGAGAACCGGAGAGGGGCCCGGGCAGAATGCTAAAATCCCCGGTCGGGGATTAGTGGATCAGACCGGGGATTTGCCCTTTACCAAAGCGGCGCGTTTTGCATATACCCGGTCGAAACTCGAAATACCCGACCGGGTATCGCGACCAGGCAGCCAATTTAAGGAGAAAGAAGGCCAACATTGAAGGGTTCCGAGTTTTTGAGAGAGAAAGCGATCCCTAGAGAGAGAAAGCGACGAACCAGAGTTCCCAAGTGCCATAGCTTGATCTTCATCACCATTGGAGCCCGACTTGAGCTTGGAGAAGTGCCGATTAAACGTCCAGGAGCAGAAATCCATCTTCACAGTATGATTTCCGCGTCTGAATCTGCTTTTGCTTCTTTCTCTATGGAGTAGTTCCCCCATTCATCTGAGTATGGGGAACCCTAGATTTGTATGCTAGGTCTGATTGTATGAACCCAAGTACAGAGTTTGTGAATTGATTATATTCGATTGAGGTTTGAATGATTGAATGACTTGAATCCTGATCAAATTCCTGTTGTTTCTGCTTTGACCTAGAATGAGAATATCTGCCTAGGTTGATAGAGTATCCTTAATCGAAGGTGGCGAATTTGTGACTTTAGTCGAGGAGCCAATTCGCTATTCTGTACCGAATTCAATTCGGTAGTGGAGGTTTGGTTCGTTAGGGCCTCAATCTGTTTACTCCGGTGGAGGTTAGTCGCCCGCTAGAGACTTAGATTGAGAGGGTCTGGAGACCTTTAGTCGAGACTTCAGACTATTTAAGAACCTTCCGCAGTATAACTTTCATGAAAACTGAACTTGGTAAATTGCAATCCGACTTAACTGCAGTCTAGGGGGAACCATATCCGGGTGACCTCTCTTGACTTGACAACAACCGTTTAACTTGCTTTGTGTTTTTGTTTGCTTGAATCTGCACTAAAAGTTCACTGCTAGATAACGAGAATTCACTGAGTAGTCATCACATCTAGGACCCGGGTTGACAATAAAACCCAAACCCGCTATACTACGCTTTAGGAAGTGGTTACACTTGGCCATTTTCTAGAGTGACAGTAGGAGTGAGTCAAGTTTTTGGCGTCGTTGCCGGGGACGGCTAGGTTGTTGAAGAAAAGTGATTTCTGTTACTTTAGCATTTTTATTTTTGCATTGAGTGTTTGTTCCTTCCCACTTGTGCCTTCACGGGTTTGCATTGCTTGATTGTGTGCAGATAGTGCATGACCCGTAGCCAGTCGGGAGGTTTACTGCCGTTGAATCCTGAGATTGAACGCACCTGCAACCAACTTCGGAGACAACAGCGAGCTAGACTGGCTACGGTGGAGCGCAGAGACGGCCAATTGAGCAGCGAATCCGAGGATGAGTACGAGATGGAAGGCGATCAAAACCCACCTCCGGTGAACCAGATCCTGGGGAACGACCCCAATCCCCAGGGAGCTGGGGTCCATCATCATCCACCACCACCGGGTCCCACCTTGGAGTACTACTATACTCCACGGATTGCTGACATCCGCCCGGTCATCCTCTATCTCCCATTCCTGCAAACAACTTCGAGATCAAGCCATGCTGGATTCAACTCATTACATCCTCTATCCAGTTCCATGGCTTGAAGGATGAGGAAGCCCGGGTACATCTTTCCCGTTTTCTGCAGCTCACGAACGGGTTCAAGCTGAACTGTGTCCCGGATGACGCAATCCGCCTTCACCTCTTCCCTCATTCTCTGGCGGGGAATGCTAAGAGGTGGTTGGAGACCCAGCCCCCATTGTCCATCACTTCTTGGGACGATCTGGCTGACACGTTCGTGCACAGGTACTATCCGGCATCGAAGACCACAGAGATTCAGCGGGAGATCACTCACTTCCGCCAAGAGCCAGATGAGTCACTTCGTGATGCATGGGAGCGGTACATGGGATACTTCTGGCAGTGTCCCCATCATGGCTTCAGCGATGCATTCACAGTGGGGAACTTCTACAGCGCCCTCACTCCAGACAGCCAGAGGGTGATTGAGTCTCTATGCCCAGGAGGGGATATCCTTACTAAGACTCCACCCGAGCTGAACCAGATGATCAGTACCTTGGCTGCCCGAGATCATTCTTGGGGACAGAACAACAGAGGCAGGAATTCCCGGGACCGGGGTGTGCATGTTATGGAGGCCAGGTCCGGATTAGAGCAGCAGGTGGCTGAGTTGGTGCAGACATTGAAGCAGCCTAACAGTCTCCTTCCGGGCCGAGGTGTAGCTACGCCTCCAGTAGCTCAGTGTCAGTGGTGTGAGAGCCCGAATCACCTGGTGGAGGATTGTCAGTCTATGAGGGAGTCCTCTACTCCCCAAGAGCAGGTGGACTTCATCACCAATGCTCGGCGCCTGGACCCATACAGCAATACCTACAATGAGGGATGGCGCCAACATCCCAACTTCGCCTGGAGCAGCAACAACACCAAACCACCTGGTTTCCCAGCACCAGCGGGTGGTTTTCAACAGAGGCAGCCCTTCCAGGCTAGGCAGGGGCCACCACCACAGTAGCAGCCCTACCAGCATAGGCAAGGGCAGCCATTCCAGCAGCCCCAACGCCAGTTTGCTCAGCCTCCAGCAGCCGCAGCTCCAGATAATCAGATGGCTGATCTGAAGAACATTTTGCAGGCATTCATGACCACCAGTCAGGCGAATTTCACGAGGATGGATCAGAACATAGCCTCACTGGAGGCAGGCCAGAGAAACCAAGGTGCCATTCTGCAGGATCTACAGAATCAGATTGGGAGCTTAGCTCGCCAGAATACTACCAGGGCACCGGGGACTCTGCCTGCCACCACTGTTCCTAATCCTCGTGACCCTCTCCAGCAGCTGGACGCCATCACCACCAGGAGTGGCAAGACCATATCTGCTGCTCCTGCCCAGCCCAGGCGAGACGACCCACTACCTGCTTCAACACCTCCAGCTGATACTGCAGAAGTGGGGGAAGGCAGCGAAGCACCTGCTCCCAAGCCGCAGCCTGTGGTTAAGGAGCATACACCCCAGCTGCCCTTCCCCACTCGACTTCATAAAGACAAGCTGGAGACAGAGTTTGCCAAGTTCATGGCAATGTTGAAGCAGGTCGACATCAGCATGCCGTTCGTGGAGGCACTGTCGAAGATGCCCAAGTATGCCAAGTTCATGAAAGACCTCCTCACCAACAAGAAGAAACTTGGGGATCTTTCGACAGTGATGCTCAGCGAGGAGTGTTCTGCTATCCTGCAGAACAAGCTGCCCGAGAAGCGCAAAGACCCAGAGAGTTTCACTATCCCTCTTGTTATTGGCAGCATGCATGTAGGAAAGTCCTTGGCGGACCTAGGCGCTAGCATAAATTTCATGCCCTATAAATTGTTTAAGAAGCTAGACCTAGGTGAACCTAGAGCTACTAGGATGAGCATTCAGTTAGCTGATCGTTCTATCGTGCATCCTAGGGGTATCATTGAGGACTTTCTTGTTAATGTAGGTGCATTCACATATCCTGTTGATTTTGTTATTTTGGATATAAATGAGGATGTGGATGTGCCTTTGATTTTGGGTAGACCATTTCTCGCCACCGCCAAGGCGCTTATTGATGTGCATAGTGGTAAATTGATCTTGAGTGCTGGTGATGAACATGCTACTTTTTCTGTGTCTGACAATGGGAAACATTCTCATTTGCATGATGACATAGATTACTGTGATGTGCTTACCGATTTTGAGACCGCACTCGCCATCACGAGTGCGGGTACTGATGATGCTCTTGAGCGTTGTATTTTGCTAGGTGAGCAGGCATCGCAGGAGCCGCAGCTGGCGGAGCAGTTGGCCGCATTGGAGAGTGGCCCCTTCTTGGAGGGCGACAGGCTGTTTAAACCGATCTCATCCTCCATCCGCATCACCACCTCCTTGGAGGAACCACCAGAGCTGGAGCTTAAGCACCTCCCTCCTCATTTGGAGTATGCATTTCTCCAGGAGGGGAATAAGCTGCCAGTCATCATCAGCTTGACCCTCACACCCGAGCAGAAGATCAGACTGGTGGCCTTGCTGAAGCAGTATGAGCGAGCTTTAGCATGAAAGATCACAGACATCCGGGGGATCAGCCCCTCTTTTTGCTCCCACCGGATACTGCTGGAGGATGAGATGCGGCCAGTGAGGCAGCCGCAGAGGAGATTGACACCGAACCTGGAGGCTGTGGTTCGGGCAGAGATCGTGAAGCTGATGGACGCGGCGATCATCTTCGCCATTTCTGACAGCGAGTGGGTCAGTCCCACCCAGGTGGTGCCCAAAAAGGGTGGGATGACCGTGGTGCCTAACGAGAAGAACGAGCTCATCCCGATGCGCACGGTGACTGGGTACCGTGTTTGCATCGACTATAGGCGTCTCAACGACGCCACTCGGAAGGATCACTTCCCGCTGCCGTTCATTGATCAGATGCTGGAGAGATTGGCAGGGCATGAGTTCTACTGCTTCTTGGATGGGATGTCCGGGTACTTTCAGATCCCTATTGCACCGGAGGACCAGGCGAAAACCACCTTCACCTGCCCCTTCGGCACATTTGCTTACCGGAGGATTCCATTCGGGCTTTGCAACGCCCCGGCCACCTTTCAGCGATGCATGCTCGCCATCTTTGACCGTCTGGTCGGCGAGATCATGGAGGTGTTTATGGACGATTTCTCGGTTTATGGAGACTCATTCTCTCACTGTCTCCATAACCTGGAACTCGTTCTTAAACGGTATGAAGAAACGAACCTGGCACTAAGTTGGGAGAAGTGTCATTTCATGGTTCGAGAAGGCATTGTTCTCGGGCACAAGATCTCCAAGATGGGGATTGAGGCGGACAGAGCAAAGATCGAGACTATCAGCAAGCTGCCTCCTCCTACATCTGTTAAGGGGATCCGGAGTTTTCTTGGCCATGCAGGGTTCTACAGGCGGTTCATCAAGGATTTCTCGAAGATCGTCCTGCACCTGACTAAGCTTCTAGAGAAGGATGCCCCCTTCCAGTTCACTTATGCTTGCACAGCGGCGTTCACCACCTTGAAGGAGAATGAAACGTCCCGACTCTTTTTGAAACCAAACCATAACTCGAACCAAAAACCGGTTACTCCGGAGCAACCCAAACCACTTTTAAAATAACAAACTGACTTTATTTAATAATTTTAAATCAAAAAGCCCCAACACTTGGGCAACATCTCAATCCCAAATACTTAAAACAACTTAACACAGAATCTTGAACTTTGAATCTCCAGTACATATACTCATAACCATAAACATAAAACAACTATCAAACTTTAACTATACTCTTCACCCAGCTCCTTGACATCTCATCATCGGTACTGGCACGACCGCTTGCCTCATCTTCTTCTCGGGATCCACTTCCGCTAACCCATCCTCAACCTGGTGAGTGAGAAGGGGTCAGTCTCGTCGTTACTTTCTAAGGTCTTTGCCTAAGCAAACCCTACTAACACATTATTAGAAATTACTTCCTCTTACATGAAAGCCGTTCTCGCTTTCATCCTTAATATTTTAGTCCCTGACAGCTTATAGAAGTTCTGTACTTCTATCTTAATTTATATACTTATTACTAGGGTTCACCGCGTTACGTATCGCCGTCCGGTGTCCCTATCCTCAAGGCAATGGTACTGCGTTACGTATCGCCGTCCAGTCCATGCCCGGTCAACTACTGCGTTACGTATCGCCGTCCAGTAGTGACCCGACCATCTACCGCGTCCAGTAGTGGCCCAACCGCCCGGGGGTTCAACTTACATACAACCATTCACATTCACAAACACATACATACATAGCACAACGCGTGCCTCCACCTTAAGTAGGCGGTGGGATGCCTCACACACATAATCGCGCTTACTTGAAAATTAAATAACATAACTGAATTAAAAAGGCATAAACTAAAAGACCTCGACGGAGATTTTACCCCCTTTACACTCACCTCGAAAAGATGACTCTTCTTAATTGACGGTTGACCCACGTCATCCTCCGAAACTCCACGCTCCAACTCATCGTGCTTCGCTTCCTCTTTCATTTCCTCCTATTAGATATTTAGGCAAAACTTAACTCACTTATCTCTAAGCGTAACTACCCAAACGACCTTCAATTTGGTTAATTTCAATCCCAATTTCCTACATTTAATCTTTCCTAAGATTCTCCATAAAATTCTGGAAAATTACCCTTCTGCCCCAAAACGGCAATTTACCCAAATGGTACTCGAAATTCCCAGGTTTCACAATTCGGCCCCAAATTTCCAGAATTGCACCATTCAGTCCTCCAGGCCAATTTCCACTTCCTGATTTAAACATTTCAGTCCAAATGGCCTATTTCAATCTGGTACCCAAATATTCACTCATTGCAAATTAATCCCTGCCATGGTAATTTACGGATTGACACCCAAATCTCTCCAAAATCCCCAAACCGCCCTTGTCTCTAACAAGACCAAATTACCCTCAACTATTCATCTAATTCCCTAAACGATGCCAACGAAATTTCCAAAATTACAGGAGGAAACTTCTCACCTTCTCGCCGTCGTCGACGTTGCCGTCGCCGTCCTGTCTCCGGCCGCCACCGTCGTCGTCCTCTTCCCCATATTCGACCCTACAACAATCACACTCCTCCGGCTCCTCTTCTTCCTCGAGCAATGATTCCCCAACGGTCACCATCGTCGTTGTTTCACCGCCGCTGCCGGCAACCAGCTCGTCTCTCCTCGGCCCACAATTCGGAGGCCAATGACGGATTGCCGAAACTCCCCGGCGCTTTGGAGGGTAGGCTCTCGCCCTCTCCATTTTCCCTGCTTCACTACTCGCCTTGTCGACGCCGTCGAAGTCAACGTCGAGATTCGTCGTCGCCGCCGCGTATTCACCCCTCTGATCGTTGAAGACATCCATGCCGCCTGCCATCCCCGTCGAGCTCCTAGGCTTCCTCTTGCTTCCCCGAGCCACCATCCTAGTTCGAATCCACCTCCCTCTCTCTGCTCGCATCGACCCTTCCATTGGAATTTTCGATTGGCGAAATCACCACCGACCTCCTCTCCCTGTTCTTTGGCTCGTCCCCTGCTTTGCTTCCCGGAAACAGAGAGGGCTCTTCCTCTCTTTTTGAGAAACGCCCTCACCACCCTATCTCTAATTGAGCTGACCATAAATCCTAATTAAAACCCCTAATTACCTGTTTCTGTTACATCCAGATTTCCGGTGAAGCCGCCTTACTTTCATTCGTCTTCTGCAGCTGCTCTGTTTTTTTTCATTTTTGTTTCCCTCCAGTTGAGTTCACCCAGCGAAGAGCGAATCCTCTTCCTCCTTGCCTGACTTCAGGCCTGCCGCTGCCCACCTCTTCTTTCTGGGTCGTAGGCCCAGATCTTCTTTCTTCCCCTTTCTCTCTTCTTCCTGGGCCGCGAGCCCACTCTTTCTTTGCTTCCCTCAGCTTGGGCCGCCAGCCCAGCTCCCTTTCCTTCATTTTTAATTTATTTCGGGCTTAAGCCCATTTCCTCCCTCAAACTTTTAATTAAAAATAAGCAGACCTCAGCCCACTTCTTCCTCCTCTCTTCCTTCTTCTTCTCTTTGGGCCGCCAGCCTAGCCCAGCTCTCTCTCCTTCCTCTCTTCTCATCTTCTTCCCCTTTTCAGGCCAAAGCCCATTTCTTTTATTTCCCAATCTGGCCATTCACAACCCAGGCTCACTCCTCCTTCTCGGCCCAAACCATACCCACAGCAACTAATCCCAATTAAAACATTCGTAACCTTCTCATTTTATATCGAAATTCGACACCGTACGAACCGATAGTTCACATTTTTAATCCTCCTCGATATTACGGTGAAACTTGATAAATTTATCCAAGGGTAAAATTGTCATTTTGTCCCTTAGAAAGAGCGGGGTGTAACAGAGAAGCTCACCCAGGCTCCTATCATGGTTGTTCCTGACTGGTCCCTACCATTTGAGCTGATGTGCGACGCCAGTGACTTTGCTGTTGGAGCTGTTTTGGGGCAGAGGCGAGATCAACACTTCCGACCTATCTACTACGCCTCGAAGACTCTGAATGATGCCCAGGAGAACTACACCACCACAGAGAAGGAGCTGCTTGCAGTGGTGTTTGCCTTCGATAAATTTCGCCCCTATCTGGTCCTGTCCCATGTGACCGTGTACACAGATCACTCCGCGATTCGATACCTGATGAGCAAGGCCGATGCCAAGCCTCGGCTCATACGATGGATCTTACTACTGCAGGAGTTTGATATTGAGATCCGGGCCAAGAAAGGAGCAGAAAATGTTGCAGCTGATCACCTCTCCCGGTTGGACGCACCTCCTGCGGACAACCTCGTGGAGGAGATCAACGACTCCTTCCCAGATGAGAGGTTGATGATGATGTGCTTGGTGGAGAGTGTCACCCCCTGGTATTCTGATTTTGCGAACTATTTGGTGGGCCAGCAGCTGCCCAAGGGGATGGCAACTCACGCCAAGAGGAAGTTTTTCTCCGATCTGAAGTACTACTTCTGGGATGACCCTCATCTTTTTCGGATCGGAGCCGACGGGATCATCCGTCGTTGCATTATGGAGAGTGAGATGGAGGGCATTCTATCTCACTGTCATGAGGGACCTACTGGAGGTCATCACGGAGGAAACCGCACGGCGAGGAAGGTGCTCCAGTCGGGCTTTTACTGGCCCACGCTCTTCAAGGATGCAGACGCCTTCGCACGCAGGTGCGACCGATGCCAGAGGTCAGGTAATATCTCTGCCCGTGATGAGATGCCCCAGAATGTGTTTATAACTTGTGAGATTTTTGATGTCTGGGGTATCGACTTCATGAGCCCCTTCCCTCCATCTTTTGGTAACACCTATATTCTGGTTGCTGTTGACTACGTCTCTAGGTGGGCTGAGGCGCAAGCTTTGCCCACCAATGATGCTAGACGTGTTTGTGGTTTTTTGAAGCAGCTATTCTCCCGGTTCGGGACACCTAGAGCCATCATAAGCGATAGAGGCACCCATTTCCAGGGCCAATTTGATAAACTACTGTCTCGCTATGGTGTGACTCACAAGGTGTCCGTGGCCTATCATCCCCAGACCAGTGGCCAGGCCGAGCTGACGAACCGGGAACTCAAGCGGATCTTGGAGAAAACGGTGGATTAGTCCCGCAAAGATTGGTCCACCGAGCTCGATGATGCTCTGTGGGCGTATCGCACTGCCTACAAGACACCCAATGGTACTTCACCGTACCGGCTTGTCTATGGAAAGGCATGCCATCTGCCCGTGGAGCTAGAGCACAAGGCCTTTTTGGCCCTTAAGCTGCTAAATCAGGATGATAGTGTTGCAGGTGTTGAGCGAAAAATGCAGATGTTGGAGCTGGAGGAATGGCGCTACCACGCCTATGAGAACACCCGGCTGTACAAGGAGCGCACTAAGCGCCTGCACGATGCCCGGTTGCGGGGTCCGAAAGAGTTCCAGGTTGGTGATCGAGTTCTCCTCTACAACTCTCGCCTGAAGCTCTTTCCCGGAAAACTCCGTTCCCGGTGGTCTGGACCGTTTACGGTCACCCAGGTGTTCCCGTATGGCACTATCGAGATTGCCAACCCGCAGACTGAGCCGTTTAAAGTGAATGGCCATCGTCTCAAACTCTACCTGGGAGACGAGGTCGAACGTGCGGAGTTGGTGGTGGAACTCGCGGACCCTTAGTTCCGCCATGGGCGTCCAGCTAAAAGACGGTAAAGAAGCGCTTGTGGGGAGGCAACCCCACCACGGTTTGCATTTATTTTCCCCTTTTTTTTCTGAGTTTTTGTGTCGTGTCGAGTCAGTTGCATGTCTGTAATGAAGTTCGGTCGTCTGTGATGCCTTGATTTGGTGTTTTCGTGCAGGAGAGGTTGAAATTTTGGGCGAAATGCGATTTTTGGCTGAATTGGGGGAAATACCCGGTCGTGGGCCAAAATACCCGACCGGGTATTTTTGGTTCACGCCCGGGGCCCCCTCTGTTTCTCGAGGGGAAAAAGGGGAAATACCCGACCTCGTCCCAAAAATACCCGACCGGGTATTTTTGGTTCGCGGCCGGGGATTCCCAAGACCCTGAACGCAGCGTTTTAACAAACATACCCGATCTCGTCCCAAAAATACCCGACAGTTCGAGGCCGGGGGTTTTCGAGGCCTTACACGCTGCGTTTAGCGAACCCCGGTCGAGGACTCACAAATACCCGACCAGGGATTTTTCCTATTTAAAGGAAACCCCCGGTCATTTCTCTCTCTACCCTCATTTTTTCCAAAATTCCTCCTCTCTCTACACTCAAAACCTCTCCCCTCTCTCCTCTCTGGTCGCCGCCGGCCGCCGTTACTCGCCGCCGGCCGCCGTCTCCGCCGCCGCCGGCCGCCGTCGCCGCTAGCCGCCGCCACCGTCGCCGTTTATTTTCCGGCGACTCGCCGGCCATTTTCCGGCGAGTCTCTCGGGAGATTTTTTTCCGCTCCCCTCGCGTCCCTCACCCTTTCCTCGCGTCCTAGCTACAGTTCTCCTTGGGTTTCCAGGTGTGTTTCTTGTTCATTTCTAGTTTCACGGAAAATCGAACTGTAGATTATAGGACCGAGAACTGTGTTTGCCTGCCTGATTTAGAGTAGGGTGAGGGATGACTTGAGCTTGCATGGATTTATATGTGGTATATGTGCTGCCCGTGTACTTATTGTGGTTGATTCTGTAATCTTGCCTTGCGTCCGGTTGAGTTGCTTTCGATTCAACCGGCTGTGCTTAAATGTTAGCCTAGGTGAGCCTTGAGTGTGGGGGAAGTGATGAACCCATACTGTTAGTCCTGACGAAATTTTTCTTGGCTCCACTTTTGGTTTGTTGATTGTGCAGGATCATGTCCCTCGATCATCCGGTTGTGCAGGGCTTGCGCCTGCACCGGGAGTACGCAGACCAGTTCCGCAAGGTGATTCGAGGGAAACTGGAGCGCCACCACCATCTCGAGTGGGCAGTGTTCGAGCAGCTCCACTGCTTGCAGGAGCTCCGCACCGCCATCAGTCACTGCGATTGGCGGACACTGCTTGCCATAGACGAGCCCACATACACGGAGCTGGTGTGGGAATTCTACACCACATACCAGTACGACAGCAATAAGCCTCGGGACTCCTTTGCAGTGAAGTTCAGGCTGGGTGGCCACCCTCGGGAGCTGACCATTGACGGGTTGGCCTTCGCCTTGGGGATCGAGTATCATCCGTTCGATGGCCACGAGGTCGAGATCCCGAACCCGACCGACTGGAACTAGGACCATTTCTACCGCCATGCCGCCAGACACGACCATAGGCATGAGTTCTTCGAGGCTGGCCAGACTTACGTCAGCACCCTCAAGCCGGAGTGGCACATTCTGAACCTGCTGATCACCCGCTCCATAGTTCCCAATGCCACCGGCTCGCATAAGATTCCGAAACGGGTGCTGTATGCTATGTACTCTATGGGGGACCCGAACCACATGCTTCACCTGGGTTCTTTCGTGGGCACCACCTTCTCCCGGTGCCACGGGAAGCCCACCCACCTCTTCTGTGGTCCCCTGATCACCCGGTTGGCATGCCATTTCGGCGTCAGCTTCGAGGGGCTTCATGATGCTTCTGCACAGGGCGGCTACACCCCCCTCAGCCGGGACGTGCTCCACAGTGCACGCCTCCTGGCCACTGACGACATCCGCACCTGGGTGGATGGGCTTTCTATGCCCCCCGAGGAGGTGATCGATCTCGATGAGGACGATGAGGATGCTGACTATTCAGGAGAGGAGGTGGATGAGGATGCTGATGATGATGATGACGGCGCCATGGATGCCGATGAGCCGGAGCCCCCACTCTCCCCACCTGGGGACCTTCAGCCTCGACGGAGACCGGTGAGAGGTGAGTCTTCCTCTGGTCCTTCTGGTCCGTCGATGGCCTCCGGCCCGTCTATGGACTTCTTCACGGAGCAGTTCCAGCAGATGGGGCTCCAGTTCCAGCAGCTCGGTCTGATGAACCAGCAGCTCATGGACCATCAGGTCCAGTTCTACCAGCAGTATTCGGCCCATCAGGCCGAGTACCGATCCAGGCTGACGGGAGTTGACGAGCGCCTTGGCCGATTGGAGACCCAGATGGGAGTCACTAGTGCTCTCATCGAGCGGGAGAGAGATAGAGGCCGCCGTCTGATGGAGTATTCCGAGCATCTGTTGCAGGCTTGTCACCCTCCAGAGGAGCACCACTGGACCACCCGGTGGGATCATTCACCACCACAGCAGCCACCGGAGGATGGCGACGATGACCTCATGAACCAGATCGACTTCTCCGGTCTTGGAGGGCCCTAGGGGCATGTTTTGAGTGTTTTTGGTCTTTGTCAGCATGCCAATTGTTTTGTGTCGGTTTTGTTTCTTTTTCTTTTCATTTTGGATGATGTACTATTGGGCTGACCATTGGACCTAACGTATGTGTTTGAGCTTTTTGGTTTCCTTTAGCTCTGCCTGTGTTCCCGACTGGTCCTCTCTCTAGTCCGTTCCATGCCGACTGGTCCATTTCCAATCTCCTGCAGTCTGTGCACACCGGTAACATCGTTCCCCTTTCCTTTCCTCTTCTCCATTGAGGGCAATGTCGATCTTAAGTGTGGGGGGGATGATGTTTATTTTTTTGACTGCATTCGCTCTGTTTGTGTGCTTGGAGCCTAGTCCACTGTCCAAATCTCGAGATTTGAGGGCTCCAAGCACTGCTGTTTGCTTGATGATTGATCGTATTGACACTGTGGATGTGATTAGTAGATTGAATGGCTTTTGACTCGATGCATGACAACTTGAGTGTGACTAAGACAGCCTATTATGATGACTGAGATGTGTAGTAGAGTTGTGTAGGGGTTCAGTTTTCAACTGTTTGCTTACCAACTGCGACTTGCATTTGATCACTTGCTGTTGACAGTCATTTATGCATCTACTTCAGGGAATCAGAATGTGAGATAGAGCATATAGGTAGCCATGTGAGATTTGAGCCTGCTCGTTTCTTTCTTGTGCGATAGATTCCTCTTCCATGAAATGTAGCATTCACGTTGTCACTAGCTAAGATGATGGAGGCATAGGATTAGCCCACGACCAAACTGACTGTCCTGATGTGTCATATCCCCTAGTCAGCCCCTTTGAGCCGTGTGTTATCCTTTCTTTCGGTCTACAATGAAAAAAATCACCCTTTGCATCTTTTAGAAGGTTCCACAGAGTGGTTTTTACGTGTTTTCTGCTGTATCTGCTAAATGTAATGTGAGGGTTGGAGGTAGTGCTTAAAAGTTGGGTGTATGGTTGAAAATGTGCAGAGATGGTGGTTCTCTTTAAAAAAAAAAAAAGAAGACAAAACAAAGAAAAATGAAGGCAAAAGAGAGCCACCATCAAAAAAGCTGAATAGTGCCCATTAAGCAGTGTTTCTTAGCGGTTTGGCTTGGAAATGCTAGCATTTATATAACCTCCTTCGCTCTTGTGTCCCAAAGAAGTTGAGTAATGCAGAATAGCATAAATGAAGTTACTGGTTTGCTTGACTGTGAATTTGTTGGGTTTGGGAATGTGGAACCTTGTGCTATAACTTCCACCACCTAAAAGGCCTTTTCCCCATGTCCAAGACCCTAGCCAGTCATTTGAACCTGTGTCTAAGACCTCCGGATTAGTTAGTGGTGACATCCCCTATGGGAACTCTAGCATTTAGAGGTTGCATTCATGGTGAAGAGACGTTAGGGATTGAGAGAATAAGCATGCGCATTTTTCGCATCAAATTGTCCTGACCCCACTGGTCGAGAGTGAGCGATTCATTTTCTCATATTCTCTATACTCTTTACCCCGGTGAGGACCTAGATTGCTCGGTCTTAATTCTGATATCTTGAGATTTGTGCATGAAGTGACTGTTTTGAACAAGTGATTGAGTCAAGTCTATGTTGGTTGGTGAACAGGAGAGAACCCTTCCTTTGCTCGACTTTATTGCATTCGAATGTCGTATGTGGTGGTTGTCTAGGTTGTCATTCGAGTTGCCATGTGTTGATGATCGAAAGCCAGTATGATCCACGTGTTTTGTGCCGATACGATTTGCCCTAAGGCCTGCTTGATTGAAACGTTTTGAGCTTACTTGCTGTCTGACTTGGTTTGCTTAGCGACAAGCAAACGGTTAAGTGTGGGGGAGTTTGATAGACCAATGATTACACATGTTTTCACCCCATTCTGAAGCCGTTTGAGATGTGGATTCTAGTGTTTTAAGCCGATATCACGCTAGGGTGTGTGTTTATGTCACATTTCAGGTCCCGGCGTTGAAATCGAGGCGGAGAAATGAGTTCTGGGTCGAAAGGAGCGAAGTTGGGACAAAGTAAGCCGCAGGAGGAAAATACCCGGTCAGGTGGCCAAATACCCGACCGGGTATTCACTACTTTTGGGCGCCCGAGAACCGGAGAGGGGCCCGGGCAGAATGCTAAAATCCCCGGTCGGGGATTAGTGGATCAGACCGGGGATTTGCCCTTTACCAAAGCGGCGCGTTTTGCATATACCCGGTCGAAACTCGAAATACCCGACCGGGTATCGCGACCAGGCAGCCAATTTAAGGAGAAAGAAGGCCAACATTGAAGGGTTCCGAGTTTTTGAGAGAGAAAGCGATCCCTAGAGAGAGAAAGCGACGAACCAGAGTTCCCAAGTGCCATAGCTTGATCTTCATCACCATTGGAGCCCGACTTGAGCTTGGAGAAGTGCCGATTAAACGTCCAGGAGCAGAAATCCATCTTCACAGTATGATTTCCGCGTCTGAATCTGCTTTTGCTTCTTTCTCTATGGAGTAGTTCCCCCATTCATCTGAGTATGGGGAACCCTAGATTTGTATGCTAGGTCTGATTGTATGAACCCAAGTACAGAGTTTGTGAATTGATTATATTCGATTGAGGTTTGAATGATTGAATGACTTGAATCCTGATCAAATTCCTGTTGTTTCTGCTTTGACCTAGAATGAGAATATCTGCCTAGGTTGATAGAGTATCCTTAATCGAAGGTGGCGAATTGGTGACTTTAGTCGAGGAGCCAATTCGCTATTCTGTACCGAATTCAATTCGGTAGTGGAGGTTTGGTTCGTTAGGGCCTCAATCCGTTTACTCCGGTGGAGGTTATTCGCCCGCTAGAGACTCAGATTGAGAGGGTCTGGAGACCTTTAGTCGAGACTTCAGACTATTTAAGAACCTTCCGCAGTATAACTTTCATGAAAACTGAACTTGGTAAATTGCAATCCGACTTAACTGCAGTCTAGGGGGAACCATATCCGGGTGACCTCTCTTGACTTGACAACAACCGTTTAACTTGCTTTGTGTTTTTGTTTGCTTGAATCTGCACTAAAAGTTCACTGCTAGATAACGAGAATTCACCGAGTAGTCATCACATCTAGGACCCGGGTTGACAATAAAACCCAAACCCGCTATACTACGCTTTAGGAAGTGGTTACACTTGGCCATTTTCTAGAGTGACAGTAGGAGTGAGTCAATACGTAAACAAACAAGCAACTTCTCATTAGTATTACCACTAACCGTGCAGTACAATGTGTTATAAAAAAGGGAAATGCCAACAATTATAAAATATCCAACAAATGTAACTAATAAACATGAAGTCGCTAAGAAATTGTTTGTGGGATGCACTTCTTGCCGCTAACATCATCAGTACGTTTTCTCTTCCTCTATCTTGTTTTCCTTATCCCGGCTCTCACGATGCCGTTTCTTGTTGGTACCCTTACTCGAGGAAGGAGTCTACCCTACCCTAACTTCTACCCTAGAAACATAGCTTGCAAGCCTCTTCCCTGTTGGAACCGCATGATACGGTCTCTTCATCCTTGCCATTCCTGCTGCCATTGGTACACACAGTAATCAGAATTATCAATTCAGTGATAGAACATGAGATCAATAATGATTTTGTTAGTACCAATACAGTGATAGCCCTACAGACAAAAATATTACAACGAACTACCACCATAGTGATAGATCTACCATTTCAACGAGAGATCTACCATTGCAGTGATATATCTACCACTACAACGATAGACACACTATGTCATTGCAGTGATAGGTCTACCACTGCAGTGATAAATCTACCTCTGCAGCGATAGATTTACCACTGCAATGATAGATCTACCACTGCAGTGATAAACACATTATGTGGCTGAATCGAATTCAACCTATCAAGAAAGAAAACTACAACTGTCGTGATGTACTATACTGAAGGAGACCAATAAATATATGAATTGTGGTTGTTAAAGGAGAATTGCCTCACCTTAGGCAAATCCTGGCGTCACCACTATCGGATTATCGAAGCTCTTCCGCAGATACACGATTGTCGATGGGAAACGATCAAGCGTAGCAGAAAAAAAAAAGACAAGCCAGGTTCGAAGTTGAGGGTTTGGGATGGAAGATGGAGGACAGCCGACGAGAGGAATGGGACGACCGTTGTTGTTAAGGAGAGGATGGGTTACGATAGGAGATAATGATTAGATGCGACGACGGAGAAGGGTTACAGCTGGGGACGGTTCTGGTAGAGATGGTGTGGGAGGGTTTATGGTTTCTAAAGAGAGAGAGAGAACGAGATGAAACAGTGACATAAAACTAAATTCCCATTTAACGCCCTAACTTTTTTAAATTTAACGCCCTAACCTTACCAAATAGACGATATTACCCCATCACTAAAACAACAGCACCCCAATCCCTAATTTTCCCCATCTCCCTTGATTGTTCCGCCCGTGGAAGAAGGAAAGAAAGAAAGATCCCACGCCGGCCAATTCCCCGCCAACTGCTACTGCCGGAACTCGAGGAGGAAGAAGGCAATCAACGCCACCCACCTCCTCTGCCGTCGCACTGCCGCCGCCGCGAACTCGATGAGGAAAAAGGGATTCGACGACGCCCACCTCCTCTATCGCTGCTGCGAACTCGAGGTGGAGGAAGGGATTCGACGATGTCCACCTCCTATGTCGTCGCTCTGTCGCCGCCGTGAACTTGAGGTCGCCCACCTCTTTGTCCCCTCCAAATAATCAGATAGAGAAAGCCAAGTGTTTTTCCCGGAATCGAAACTGGAAGAGCGAAAAGAATCGAAGGTCAGAAAGTGATGGGAATTAAAGCTTGACCGAGAGGGGAAGAAGATGGAGAAGCCTATCTGCTGAGAGGGGGAAGAGAACACAGTTGCGACAGCGAACGACGGCAACTCCCAGGGCAAACGGCGGGGAGGGAGAAAAATTCGAGGGCGAGATTTGGTTAGAGATTAGAAATTGTTTTGGGGCAAAATCGTCAGATTACTTAGTTATTGCGACAAATTTAAAAAAGTTAGGGCGTTAATTAGTACCTCTCACATAAAAAGGGGAAGGAGAAATGAATTTTAAATTTGTTTTGGAACTGCTTCTTTTCCTTTCCAATGTATGTTGGGATCATTAATTACAAATTACCAACTGTTAAATTCCTACCATTAGATTAATAGAAGTTGGTTAGAGATTAGAAATTGTTTTGGGGAAAAATCGTCAGATTACTTAGTTATTGCGACAAATTTAAAAAAGTTAGGGCGTTAATTAGTACCTCTCACATAAAAAGGGGAAGGAGAAATGAATTTTAAATTATGTTTTGGAACTGCTTCTTTTCCTTTCCAATGTATGTTGGGATCATTAATTACAAATTACCAACTGTTAAATTCCTACCATTAGATTAATAGAAGTGAGAATGGACGATAAAGAAGATGACTGTCGAAAATCAGACCCTTTTAAGGGGTATTCACGCTAACCGATCCCATGTGTAGTGTTCCGCCAGAGCCACAGATTCGGTTGGAGTTTTACACTCTGTTTGGGAAGAGGGGTAAATGGGAGGAGGGTGCAAATGTGAGGGGTAAACACAGTTTCCAACACATTTGCACCTGTTTGGTTAATTTGGAACAGTAGGGGGGTGCAAAACGAGAGTGCAAATTTACTGTTTCGGCTTACCCCCCGAATTGGGGTGCAAAGGAAGGAAGGAAGAGAGGGGGAGGGGGGAATTATGGAATTTTGTTTTTCTAATTGTGTTATATATAATTATATAATAATTAATATTATCAATTTCTTCTTTTTATAAATATCATTAATGTAAACATTATTCGGGGTTGACCATTTGACTCTGGAAACAAGTTTATAAATGTTCGTCAAGTCAAATCTAGATCTCTTGGTTGAATCGAATTTGCATTGAAAATTAGATATACAAGGTGTTTGTGGAAAAGATAGAGAGAAATTGTTTGGTTAACTCATTTTATTTGACTAAATAGTTAAAACTTACAAATTCGAACGTGTTTGACTAAGTTTGACAATTTAAGATTAAACTAGACACGAAAACCCTATATAGGATGACCAGTTAGGAGTTGAGCTTCGAGTTTTGAGATCGCTCGATCAATGATTATTACAATTGTTATAATTAATTATTATTTGAGCATTATTATATAATAACTATTTTTAGTAAAGTATATTTATTATTATATACTAATATTTATTTTATTATTTTATGATAATATTTATAATTTTAAAATCTATTTTATAATTTTAAAATCTATTTTAAAATAATATAATTACTTACTTTGCACTTTATTTGCACCCCTACTTTTTCATCCAAACAACAATTTACCCCTCCTTTTTCATCCAAACAACAATTTACCCCTCCACTTACACCCCCAGCAATTTGCACCCCCAGCAATTTGCCCCTCAACTTGCACCCTCCTGCAATTTGCACCCCTTGTTGCCAAACAAAGCGTTACTTCTTAGTTTTACTTATCTCTTGTTTGTTTTCAATTTCTTCAATTTCAGATGCTACATGATGGGAGGGGGAGAGTTGAACTTTGCCCATCGCAAGTATTCTATTCTACTCTACTTTTACCCTTCCTTTCCGCCAACAAACTTCTATCCTTCCTTTCCCGCCAACAAACAATGCAAAAATTTCTATGGCTTCTTCTGGCCAGTACTCTTTCTTTGTCAAGCCGTGCTGCGAAACCTGGAGCCAGACCCAGATCAAGAAGTTCCATTGCCATATCCTGAAGACTTTATCCTATCTCGAGCCGTTCCTCTCCAACAAACTGATTAATGCGTATGGCTACCTGTGCAATCCATTGTACGCCCGCAACGTGTTCGATAAAATGGCCCAACCAAATCCTTTCTATTGGAACACACTTCTTTCTGCTTACTCCAAGTCTGGTTACCTCTCAAGAATGCAAGACATATTTAGCAGAGATGGGGTCTCCTGGACTTCGCTTTCGGCCGGGTATGCGGCTCATCGGTCGGGTGCTGAAGCTATCGGGGTTTATAGCATGATGCTTAGGGAAGGATCTGTTAATTTGAATCGAATTACATTTTCCACCTTTCTAATGTTGTCGTCTAATGATGGACTAGTCGACTTGGGCAGGGCGATTCATGGCCATATTCTGAAATTTGGGTTCAAGGCTTGTGTAGTGGTTGGAAGTTCAATGGTCGATATGTATTCTAAAATAGGGTCGGTTCATGAGGCAGTGAAAGCATTCGATGAAATGCCCCAAAGGAATCTTGTAATGTATAAATACACTGATCACGGGACTTTTACGTCATGGTCTGGTGGAGGGTGCTAAGTATCTCTTTGACAGTATGAAGGAAAGAGATTCAATCACCTGGACGACAATGGTAACTGGTTTTGTACATAATGGATTAGACTGAGATGCCCTTAGTTTATTTCAGGAGGTGAGACTAGCCGGGTGGTGATGGATCAATATACTTTCGGTAGTGTGCTGACTACATGTGGAGGACTGAAGCTCCTTGAAGACGGAGGAGGACAACAAGTTCATGTTTTTATCATCAAGAATGATTATTAAGATAATGTCTTTGTGGGTAGTGCTCTGCTGGATATGTACTGCAAATGTAAAAAAAGTACAATACGCTGAAGCAGTTTATATGAGAATGCGGCACAGGAATGTTGTATCATGGACAACAATGCTGGTGGGCTATGGCCAGAATGGATATGTGCGGAAGCTATTAGGAGTTTCTCCGACATGCAGAAAAATGGGATTGAGCCTGATGATTTTACTTTCAGTAGCATGATCAGTTCATGTGCGAACTTGGCAGGCTTAGAAGAAGGAACTCAATTCCATGCACAAGCCCTAATGACTGGTTTGATTTCTTTTATTACTGTATCCAATGCACTCATTACACTGTATGGTAAATCCGAAAGTGTTGAGTATGCAGTCAGCTGTCGATGAGATGGTGTTCAGGGATGATGTTTCTTGGACTACATTGGTTTCAGGATGTGCACAATTTGAAAATGCTGATAAGACTATCCAATTATTTAAGAAGATGTTGGCCCAAGTCCTAAGACCTGATTCAGTTACATTCATTGGGGTTCTTTGAGCTTGTTGTAGAGCAGGACTAGTGGAAGCAGGGTGTCAGTATTTTGAATGCCCGTTTAGTTCTACATGATGTTGAGGAATCTGAGAAAATAAAGATGCTTGGCCACCATAGTGAGAGGTTGCCTATTGCCTTCGGATTGATATTCATTCCTCGTCATTGTCCTATAAGAGTAGTTAAAAATTTGAGGGTATGCAGGGATTCTGATAATGCTACTAAATACATCTCAAAGATAACTCAGAGGGCGATCCTTGTTAGAGGTGCGGTCAGGTTCCATTTGTTTGAGGATGGAGCTTGCTCTTGTCGGGACTTTTGGAGGGTTCTTTCATTATCCAAAATTGTGACTATATGTGTCACTTAACCTGGATTAAATTAGCCTTGCACAAGGAATTATCTTACTCCAAAAGGATCGTCAAAGTCATCATGGAGCAGTCCGTTCAGCTACAGATGGTGGTAAACCCTAACGTCTAATACCTCCCAGATTTGGTTTTTAGAACTCTTATTCCTTCCTCTTTTATACAGGAGGCTGTATTTAACTTTCTGGCTAGTGCTTAGTGGCATGGGTGGGTATAGCCAATGCAGTCAAAGTCTAGCATCTAGGTAGAAGCAAAATAAATTGGAGATCAAAGATTCGTAAAAGGATAGGTCGAAAGGACAACTCGACTTGAAAAAAACTATGCCATTTTCTTCTTTTTTGGCCAGCAAAACCAACTTAATCACGATTTAAAAGCCTAAAATGCATTGTATCAAAACCCTAAAAAACGATTTAAAAGCCAGTCTCTAAGCCTTCTACTGCGCTTGAGTTGTTTTACTTGGGCTTTTGGTGCAAAAAAGTTTTAGAACAAAGATTACAATATTTGCAATGTTTAAAGCTTAAAAGCCTTTTTGAATGCATTGGATATAAAAAAAATGCATTTGCAGTAGAATGAAGTACAGAAACCTGTTTCGGGACTAGATGACAGTTTTATCAAATGAAACTCGCCATTTGTGTAAACCATTCTGTTCCACGTCCAAAATTTTGTATGATCAATTGGCAAGTCAGCAACACTGTCGTTTTTATTTCCATGTCTTTCTTGAACATCTTTGTCCTTTGATAAGATGCATATGGCATGTAGGAAAAGCTTTTTTGCAGAGTCTGAAATATTTTCTACGAATACCAAGAATAGGTAACAAATGAACTTTTTTCAGGTATAAGATCCAGGGAAAATAATAAAAGCAGTACATTATCCTATTCCTCGTTGTATAGGTGTCTTTGTAGGTAACGGTTCCTTAAAATTTCTGGGTGATTGTCTGAGAGGGTTCTTCCTGACTCAAAAATAATCGGAACAACAGTGCTAACTGAAACAACAAACCCGCAAAGGCTAGAAATATTACTATTTTTCAACCTCATGCAACAGTAATATATGAGGGGACCTTTGATTACATATGCAATAATTGATCGCATCAAGCATAGTCCTGTGAAGATTTGATTGACTCTCCTTGCTCTTGCTGCTGGTTCTGCATCAGGTTGGAAAAGAACAAGTTAAAGTGGAAGGCACATTGGATAACTATCTTCAACTTTATGGGAATCAAAAGAAAATGAAGATTACCTGCAACTCTCTGCAGATCTCAATTACTTCTGCCATAGGAGCCCAGTCACCAAAGTTCCTCTCAACAAACTGGTAAGCAATGCCAGACCTCTTCCTTCCTACTATGAAAAGTCCACCTTTGATCTCACCTTCTCCAGTGAAGTTTTGGTCCAATCCCAGGGATTTGGCCCGTCTGTAATTAGCAATTGCTCGAGGGTTGAAAAGAAAGCCTGATATGAACTTGTCCTTGAGCAGGTTTCCACCACCAAGAGCCTTGAAGAAGTCCATACCTCGATCGAAAAGTACAACACCACCCCAATACCGCGGCCAGAAGTCTTGTACCTTCACAACATCAATGTTACATTAGAGGAAGAACAGATGATAAACTAAACAAGTTCATTATTCGGTATGCACCTCCGACTCTATGTGCTCGTGGAGAACTGCATACAGTTGAACCCCCATTGCGTCAAATAAGGGTTTCCTAGCATAAAGCTGATGAGCTTCGGCTCTGCACATGATGCACCTGTCCTCAACAGAAATTGCACAAGGGGAATAATGTGAATACTACAACTATCATGGTAACATGGCATAATTGTCTACTGCCATTAGATTTGCATAGGTTCACTTCTTATCTAAACCATATGAACATTTGTGAATTGACTAGAACAACTGAAGCAACTTGCATTCAACAGAAGGTTATTCTTAAATGTTATGTTGACCCTTTAATTTGCTTACCCGGGTCGTCTGATACAGAGGATAACCGCTGGTTTGTCACGCCACAATTCTGAAGCCTTCATTGGAGGTCCCTTGGTTTTCAGCAAGCGCTCCATCCCAATCTTATACTCGGGAGTCAGCTTCTGAACAGTTATGTTTTCAATGGTTGCATAAGGAACAACCTGGTCCACTACCGGCGGAGCAGCTATGCAGCCACATGCTCGAGGCTCAGCGGGACCTGCAGAAATCACCCCTTTAAAGACGTGCCCATCTTTGATCTTGAAATCAGCCAGCGACTGTTCTATGGATTTGTCATAAGTCATCATGGTTGCTGCAGAATATCTTGATACGCTGGCCATCTTTCTTGAGGTGGTAGACCCAAAACTTTTGATAAGGCTGTCGCTTCTTGATGTTGTTGGAGGTTTTCTAATGGAGAAGACTTCTGATTTGTTGTTCACAGGTTCTGTACAAGCAGTGGTTCTGTCCAAGAAGCGAGCTACATGACCTCTTTTCATCCCATACTGTGATGCCAGATCGGCATTACTGATGGCAAGAAGTTCTGGCAAACCTTTCCCAGAGGCTTCTAGCCTGTCCCCATAGTTCATCAGAGCGCGATCATGCAGGTATGTTCTTATCTCAAAAGCATCCTAAAGAGCAAAGAGTTGAACAAAAATTTGAGGTTCAATTCATCAATTTGATCATTTTCAGAAAGATAATTACCTCTAGAATCGATTGAGTGTACCTTTTGTCTCCTTGTCAGGTTCATTTCATCCATGTCCTCAGCGTCCATAATTTTCAAAGTTGGCACATCATCCCATCCTTCTTCCAACAACTTGGGGAGCAGCTCTTTCAGAACTCCATTGCCTACAAAGTCTTCCATAGAAAAGGAAGCCATCTTCTTCTCCTTCTTCTTCTCTTAGGTAGAGTGGAGAAAGCAGCAAAGCTTGCTCTGGAAGGGCTCTGTGACGTTAGAAGCAATGCAATTTGTTACACAGATAAGAACAACAGCAACAACAGTAATGGAATAGATATATAGCTGGAGAGGTTGCTAAGAACCTTTGCCTCAGAAATGTCAATGGTGGAAACTTGAAACGGTCTCTTTCCTGGTTAAAAAATTATATCTTGTTGGATGACAGGTTCTTCCACCCACTACTCACTTAAGGTAAAAATACGCGTCATCCTTCCTGCTCTCCAGATTATATGTGCATAGATTGCAAGAGATCAGCTGGCCATGACTTGGTCTGGTCATTTTAGTTTTGATACAGTTAGTAGGTTAGTTTTACTTTCAACATCTGTCATATTTCTTTAAACCGAAACACCATAATAGCAGGTGGGGTTTTGTAGGGCCATATGGAACCAGGTTGGGGAAAGAGACAATGAAGAAGTCCTGCAGGCTGATCCTAAGTAGAAAGATAAAACAAATGCATTTTGAAAATATTATTGTTGCCAGAACTTGCCTCTGGCATTTGGCATTGTAGGGAAAGCATCTTGTATTTTGTTCCTTGTTCCTGTAAGGCATATTAGCTGTTGGAGGATTGTTTTCCCAGATGTACTAGCTAGGGAGAAAAATCAAACAACCAAGTGCAGATTGGGTTTGTGCAATGAAGATTTTCAGTCATATTTCCTAGAGAGTTTGCAGAACTAATTTATGTGCCAGTCTGCCAGACAGGTGGTTAATTACTACTGCTTCGTAATAATAACAAATGAATGAGTTTTGTGCGCATTGATATTGAATTCTATCATTCATGCCTGCCGGCAGATCTACCCTTGTCGTGGCTCTAAATGCCATTAAGGTATCGGGTGTTACTGCCTGGTTGGTACTCAGCATCGTCACATGAATTTTCTTTTCTATTTCCCCCCTGACCCTATTATCTCTACCTCCGGAGGTCGACATATATCTGTGTTTTGGGCGGACTGCACACGAGCTAATACGTACATGTGTTTTGGGTGGACCATCCACTAGCTAATACGATAAGTTACAAGCAGGTGTACAAAATAATGGGTCAACCTAATACGAGCATGAATACTTTATAAGTCGTACAAAGTATAAATTTATGATGTGTGCACGGGAACGATATATTATTTAAATGGGTCGTATTAGAACTAATATTTTTTGGTTCATATAGGAAGCTTGATAGAGCCTTGGTAAATTTGGACTGGATTGAAAAGTTTAAAGACTGTGCTATGGAAGTGTTACCTGCTCATTTATCGGATCATTGTGGGGTGCAAGTAAGTACCACAACTCCGATTAAATCCATGCCCAAACCCTTTAAATATTTTGAATTATGGGTTGAACACCCGTTGTTTCTGGAGATTGTTGATAATGCTTGGAAGGTTAGAGGTATCTGGGAATCCACTGCAGATAATTCAGGGGAAACTAAGGGAAGTTAAAAAGGCATTAAAGAAGTTCAACAGGGAGGTATATGGGGATCTGCAGGACCAAGTAAAAGAGGCGGATGTTGTACTGCACATGGCACATATTGTTGCCTTTTCTAACCCTACATCAGAACATTTTGAGGCTGTTACACAGGGTAAAGAGCAGTATGAGCAAATATCTAGGGCCTATGAGTGCTTTTGTTGGCAAAAATATAGAGAATCCTGGTTAACTGTGGGGGATAAGAGCTCAAATTTCTTCCATCAAGATGTAAAGATACGTAATTCAAAAAGGGCCATCAGGAAGCTTGTAAAAGATACAGGGGAGGAAATATACCAGACAGACCAGATTGTTGAGGAAGTGATTGGTTTCTACAAGAAGCTATTGGGAGAGGTTAATGTTGATATCAATCCAAGTGATGAGGAGGTGAAGAGGCTTGTTCAAAGACAAATCCCTCAGGTTGAATGTGAGGCACTCATTCAGGACATTACTGGTGAAGAAATAAAGGCAGTGGTGTTTAGCATGAACACACAGAAGGCCCCAGGGCCAGATGGGTTTTCTGCAGGGTTTTTTAAGAGGGCTTGGGGAATTATTGGTGAGGATGTGATCAAGGGGATCCTCTTTTTCTTCAACACGGGTACCCTCCCTAGTGATGTTAACTCTACTACTGTTTCTTTGCTTCCAAAAATTCCTAATGCAGATACCTTAAAAAACTTTAGGCCTATTTCATGTATAAACCTTTTATACAAAGTCATTGCTAAGGTCATGGCAAATAGAATTAAGGGGATTATGCCTTTGATAATTAGTACTTCCCAGTCCGCATTCATTAAGGGGAGGAATATCATGGACAATATACTGATGGCTCAAGAGCCGGTGAGTGGGTATAATAGGCGATTACTTTCATCTCGATGTGCAATTAAAGTTGATATAATGAAGGCATTCGACTTTGTGAGTTGGAGATACCTGTTTTTCATGATGAATGCCATGGGATTCCCTGCTACATTTTTGAAGTGGATTAGAAGTTGTTTGCAAATAGCCCACTACAGCATCAATGTTAATGGAAGCCTTTATGGGTTCTTTAGAGCCAGGAAAAATGTGCGTCAGGGTGATCCATTGTCACCTTACCTTTTTACCATTGCAATGGAGGGGTTGTCTTCAATTTTAACTGAGGCAGGCCAGTCAGGGGTTCTCCCATTCCATCCGCAATGTAAGAGAGTAGCATTGAACCACTTGTGTTTTGCTGATGATTTGCTAATTTTCACTAAGGGGTCTGCTCAGGCAATAATGCAAGTTAAAACGATTCTGCAGCGTTTCTATCTGATCTCATGGATTAACAGTAATCCTGCCAAGTGTGAAATCTATTTTGGTGGGGATTCAATTCTCTACAAGCACAATGCTCTGGCTCTTTCAGGGTTTCAGGAAGGAAAACTGCCAGTCCGTTACCTGGTTTGCCACTGCTGTCTGGCAAATTATCTTCAGTGGAAATTGATAGTCTGGTGGAAAAAATTACTAAAAGGATCAAGTCTTGGCAGGCCAAGAAGCTCTCATATGCAGGAAGATTGCAACTGCTTAACTCTGTACTCCCGGGGGTGGTTCAATTCTGGATGCAGATGTTCATTTTACCCAAGCAAGCTCTCAAGAGAATACAAATAGTTTGTTCTCAATTTCTCTAGCATGGACTGGAAGAAGGAAAGGCAAAAGTGGGGTGGGAGCAGGTAGCCCTCCCTAAGCGGGAAGGGGGACTAGAGGTCAAAGATTTGGTTGCTTGGAATCAGGCTTGCACTATAAGAATGCTCTGGTTGTTTTTTATGAATTCAGGGGAGTTATGGGTGGCCTGGATGAAGGAATATAAATGTAGGCAATGTGATCTGTGGTCATTAAGAGTGCAATACAGTAGCTCCTGGGCTTGGAGAAGACTTCTCAAGCTTAGGACTGTGGTTTTCCCCTGGATACAAATGCATAATGATATAGTCTATTGGGATTCAAAAGAGATGGATACTTACTCAATCCGTCGAGTCTGGGAAACTTTGAGGAGAAAGGCTCCTAGAGTCGTGTGGTACAAGTTGGTATGGAATAGTAACTGCCCTCCTCGTTACAGCATGCTTGCCTGACTAATAATGAAGAATGCAATAGTCACAAGGGATAAACTACTAAAATGGGGAAAGATCAGGACAGCAGACTGTCTGCTCTGTGGCTAAGGAGTGGAGAGCAGAAATCATCTCTTTACTCAATGCACTTTTGCAAGGGATCTTGCTGCTGAGATAAGGTGTAACCTGCTGCTACATCCTGATTGGGATACTATGATACACTCTCTGACTTCTGAAGGATCAGCAAGAACAGGGGAATGGCAAGCTCTCGTTTGGTGTCTCTTAGTGGCGTTTATTTGGAAGGAGAGGTGCGGGGTAGTCCATGGCGCTTCAAGTCGCACACCAAGGCAAGTTGCAGGTCTAATCAAGCAGGAATTAACGCTCCTCACATATGGGAATAGAGGGATCCGAGATACTTTAGTTGGGTTGGGATACTTATAGTTTTGTGTTTTGCGGTTTGTTCCTTTGTCGTAGTACAGAGTGCAGATAGGTTGTGAGGTATTTTTGCCAGTTGGAGACTTTGGGATGATTATCCCGCTTTCGTTGTATTGGTTTCTTGCAGAAATAAAGCGAATGATTCAACGAAAAAAAAACATTTATCCTTTCATTATATCTAAGATTCAATTTTTTTTATGAACCTGGAGGGCTTATTAGAATCCCTTCTATCTTTCCTATCATCTCTTATGAAACTCGTTTTGCTATATCCTTTAAATGTCCTCTTTTTAGGAGGATATCTTTGATGTTTGTTATTCCTAGGTGCTTGTTCTGATTCATTAGAACATTCATGCCTGCCAGGAACATATTTATTTGGAGACATCAACTCTTGTTAAGATAAGGTGGCCTCTTGGTTTCCTGTCTAACTTGGAGTTCGGTACATGCCTTCCTCATGGCATAACATACTGCTTCTATTCTTTCTCCTAATCCATCAAAAAATTGATTTTTGTTGAGGAGGAGATCAAAATATCTTTTTGCTACTTTTGGCCAAGGATTAGGTAGCTTAGCAAAGAACAACTTATTCATGTATTCTTGAGACACTAAGTTTAGATTGTAAAATTATTTTTGAAATTCACAAACGTAGTTCTCAAAATAACACATGTCTCAAATTTGAAGTTTCATGAGGGCCATTATAAATTGATCATTTTTCAAAGTTTTAGTTGATAGATTAAATATTCCAAATTCTATTTCAAGCCATCAGGTCCTATTGCCAAAATGGCTTCAAGTAAAGCTTCTTTAGCAATTTTATCATTAATTGCAGTATCAGATGCTCGTATATTCCAAAAATTTTGGGCATTTTCTACCATGGTGACTTTATAGAACTCATAGGTTTGATTCGGCATAAAGTTGCATGCTTTAGCCGTTATCATAATGATTGTAATCAACTCATCTATCCTTTCAGGTACATGCTTTTCAAAATCAATATGAAGAAAAACACTTGAACTTATGAACGGTCTTAAAAGATTATCTTGTGAAGGAAATCCTCCTTAGTCGTATGAGGATAATTCAGTTTGAATCCATTCCTCTTAGTGGTAACAAGTTCATTAAACGTTTGATCATTAATTTCAATCAAAGATTCTTCCATTAAACTCATAGATTTTTGAAGATTGTTCGCTAAGTGGCCAGTACTAGCATAAGCCATTCTCTTAGCATTGTCCAATATGTATTGGACCATTTTTCTTGCCGAAATTTAAAAACATCTTATTCTGAAACCATTTGTTTTAATTTACTTTTATTTTCAATTGCATCTAGTCGTTGATTTAGGATGACTTCAACTTTATCTCTTACCCACTGTGATACGAGCACGAAACCGACACCCGTAGTTATCAAAGTCGCGCAACCACAATCTTTTTAGAGTTTTTTGAACTTTTTCCAACAACACCAAAAACTAAAAGGATAATGCGGAATTGATGTGCAATCCCACACTTGGAAGATGACTCTATCTATATAAGGGTAGAGCTCCACCATAATCAAGATTGATGCTTGATTGATACAGAGATACTCTCAACGCGATTGGAGTCCACCGATGAAGAGAGCAAAATTCACAGCCAACGTTCAATGAACAAAAGGGTATTTCATTTAATCAAAGTTTAAAGTGTGCCCAAAATTTGTGTTTACAACCCTTTAAATAGGTCTTGAAAATAAAATTAATAAAAAACTCAAAAATAAAAAAGAACCTAAACAAAAAGGGTAAATTCACTCGTCATCCCCGATCCTCAGTCTAAGATCCCCGGTTGGGGATTTTTTCCAACTGGTCGAGGTCATTCTATATATAATCCCTGGTCTCCCTCTTGATTCCCCATTCGGGGAATTTAGCTATATTCCGACCGGGGGAAGATTCACATCAGTCCCTCCCCGTTGAAGAAGCTTTGCCCTCAAAACTTGAGTAAAACACAACGCATCATTCTCCCATTTGAAATCAAGCAATCCACAAAGCTCTCGATCCAAACAAGCATTCCAGCCTGGCTTCCAAACAAAATTCCTTTGAATCCTCCATTCGGGTTCACTATCTTTTTATCTCTTCCTTTTGTACTTCCACTGACAGAAAAGAAAATCATCCACAGAAAGATGAAAGTTTTGTCCTTGCTCCTCTCCAGAAGAGCCTCGAACCCAATCTGCACGCTCAACAGTTGTCGGTCCTTGTTTTGCAGAGACAACCCTCAAATGTTGTGGGCCTCTGCAAGAAAAATCATCATCACTTCAACTTTGAGGACAAACCTTCTTCAACAGGGAGAGACTGATGTGACCCCAAGGGCTGGCGAAGGAAGACCCCGCCAGCAGGGAAAGAATCCCCGACCGGGGAATGGAAAAGGAGGTCGGGAATTTGGTCAGTGGCACCCCCAATCAGTGGGAAATAATCACTGACCGGGGATTGAGATCGAGGATCGGGTCTGACAAGTTTAATTACCTTTTGTGTTCGGATTCATTTTCCTTTTCGGTATTTTATTAGTTTATTTTCCATAACTTTTTCGTTAGACTTTGTTGAATAAGAATTTTACACCGAGTTGTTTTTCCCATGGAGCATGCGTGCTTATGGTGGATTTCCCAACTAGTGCAAGATCCTTGTTTGAGCCTTTCTGTCAAAGGTTCCAAAAGGGCTTTGCAAGATTCTTATCAATCGAGCAATCACACTTGATTGTTGTGAGTATCTATCTTTACCAATTAACCCTCCTATACTGGTGTAAGGCTGTTCGATTTGTTTCTCCACATATCCCTTTATTTGTTTCATAATAAAAAATAGCAAACAAAAAACATAACCTTCTGCTAAATCTCCGAAAATCCTTCACTTTCTTGCTACAGTCTCTAATCCTTAATAGTGATGTCAATTAGTTTAGCTTTAACAGCTACTTACTCTATTCGCAAGTAAAAGGATTTCATAAGCCCACCGCACATTTAGTTAGCCGTTAACAGCCACTTGGCAAGGACATGATTGAATACTGAACTTTTATTTAACACCCTAGGTTTTTAAATTTTTCGCCCTAAATTAACAAAACAGACAAATTTACCCCCACTCGCTCTAATCCCTAAAACAAACGAATTAATAAAATCAACTAAACTTCTCAACTGCCTGACACTGCTCCGATGCCCTGTTGACGCATTCTCCCTGGATTCTTCCCCCGTCGCCGGCGTTGCGCCCTGCAACTGCCGTACGCTCGAGATCGTCGTCCTAACGGCGGAACTTTTCAACTGCCTAACGCTGCTCCGTTGCCCTGTCGTCGCCTTGGATTCTTCGCCGCTGCCGCTCCGCTTGAGAGTCATCGTCGATGCCGTCAATCCCCAACTGCCTTCCGCAGCTCGCGTTCGAAGAAGGAGGAAGAAGAATCCAGGGTTGCGATTGATGTTCTCCCGTCCTCAATCGGCGCACCGAGCAAGCATGGCGGGAGGAATGCCTTCCAGGGCGACGGCGATGATTCTTCTCGGGGGAGATCACTGATTTCTAGGGCGACGGGGGATGATTCTTCTACTCTTCTCGGTGATGATTCTTGGGCTGACGGCTCCGCGAGCAATCCGTCAAGGACGAATGGCGTTGGTCAATTCTAGGGCGGCTTACGGCTGAAATGAGATAAATTAGGTTACGAATTTGATTAGAGAATGAGAATTTTTAGGGGGCAAAAATGTCAACTAGTTTAAATTAGGGCGTCAAATTTAAAAATTTAGGGCGTTAATTAGTACTTCCCATTGAATATTCATAACAGTATCACCAGTTGGTTGGATGCCAAGAGACTTCATTGCTAAATTATGGAAGTAGGCATCAGTAAGCTTTACCATTAACACTAATAGTAATAGCAGTAAGAAGGGTTCGAACCAATCAAGTACAAACCAAGAGATGCTAACATCTGATGACAAAAAGATTAGTTCAGAAAGCAAGTGCTAGAGTAAGAAATAAGCTTTCCATACACATTCATTCCCATGTCACCAAAACACAACTCTTCAACCTTAGCTCTTCACCACGTTGTTCTCCAATTCCCTCCTCAGCTGCAGTGAGAAGTCATCATTGACATCATCGTCGTCCCAGTCATCTTCCCATTGCTGTGTCGCCTCTTTTACTTCCACCTTGTTATCCCAGTCTGGTTGTTTGATTAAACAAAGTAGTTAGAAAGGGCAACATATCAGTGCCATTTGAAGATACAAACAGCGGTATTCCTCTTACAGCGAGAACCAAGACAACAATACCAATACAAAGATCAAATCGAGAATCAATCAGTTCTACTGAGATCCCAATTGCATCCCAAAAACTGGAGCAAGAGCAAGATAGAAGAGCCAACAGCAATAACAACTGGAGCAAGCAGGGCTACATGAATTGCTCACATGCTTTCTTATAAACAGCATGAAGCTGATAAGCTTCTCGCTCCTGAGTGCATAATCAACTCGAAAGCAAAGAACACGAGATGTGTACATCGTGCATCCCATACTAACAGAATTATGCTTCATATGTCAAATACAGCATCCAGCAAGATTCAACAATGTACTTCTAGTCAAGCACACTACCCAGAAAGCATCTCACCCTAGACCCCCATTCTGCTGAACCATGTTTGAAATGTTATTATCCGAGAGTGTGAGAAGACAGTGGACACTCATCCTACACTACTCGTCATAATTGGTTACTGAAGTTCTCCTCCCTAATCCCGAAATCTGTCGAACCTCAGTTCCATTACCATCATTCCGAACCCCATCCTGTTGAACTTAGGGTTTCAGGATCTGCTATTTTCAACTAATTCTACAGTCAACATTTTTCTAAATCTACAAACTGAGGAATTAATAAAAGTAAATTGCACCTTGATTGATGTCGAACTCCTCGAATTCATCATCGTCCTCAAAGAGGTCCATCTTTACGTCCTCGGTCGTTGGTTTATGCTCAGCAGCCATTCCGGGGGAAAAACTCGAAAGAAACTGCAAATTGCACAATCAATATAGAGCTGAAAACAATACGGAGTTGTCTTAATTTCTTCGATGCCCAAGAAAGGAATGAATTCCACACGAGCCACCGAGTCGTACCTGCACAGGGATCTGCAAACAGAGAGATAGATTTCGTGTTCCTTCGGTTTACTTCGTATTGGAGAGAGATCGAGAGCTTTCGCTTGACAGCCGACGGGAAGGCTATTTATAATATTTTCAGGAGGAATTTTACAATGCTATATAGCATTGGTGCTATAGGTTTTTGCCTTTATGGTACAACTTGAAATTGTACCTTTAACGTAATGGTACAACTTCAGATTGTACCTATACTTTTTGTACAAATTCTTTTATGGTACAACTTAAACTTGTACCTTGTCTGATGGTACAACTTCAAGCTGTAAAGTTGTACCATAACATAATGATACAAATTCCTTTATGGTACAACCTAAACTTATACATTTAATGTTATGGTACAACTTCAAGTTGTACATTAAAGCACCAAGACTATATAGCATAGTAGAAGTGCTCTATTTTCAGGACGGAGGAAGGAAGATAGATTATGAAGCGGAAATCAACCATTCCATAATGCTAATTGGACTGGGCCATCATTCGGGCCTTAGCATGATCAAATTTCTTTCTTTCCTAGTGATAAAGAAATGCCTATTGATTAAAAAAAGTAATGTCTATTTTTATCCAAATTTTTTTTAGATTTTTTTATATTATCCAAACCTATTAAAATGCTATTAATTAGCCAAATCTTTGGTAATGCATCAAAATATTAGTCATTTTTACGTTATCGTTAATAATTTTGTAACTTTTTTCTTAGTTAAAATACTAAAATTTTGCAATATTGATCTTCATGTGTCTCTTCCAAGTCAGTATCATGTTGCCAAGTCAATATTACTAACAAAATTGCTATCCGAAAGTTAACATTTTGCTAATTCTTAGTATATCGATAGGTTAGGATAATATAAAAGAATCTGAAAAAGATTTTGATAAAAAATAGACATTGGCCAAAAAAAATGTGGAGAGCAAGCGACTCTCCAGTTTCCTTTCTTGATGGTTATTCCGATGAAGACGCCGCCGTTTCCTTGGCGCTCGATGCATGGGTACCACGATCTCCCTCATCGTGGCTACTTAGACAGCCGAGGGTATCCCCCTCATATATGGTTTATATTAAGATCAGTTCTTTCGGGCTTTGCAAGTTACAGTTTATTGTGCAGATTGCTGTGTTCTCCGTAACCGGTAATCTTATGTTTCGCTTACTTCTCATCTGTTTCTGGAATTCTCTGTGTGTGCTTCTCATCTGGTTTTTAAATTGGTTCTCAGTACGTCCGATTCAGCGTCTTGTTTCAAGTATGGATCCCATGGATATTGATCAGGTGGTGGCTTTCGAGGATGATGATGTTGACATCGGTCCAGAACAGACAAAAATCTCCTTGGTTGGACGTTTGTTTTCTCCTCAGTCGGTGGCTCGGCCGGTGTTGGAGAATGTTGCTAATGGGATGTGGGGGTCGGTGAATAACCACATCATTGTGCATGAGGCGGAGATGGGCTTATGGCGCTTTATCATCACTGATGCTACTACTCGGACTCGGATCCTCCGGCTTTCTCCATGGACGGTGAAGGATTTGTGCTGCATTTACTCTCATGGCAACCAAATTTGGATGGACTCGTTGGGGAGCTGGCTCGGCTACCATTTGTGGTTTATTTCATGGATATCCTTCCTCAGTTCTGCACCTTGAGCCTTGGGCGTCGTCTTGCTAATAACTTGGATGGGAGACTTGAAAACCTCCAATTGGGAATCTATACTGATCATCCTGGGCAGTGAGATCCCTTCATTAAGGCGCATTTTCATTGATGCTAACGCTCCGCTCCGATCTAGGCTGTTTGCGCAAAATGACTACCGGGGAGGGTTCTAGACCCGACTGGACTATGAGTACTTGTCGTTGTTTTGTTTCAATTGTGGTAGACTCGGTCATGGAAATGCAACATGTTCGTTCCCTCCACCTCCACCGGGATCAGAGATTTACAGCAGTTCAATGTCGGTCGTTCGCATGGTATTATGCTTGATGAAGTATCTTTTCTGTCGGTCGGTCATCTCGCAGTGCCACGACGAGGGCGTGGTCGCTTCACTTGGGTTCATCCTCAGAACTGTGGGGGATATGCTTCCCACAATCGCCCTGTTCAGGAAGAGAAATCAGTGGATGTGGATCCATGGCAGCATCAGACAGTCTTGGGATTAACGGCTGGGGAGCCAGCTGGTATGAGTTCGGTACCTCAACCTGCTTCTGGTGGGTCTCGTCTGTCTAGAAGGGGTCGGGTTCCTGCACAATGCCAGGCTCGTGTGGTGCTACCGCCCATTCGTGTATCAGAGATATCTTCAACTCCCACTCGTTCAATGATTTCTGATGCATCTGATAAAGGGAAAGGCAAGGCTAAGGTTCAGGAGGTGGATTCAGATGAAGAGGACTTTCCGCTGGGAGAGTCCTCTGCTCCACCTCCTCGGCCTGGGTTCCATATGTTCTTGACTGATGCGGAGATGGAGGTTGACTGTTCCAAGCGGACTGCTTCAGAAAGGGAGGCAGAGGATCAAGGTGCTAGTAATGTGGTGGATGCTCTGGAGTTTGAACCAGCAGCGAAGAGACATCATGGGGAGGAAGATTCAGGTGACATTCTGGAAACTGTGGTGGCAGCCAACAATGAATGGCCCCACCCTACTGAATGAGCTGTTTAGCATGGAATTGTCGAGGCTTAGGTCCGGCCTTGACGGTTCAAGCCTTAGAAGGACTGGTTCGTGTGCATAATCCTTGTGTTTTATTTCTTTCTGAAACTCGTAATGATCGTAGCTATGTTCGTGATATTATTATGTCTCTTGGTTTTGTTGATTGTCGGATTGTGGATCCTATAGGAACTTCAGGGGGCCATGTTGCTGCTTGGAGTTCTGATGTGTCTATTACTTTCTTATGTAAAGACTCTTTCTATATTTCTTTGCAATTAAGTATGAATGGAGTGGTGTATGTGCTGGTTTTTGTGTACTTGTCGTGTGAAGCAGCAGTTCGAAGGCAACAGTTTGCCTATTTGTCTCGATATTGCTCTCTTTTGGATGTCCCATTCATGGTGGTAGGTGACTTCAATGAACTTCTTCATTCACATGAAAAACAGGGGGGCCGAGAGTTTGATCTTCATCGTGCTCTCCCATTCCGGAATTTTGTTGATGATTTAGGACTCATGGACATTGGTTTTAAGGGATCTCGGTTTACTTGGTTGAACCGTCATGCTGATCATAATATAATCCACAGTAGGCTAGACCGATATTTGTTTTCATTGTCTTGGATTAATCATTGGTCGAGAGGTGAAGTTCAACATTTGGCAGATCATGGGAGTGATCATCGACCCATCTTATACACTTGGAATGGTGAGAATCATTTTACAAAACGCGTTTTTATGTTTGATGCTCGTTGGGGTACTAATGATGAGGCTCTCGCCATTGTTTCTGAGGTTTGGTCTTTGGCTGTTCGCGGCTCTCCTTGCTTTCAGTTATAGTCTTGGATGAAAAAGGCTAGACATAGATTATTTCAATGGGCACGACTCGGTACTACCAATTCAGCCCGTCTTATCAAGGAATTGCGTGCTAATGCCACTTCTATTAGAAATTCTTACCCGGTAGACTGGGAAGCCTTGAATCATGTTGAATCTGAGTTGGCTTCGGCATGGGCTGCGGAGGAGCTATTTTGGAAACAAAGGTCTCGGGTATCTTGGTTAAAGGTGGGTGATCATAACTCCAACTATTTTCATACGGTTACTCGATTACGTCGGCGAAGGAATCAGATTCATGGGATCTATAATGCAGCAGGCGAATGGGTGACTACCCCATCAGCAATTAAACAGGTTGCAGTGGATTATTACAAGGGTCTTTTCTTTTCGGAGGCCAATAGTTGTGATTTTGCCCAGCAGGTAGAAGCAAGGGTGAATTTGTTGCCCATTCAACCTTTGGTCACTCCTATGATGAACCAATGTCTAGTGGTTGCTCTTTCTCCGGACGAGATAAAGAATACCATTTTTCATATGGGAGAATTTAAGACTGCTGGTTCTGATGGTTTCACAGGAAGTTTTTTTAAGGCATTTTGGCCAATTGTTGGAGATAGTGTGATTCGTGCTATTACTTCTTTCTTTTAGTCTGGGAAATTGTTACGAAATATGAATCATACTTGGCTTACTCTTATTCCTAAGGTGGCAAGGGTGGAGCATGTTTCTCAGCTACGTCCAATAAGCATGTGTCAATTTTTGTACAAAGTCATCACCAAAATTATGGCTTCTAGATTAGGCTCTATCTTGCCTCATCTAATTTCCTCTGAAAATACGATTCTCCCACTCTTGGCTCGAAATTGGCTCAAAAACCAGAATTTCCCGACCCACACGGGCAGGTGACACGCTAAAACACAACACCTAACAATGGCCAAGTGTAACCAATGAAAGGGACTGCAGTATAGTGGCACAAGTAATAAATATCGAATCCACGGGCCTCTAGAGTTACTATTACTCAGCTTCAGTTCATTATCTAGCAAACTAGATTAAGGATTGATTAACTAAACTACTCTACTAACTAAACTAAGTAAAACTACTAATTACAGTTTGGGAACTCACTTAGGTATGATTCCCCCTAGCTCCTCAATTACGTCCAAGTTGCAATTACCTTTGGTTGATCTACTGATGATTAAACTGCGGAAGATCCTAAATTAGCTTGGAATCTCTTAAGCTGACCAAGCCCTCTCAGTCAAACTACCCGGCAGACGACTAGTCTTCACCAGGATAGAAAGCTGAGGCTATGAACACAAAACTCCACTACTGGAATGAATTCCAGTACAAAGCAGTGAATTGATTGACTCTCGCACAACCAATTCACCACTATCAATCAAGGAAGCTCTCTTAACCTAATCAGATTCTATCTATCATAGGTTAAAGCAGAAATCAAGAGAATTTGATCAAGATTCAATTGACTCAATAAATCATGCCTCAATCGATTATAATCAAACAATATAGCATCCAAAACTTCATACAAGAAAGATCTTAACACATGGAACTAGGGTTCCTCAAAACCTAAGTGAAGGGAAGTTACTCCATAGAGAAGAGAGAGACTGCAGAAATCTGATCTAGATCTTCAATCTCCATCTCCAAGCTTGATTCCCGAGCTCCAATGGCGAAGAAATCCTCCAAAATAGCTCCAAGAATGTTCCCAAGTCGCTCTCTCTCTCTAGGGTTCGTCCCTTGGGTGTTTGGGATCCAAAACCCAGCTCCCCCTCTCCAAAAATCGCAAAACAGCTTTTATACCCGCTGAAACTCGCACCCCCTACTTGCACGGCCGTGCAAATTGAGGTTTTGGCCGTGCAGACCCCTTGGGAAACCCACACGGCCGTGCAGAATTTCACACGGCCGTGCACAATTTCCAGCATGCACTCCTAAGCTTCGTTGATCTCGTTTGAGCTCGTTTGACCTCCGATTCAGTCGCCGTTTGATCCCAGACGCTCGTAGTCTCGTCCTCTTTCTTTTCATAACAAGCTTGCATGATTCTTTGTCCAGAAAGTGAGGTATAAATCCATTCTTCTTAAGGTCATACCCGAGTTTCTTCTCCCGAATCGTCAATTGATCTCTGATTGACTTGAAACTTGCGCCTATGCTTCCCTTTATGTGCTAGGACCTGAAATGTGACAAAGGAACACAACCTAGCATAAAATAGGCCAAAGACACGATAATTCAAGCTGAAACAATCAAGAAACAAAGGGGAAAACATGTGCAAATACCGAGTCATCAAATCCCCCCACACTTAACTGTTTGCTTGTCCCCAAGCAAACCTAACTCAAACCAATGCAGCTCTCCAGAGCTCTATAGAAACATACAACCCCGATCGTCGGTAGAGGATTTTCTAGATCATATAGCAGCTTACGAGGTCAACTGGTCTTCTAAGACGTTCCCTATCTCTCTCAATGCGAGTACTAGACTCAAGCCAGGATCATGAGAAAAAGTAGAAGTAAGACAGTCAGTTCATGGATAAAGGGACTCACACCATTCACAACCAAGGACTCGTTGTACCGGGGTGCTCTTTCACTTCATTTCACCGTTGGAACCCCTTTTTCTCACTTTCATTTACATTTTTTTCTTTCATTTGGTGGGGTTCCAACTGCAGTCTTTTGCACGGTCGACCCTTATTAGTCGAGCAAGAGCAATTTCTGTACATCTGGCGCTCGCCAGAGTACTTCTTTTAACTCCTTTTCCTCAACTCGTGTGGAGGGTCAATGAAATTAAGGGGGGTCGGAAGCTCTATCCGTGCCCTTAAAAACACATCCTCGAGTAGGCAAACCGTTCAACGGGTGAAAATTTTACTTGTACTAGAGACAGCTTAGCTTCACCTTGTAGGAGTACCCCACTAAGGATCACTAAAATCTCTTCCAAAACCCGATTTTGTGCAATGAACGGTGCCACACACGTTGGGCTTACCCCATGTTTAAGATTTTAATGATTTCGACATGGAGGACCAACTGCTTTCCATTTTCCACATGAGCACCCTGTTCGATACACGAGTCCATAACACCATCCACATAGAGTCACCATTACCACATGAATTCAACGGTCCTAGCTCCACTAATTCACAAAATCAACTGACACAGCAAAGAGCTAGATAGGAAATATCTTATACTTCAACATCCTCCATAGTGCTACACTACCTCCCTAGGTTGCACATTACTATAGAGATCTGTCAATTCAAAGCATACTGAGTAGGCAATTTGCAATGGGAACACGTACTTGGAGCCCTCAAATCGAAATTTGGACAGTGGACTAGGCTCCAAGTACACAAACAGCCAAACATTCACCCGCATACATAATCGAACACCCCCCCGACACTTAAGCACGACATTGTCCTCAATGGAGGAAAGATAAGGAGTGTAGAACGAAGTTACCAGATCAAGGGTGAATGATGATGTACGGGTCAGGCGGTGCATTCCAGGAAGAGAGAGTACTCAGAACACAAACACCACACAAAATCTCACAAAGGTTGAGTTATTGACTCTAAAATAAAATAACAAAACTGACTCAACCGAGGAGAAATAGAGAAAGAAATGCAAACCGACTGGTTGGGTTGCCTCCCAACAAGCGCTTCTTTCACGTCGTGAGCCGGACGATGGCCCCTAAGTTTCGGTCCATGCTAGAACCTCCTTGAAGTTGAGGTTCTCAGTCGATGAGGTGGAGTCTCAAGTCACAAGCATGTGGTGTGGCAGGTGATGAAGGCTCATGTACTTGATGCAGATGAAGTCTCCACCCTCGAGACCTCTTCTTCTCTTCTCTCGTCTCATTGCCCCAAACCAGATAAGACAGCTTCGATTGGCCACCATCGCGTCCACCAAGAGGGACCGATGTCGATGTGGCCTTGGTCTGGGAAAGAGACACTGCAAATGGGTCCTTGCCAAGCAGCTCCTCGAAGTTTGGTGGAGATATCACATGTAACTCATGGCCGGTGCAGGCCTCTTCCACATTAACTCCGTCCTCAGCCTGGACGCCAATTGCTTCCTCAACCCCCCTTCCTTCTTCAAGTGGTATCACCCCTGGGAAATGATCGAGAACTTCCTCTTCTTTGCTTTCTTCCTCATCCTCCACAACTTCTTTCTGCACCCTTTCTTGCTCTTCTTCTTCTAGCACAGATTGGAGAGCAAGTCGCCATGCAATTTCTTCAATGAGATCATCTTGCATCTCCTCGATCGGGCCCAACATGTTAGAGCAGAAATAAGGAATTTTGTGATATGCAACCAGAGGACTTTCCTAATCATGATTATCATGGGAGTTCTCTGTGATAACTTATGTATGCTCCTCAACATCCCCATAGCCTTTGTCACCCTCCACCTCTTCTAGCATGGTAGCAGAAAGGTGATCTGGAGCAGGTTGTGCACAAGCTCGCTCAAGATCATCGACGCTCTTCTTAAGGCTTATGAGGATCTCCTCTGTTTCACGATAGGCCTGGGTACAAAGATCCAGCCTGACACATGATCTCTCACTGTCTCGAGCAAACTGCTCCATGAGAAGCCTCAATTCATAGTTTGGATCTGGCTGTGGAGTGTAGCATGGCTCTGCAGAATGGCCCGTGAAGGCCGCCATGGGTAACTCCAGCTCTGATGGCCCTTCTGGTTGTGGAAGAAAGTCTTCTTGGTAATGAGGTTGTCCTTTATATGCCCAGGGGTCTGATTGTTCTCCGTAGTAAGGGGGTTGGTACTGGAACCCGACTCCATAGTCTTCTCCTCCTTGGTTGCTCTAGGGAGTCTCGGGGTAATACCACTCGGATGGTGGTGGATACCCCCAATGATTGGAGAAGCCATGAGGGTCCATGATTCAGATCTGCACCAACAAAAACAAAAAACACCCAAGTGAAAAGCAAGGGCGGAAAACAAAAGAAAACGCTAAAGTAACAAACTTCTGCCTTTCCTAATAATCTAGAAAGTTCCCCGGCAACGGTGCCAAAAACTTGACACGCTAAAACACAACACCTAACAAGTGGCCAAGTATAACCAATGAAAGGGACTGCAGTATAGTGGCACAAGTAATAAATATCGAATCCACAGGTCTCTAGAGTTACTATTACTCAGCTTCAGTTCATTATCTAGCAAACTAGATTAAGGAATTGATTGACTAAACTACTCTACTGAACTACTACTACTAATTACAAGTTGGGAACTCACTTAGGTATGATTCCCCCTAGCTCCTCAATTAGGTCCAAGTTGCAATTACCTTTGGTTGATCTACTGATTGATTAAACTGCGGAAGATCCTAAATTAGCTTGGAATCTCTTAAGCTGACCAAGCCCTCTCAGACAGAATACCCGGCAGGCGACTAGCCTTCACCAGGATAGACTGCTAAGGCGATTCACACAGATCTCCACTACTGGAATGAATTCCAGTACAAAGCAGTGAATTGATTGACTCTCGCACAACCAATTCACTACTATCAATCAAGGCAAGCTCTCTTAACCTAATCAGATTCTATCTATCATAGGTTAAAGCAGAAATCAAGAGAATTTGATCAAGATCCAATTGACTCAATAAATCATGCCTCAATCAATTATAATCAAACAATATAGCATCCAAAACTTCATACAAGAAAGATCCTAACTCATGGAACTAGGGTTCCTCAAAACCTAAGTGAAGGGAAGTTACTCCATAGAGAAGAGAGAGACTGCAGAAATCTGATCTAGATCTTCAATCTCCATCTCCAAGCTTGATTCCTGAGCTCCAATGGCGAAGAAATCCTCCAAAATAGCTCCAAGAATGTTCCCAAGTCGCTCTCTCTCTCTAGGGTTCGTCCCTTGGGTGTTTGGGATCCAAAACCCAGCTCTCCCTCTCCAAAAATCGCAAAACAGCTTTTATACCCGCTGAAACTCGCACCCCCTACTTGCACGGCCGTGCAAATTGAGGTTTTGGCCGTGCAGACCCCTTGGGAAACCCGCACGGCCGTACAGAATTTCACACGGCCGTGCACAATTTCCAGCATGCACTCCTAAGCTTCGTTGATCTCGTTTGAGCTCGTTTGACCTCCGATTCAGTCGCCGTTTGATCCCAGATGCTCGTAGTCTCATCCTCTTTCTTTTCATAGCAAGCTTGCATGATTCTTTGTCCATAAAGTGAGGTAGAAATCCATTCTTCTTCAGGTCATAGGCCGAGTTTCTTCTCCCGAATCGTCAATTGATCTCTGATTGACTTGAAACTTGCGCCTATACTTCACTTTATGTGCTAGGACCTGAAATGTGAGAAAGGAACACAACCTTAGCATAAAATAGGCCAAAGACACGATAATTCAAGCTCAAACAATCAAGAAACAAAGGGGGAAACATGTGCAAATACCGAGTCATCATTTCCCCTAGGAGATCTCGGCTCAAGGGTCTAGAAGAGAGAAGGCATCCCCAAAAGATGGTTTCCACTTTTTTTCCTTTTGTTCTTTCCACTTCTACCATGGAGTAGACCTCCTTTCACTTGGGTGTAGTGAAACCCTAACTCTACCATGTAGTTTTCTTGTATGTGGTTTCGATGATTGATATTGGGAATTGTTCAATCCAATGTTTGAGGCATTTTTCACCATGATTATGCATGCTTGTGCTTAGCAACTTAGCGGTTGTGTTTGTTTTTTGTTTAGCATTCTATGGATTGTGCATAATTGTGCTTAGCACCTCCTAAGTTTGTGCATTTTGGTGCTAGTAATCTAATTTGCCACCTTAGCCTAGTTTAGAGAGGAACATCCCCCTTTCAAGGGAGACTCAATCGAGTTGGTTTTCCTTCCGCTTTCTAAGCCACCTAAACTAGGTTGAGATAGGCCAACCCTCAATATTGAATTAAACAAGTCGATTAATCTTGGTTAAACCGTCTGACCTTCGAGTTGAGTGAGGAAGTAAGCCGATTACCGATTGTCTAAACCGAGAGGGTCGAGCGACACGACCTTTCATCCTCACCTCGGTTTAGCAGTTGAGACTGTGGTCTCCAACGACATACGCTTTCCTCTACGGTTCACGATTAACGTGCCCAAGGCAATCGTTCCAATCCAAGTAGCATGGTAGCGGTTAGGGGGGGAGCGAAACCCGAGTGACTTTCCCATAAAAGAGTTTTCAAACTAAATTACCTTTGCTTTCTTTCATTTCAATTAGCAAACCTTTAAACCAAAGTTTAGTTGCTAGATAGTTATTTCAACAATGGAAGTAGGGATAGACGGACCGGCCCGGGTCGATATCTAAATACTTGACCTATACTGCACCCAATTAGAGTTTAAAAACTTGGGTTCTAATTGGGGTTTAATTGTGGTGTAGTTTCGTGCGAGTCATTACTCTAGCTAGCATTTTCTATTTTGTCTTTGGTTTTGTTTTTCATTTTATCTTTTTGTGATGCAGAGTTGAGTTATTGATCCCCGATAGCCGCTCCTACAGGTGGGGGTATCAATCAACACCCGTATGGTGCTACCCCGAGCCGACATGGAGCTATCAAGAAGTAGATGAGTACGGATCCAGGGTCGACCACTGATTCGGGCCTAAGTGTACATGTTTTACCCCAGTTTACTTAGGTGTTTGTGGCAAATTCACTCCTAAAAAGTTGGTTTTACGGTAGTTTTCTCGTGTTTTAGGGTGTTTCAGGATTTAACAGGTGAAACCAGCCTCAGAGTCGAAAGTAGGGCAAAAAGAATCAAAAACCGGGAGAAGAGGTGAAAAAAGGCCAATTCACGGCTATCCAAGGAAGTTCATAGTCTTGCATGACCGTAAAGAAGAGCCCTTGACCGTGAATCGTGAGGCGTCCAAAGCCAAAAAAGAGGTTACTGACGCAAGGTGAGTTTGGAGGCTGTTGACCGTGAAAAGAAGTGATCAAAGCGGTGCGTTTTGGCGCACGCCTGCAGTTCACGGATGTGTTTCGTGGTTCACGGCCGTGAACTCAGGCCGTCTCTGGTTTAAAAGATGAGCTGAAAGGAGGAGAGAGGAGAGAGCCCACTTTGTGGGAAAAGCCTTCTTCAGATTTCTAGAGAGAGAAACACAAACCAAGGGAGAAGAAGGCTAGGGTTTTGCTTCAAGGTGGATTTTGGGAAGATTTCCTCCAAGGAAAGCTCAACACAAGGGCCAAGAAGATTGGGAGCATCCTCCAAGATGGTTTCCACCTCTTCTCCTCCAGTTTTTCCCATTTCTAGCATGGAGTAGATCTCCTTTCACTTGGGTGTTGTGAAACCCTAACTCTACCATGTAGTTTCTTTTATATGAATTGAATGATTGTCATTGGGTATTGTTTAATTCAATGATTGAGGTATTATTCATGTTGATTGTGCATGCTTGTGCTTAGCAACCTAAGGTTGTGCATGTTTTGTGCTTAGCATCCTTAGGTTTGTGCATTTTGGTGCTTAGCAACCTAAGGTTTGTGCATAATTGTGCTTAGCACCCTTAGGTTTGTGCATGTTGGTGCTGGCAATCTAATTAGCCACTTAACCTAGCTTAGAGAGGAAAATCCCCCTTTCAAGGGAGACACAATCTAGATGGTTTTCCTTCAGCTTTTTAAGCCACCGGCCCGGGTTGATATCTAAATACTTGCGCTGTATTGCACCCAGCTAGAGTTTAAGAACTTGGACTCTAGTCGGGATTTAATTGTGGTGTAGTTTCGTGCGAGCCAAGTTTTTGCAAGTGTGTGTGCTTTGCTTGTGCTTGACTTGGCGTGTTTTCCGAGTGTGTGTAGGTGGTGCATGACCAGGAGTAACCCGAAAACTTTGCTACCACTTGACGATGACATAAATCGAACTCTCCTGCTCCTGGCACGGGAGAGAGATCTAGCGGAGACAAGGAGAAGAGGAAGCCCCGACTTAGATGGGATGTTTTATGGCCCCACTTGAAGCGAAGTTACATAAGTTGATCAGGGTAATGCTCGAGGATAACGGGCAAGTAAGCGGGGTAGCAATACCTATGGAGTGGGGTGCAAGTTGGGACTATGAGGAAGTGGAGTATCAATGGATGACCCGCCTGCAGGAGGTGGTGATGACCTTTGTCGCCTCCAGCAATAAAAAGTTTGAAAGAATCGACAGATTCATTAGAGAGGCAACATAGAAGTTCTCGGCCATAGAGGCGGGGTTGGAGAGTCAGAAAACCCACTTGATCAACCTGGCCACAAGCATAGGGGTTATCTCGCAAGCGGCTCGGTCTTTCAGCCGACGAAGTTGACGTAGTGACCGTTACTCTTTAAAGTGGAAGAGAGGCCAACGAGCTACCCCCGAAGAAGAAACAGCTCGCAACAGAGGAGCAACAAGGGGGTGGTAACCTCCCCTCGCAGCTGGAAGCCACCAGTGAAGGGGACCTCGACTCTACGACTCCTCAACCGACCTCCCAAGAAAAGGATGTCACTCCAACCCCTCAACCGGAGCAAGAAAAGAAAAAAGTGACCCCAACTCTCCCTTATCCTTCGCGACTCCGCAACGACCGCATGGCAGCGGAGTTCTCCCACTTCATGGAGTTGATGAACCAGTTGCATTTAAACATTCCCTTCCTGGAGGACGTCACCCAAATGCCCAAGTACGCAAAATAATTGAAAGACCTCCTCACAAACAAGAAGAAGCTTGAAGGGGTAGCTACTGTGAGCTTGAATGAGGAATGATCCGCCCTCGTACATAACCACTTGCCTCCGAAACACAAAGATCCAGGGAGTTTCACTATCCCTTGCTTTATTGGTGATGTGTGCATAGGAAAGTCCTTGGCGGACCTAGGAGCTAGCATTAATGTGATGCCCTATATGTTGTTTCAAAAGCTAAAACTATGAGAACTTAGAGCCACTAGGATGCACGTTCAGTTGGCAGATAGGTCTGTAGTACAACCTAAAGGTGTTGTGGAAGACCTGCTCATTAAAGTAGGACCTCTCGTTTTTCCTATCGACTTAGTTATCTTAGACATTGATGAGAAAGTTGAGGTCCCCCTCATCTTGGGTAGACCTTTCTTAGCCACCGCCAAGGCCTTGATTGATGTGCATGGGGGTAGGCTGGTGCTTAGGGTAGGAGAGGAAGAGGTCACATTCTCAATTGATGATAGCATGAAGTTGTCTCGTTCCCATGATGATTTTGATTACTGCAAATAGGTTTTTGACTTCATGGAGGCACTTGCGTCTACGGGTGCCCTCACCTCTGACCCTTTTGAGGAGTGTTGTTTGGTAGGGACAGACGCCCCGGAATCCCGGGAGGATGGAGGCCAACCCCCGCAAGATCAAGAATTGGAGGCATTACCCTCAATGCCGAAAATCCCTACCTCTCTGGAGGAACCCACCGAGTTGGAATTGGAACCGCTACCTCCTCACCTCGAGTACGCCTTTTTGAGGGATGACAGAAATCTTCTAGTCATCATCAACGCCAATCTTACACCCGAGCAGAAGGTAGAATTGATTGGGGTCTTAAGTCATCACGAGAGGGCAATGGCATGGAAGATCACAGATATCCGGGGAATTGGGCCAAATTTTTGTTCACACAAGATCCATCTGGAGGAGGGATCCAAACCGGTCTGGCAACCGCAGAGGCTAGTGAATCCTAATATGGAAAAAGTGGTGAAAGCAGAAGTGATCAAGCTACTGGATTTCAGGATTATCTACCCTATCTCGAATAGCCAGTGGGTGAGCCCAACCCAGTTGGTCCCTAAGAAAGGAGGAATGACTGTGGTAGCCAATGAAAAGAAAGATCTTATACCAACAAGAACAGTGACGGGGTGGAGGGTATGCATTGACTATCGAAGATTGAACGAAGCCACTCGAAAGATTGGTTTCTTCACATCGCTCAAGGACCTATCTAGCTATGTTGTCCAAACAACATACCTATCTAGCTATATGAACTTGAAGAAGGTCCTTGAGCGATGTGAAGAAACTAATCTAGCTTTGAGTTGGGAGAAGTCCCATTTTATGGTCTGGGAGGGCATTGTGTTGGGTCACAAAATCTCCAAGCGTGGGATTGAGGTGGATCGAGGCAAAGTTGAGAGAATAAGCAAGCTCCCTCCTCCAACCACATTCAAGGGCACCAGGAGTTTCCTTGGGAATGCGAGGTTTTACCAACGTTTCATTGAAAACTTATCGAAGATTGCATTGCCCTTGACCAAGCTTTTGGAGAAGGACGCCCCATTCCTTTTCACAAAGGAATGTTTTGAAGCTTTCAACATCCTTAAAGAGAAGCTCACAAATGCCCCCGTAATGGTCTCACCGGGCTGGGACCTTCCCTTCGAGCTCATGTGCGATGCTAGTGACTATGCAGTGGGAGCAGTTTTGGGTCAAAGGCGGGGTAGATAATTCCAACCTATTTTCTATGCCTCAAAGACATTGAATGATGCTCAGGAGAACTATACAACCACGTAGAAAGAGCTGCTGGCAGTAATCTTTGCTTTCGATAAATTTAGGTCTTATCTTGTGCTTTCCAAGGTTGTTGTCTACACAGACCACTCCGCCATCCGCTTCTTGATGAGCAAGGAGGATGCCAAGCCCCGACTGATTCGATGGATACTGCTGCTTCAAGAGATCGATGTGGAGATCAAGGACAAAAAGGGAGCCGAAAACCTTGCAGCTGACCACCTCTCACGGCTCGAAGGACCTGGAGGTAGCACTCCTCCGAGAGAGATAAATGACAATTTCCCCGATGAACGTTGACTCGCCCTTGCCGCTGCAGAGAGTATCGACTTGTGGTTTGCCGACTTCGCCAATTATCTGGTTGGAAGGCAGCTACGCAAGGGGATGACTACACACGAGAGGAACAAGTTCTTCTCCGACCTCTATGCTTACTTTTGGGATGATCCCCACCTTTTCCGAATTGGGGCTGACGGAGTCAGTTAAAGGTGTGTACTGGAGGTGGAGATGGAGGGTATTCTGAACCACTGTCATACGGAGCCAGCTAGAGGCCACCACGGAGGCAACCGAACTGCAAAAAAGGTGCTCTAGTCGGGATTCTACTGGCTGAGCCTTTTTCGGGATGCCTACAAATTTGTGAGTCATTACGACAAATGCCAAAGGACATGTAATGCTTCTAACCGAAACGAGATGCCCCAAAAGATTTCTATCACTTGTGACATCTTTGATGTTTGGAGCATCAATTTTATGGGACCTTTTCCCTCATCTTTTGGTAACAAATACTTCCTTGTGGTCGTAGACTATGTCTCGAGGTAGGTTGAGGCTCAAGCTCTCCCCACTAATGATGCAAGACGAGTCTGTGGATTTCTAAAAAAGCTATTTTTACGGTTTGGGACCCCGAGGGCCATCGTTAGCGACCGAGGAACCCATTTTCAAGGGCAATTCGATAAAGCTCCTCGCTCGCTACGGTGTCACCCACCGGGTGTCCATGGCCTATCACCCCCAACCTAGTGGACAAGTCAAGCTATCAAATAGGGAGCTAAAACAGATTCTAGAAAAGACGGTGGATCAACCCCGGAAGGATTGGTCCGCAAAGCTCGATGATGCTCTATGGGCGTACCGCACGTCTCTCCTTACCATTTGGTGTATGGCAAAGCGTGCCACTTACCCGTAGAGCTAGAGCATAAGGCTTTCTGGGCCACAAAGCTTTAGAATATGGACCCTAGTTTGTGTGGAAATGGAAGGAAGTTGCAGGTGCTTGAACTTGAGGAGTGGCGTCTCCAAGCCTATGAGAACACCAAAATTTACAAGGAGAGCACGAAGCGCTTGCAGGATGCTCGCCTAAAAGGAGGGAAGGATTTCCAGCCGGGAGACCAGGTTCTCTTGTAAAACTCTCGATCGAAGTTGTTCCCTGGAAAGTTAAGGTCGAAATGGTCGGGCCCGTATGTGGTAACGCAAGTGTTCACATACGGGGTGGCTGAGATCTCCCACCTGGAGGAAGGAACTTTCAAAGTGAATTGACACCGCCCGAAGTGCTACCTTTGAGGAGAGGTAATGCAGCACAAGGAGGTGGTGTTCCTGCAAGATGCATGACCCGGAGTCTCCGTCTAGCTTAAGACGTTAAAGAAGAGCTTGTTGGGAGGCAACCCAACGAAGGTTAGCAAGTTTGAACTACTACTACTACTACTACTACTACTACTACTACTACTACTACTACTACTACTACTACTTGTGCTTGTAATAACCTCGCCACGAGCGAGTCGTATTGTGTTGGTGTGTGTGTTTTTTGTCTCTCCTCGAAGCTCAATTATCCTACCCCGGTTTGATTCCTACTTTCACTCACCAAGACCAAGCGGTAACATCATTCTACCCCTTTCTTACGCCATTGAGGGCAATGTCGAGTTTAAGTGTGGGGGTGCAGTTTACTAGTACACTTGTGTGAGTGTGATTTATGCTTGGAGCCTTTTTTATGCCCAAATTTCAAAAATTTAAGGGCTCCGACCAATGTTTGCATGAGCAAAGTGGCCGGATGGTGGGAAATTCTCGTGTTTATTGGCATTGGTCTTGAATTGTTGCATGTGATCGAGTATATACTATGATGATGAGTGAGAAGTTCATTAGCATAGGGCTAAAATTTAGTTCTCAGGTGTGCGTAAATGAATGGATGTCTTGACTTGATCACTTGTTGCTTACAATTGCCTTGCATCGTATTAGGAATTGGAATATATGGTTGGGTAACTAGGTAGCCTGTGAGCTTTGAGCTGATCGTTTCTTCCGGTGTGATAGTTCCCTCTTACCACGGTGTGTAGCATCACAGTTGTCACTAGCAAGTATGATGGAGGCATAGGATTAGTCCACGCCCAAATGTTGATTGTCCCAAAATGTGTCATCCTTTAGTCAACCCCTTTGAGCCTTGTGACTTCGAGGGTCATTCTCAATTTAGGAGCTTCATGCGTGTGAGCTTAATGGTGTTAATAGAACGACCCACAATCCTTTCTTTGTGTCTAAACATGAGTCGTCCTTGTGTCCTGGAGCTCTCACCTTTGAGTTTCCATAGAGGTTTTACATAGGAGGTTTGTGTGCGATCCTTGCTAGGGATGAGAAAAACGAAGTGTAGTGTTGGATTGAGTTCCTCAAAAAGAGAGCATTGGTCGTTAAATGTATAGGTGGCAAGTGTTTTTACTCTCTAGTACCCCCCTCAAAAAGAAAAGAAATAAAAGAAAAGAGAAACGAAAAAGAGGTAATAAAATGGGGTAAATAAAGTAGAGAGTGCCACGAAAAACCAAAGTACATGCTCTAGGAGGGTTTCTTGGCACCCAAGCCATCGAAACTCCCACATTGTTTTAGAACTCCTTCACTACTAAACTTTAATGTGCTAGCAAGAGTAGACCGAGGAAGAGTGCTTCAATGTAGTTCATGATGGGTGATAGTTTGGAAAGGATAGATAAGTGTTTTGGCTGATGCTATTGGCATTGAGTTGAAAAGAGGGGTTTTAGTCGAAACCATAGAACCTTCGTGTTTAGGTTGAAGATGTAGTACCTCATGCATGATTGCCACCACCCAAAAATCATTTTTCCCATGTCCAAGACAATTGCCAGTCATCTGAACCCGTGTCTAAGACCTCCGGACGAGCTAGGGCCAAGAGTTTATGATTGTGTACATCTTTTGCACCAAAAAGGTCCCGACCCCACTGGTCTTGAGAGTGAGTGATTCATTCTTGCTTTGCATGTCATATCATACCTCGGTGAGGACCTTTGTTGCCTTTCCATTTGTTCCTCGGACTTGAATTCCATGCATGGTTGGTTGTGGTCGATAAGTGGTCTTGTTGCGACTTGTATTGATCCATAAACAAGGTGAGAACTTTTTGTTTGCCCGTTTTTTGTCGCTTTGAATGTCGTTTGTGGTGGATGTCGATATTGCTTGCAAGGTTCATGTATTGATTGCCAATAGCATTGAGAATCCCCACGTGGTGCACTTTGAGTTGTCCTCAAAGTATTTGAGTAGGTTGAAATATTACCTTGTGTGAAATGGTTTGCTTGGGGACAATTGTACATGTTTGGCCCCTGTTTTACTTAGGTGTTTGTGGCAAATTCACTCCTAAAAGGTTGATTTTACGCTAGGTGTTTCAGGATTTAACATGTGAAACCAGCCTCGAAGTCAAAAGTTGGGCGGAAAGGATCGAAAACCGGGAGAAGAGGTGAAAAAGGGCCAGTTCACAGCTATCCAAGGAAGTTCACGGTCTTGCATGACCGTGAAGAAGAGCCCTTGACCATGAATCGTGAGGCGTCCAGAGCCAAAACAGAGGTTACTGACGCACGGTGAGTTCACGGTCACTAAGACCGTGAACGGTAGGGGTGAAACTGGGCCAAACCCAGCCCTGACCCTGTCACTACCCAAAAAAACCCAACCCTGTATGCTCAAATATTCGGCCCGACCCGGCCCAACCCAATTCTCATTTGGCCCTGTATGACCCTGTTGGGTCGGGTCGGGATGGGTCGGGTCGGGTCATAGGGTCGGCCCAACTTCTTTTTATACAATATTAGCCCACTTAATTATTTAATATCAAATTAAATTTAAAAAAAGTGCAGATATATACTAGAAAATTTAAATAAGTTCATAAAAAAATCTAAAATAAAAAATATTTAAACTAATTCACAAAATAAAAGTTTGATTACAAAAATTCCAACTAATTCCAGAAAATTTAAGTTAGTCCAAATTCCTATACCAAAAATCCTAATTACTTTGCTCTTCTCAAGTCTGGTTAATTACTCTGTATCTGTGGGTGAATCATCACCTGCGCATAATAACATAAACAAAAGGAAAATTTAAGCAAATTCTTCATCTTTTGTACTATTTTAAACAAGTAAATTCTTCATGGCAAATTCTTTTGGGGAAAGCCTAACAACCAAGTGAATTTTGATTGAACATGATTTATACCCCCAAAAGAAGATTACCTAACTCTTCCTCATTTTATCTCCTGGTCGTGAAAAGTTGCAATGTGGACTCGCTTAAACACCCCAACACACCACCCCCTTGGATGTTGGCACTACTTGCATATTTCACGTCAGAGATGAAGCTCCTGCTGTGGGATGTCGGAAGGCACTGATTAAATGCAAACAATGGCAGCTCCTGCAACAGCAATCCGTGTGTAGCTTCATCCCCAGACACAAACAAACAAGGCTGCTGCTGCTCTTTCTGGCATATGATGGTGCATAATATGCTGCTGCTGCCTGTTCTCTTCAAGTGGAGATGAGAACCCTTAATTCCTTGCCCAATAGCTTGGGAGGACTGGCTGACAAATGGTTGTGAACCAGTAGCAGCAACTTCACAGGATGGTAATGTATCAACCTTGGGACGATATGATGCTACAATGTTCTCAGTGGTTGGACAGTGTGCTAGAGAGATGCAGACTCCTTGATTTCCAAAAGATGGGTGAAGACATCGACATATATGGCTTGCCATGAAGAAGATAGGCAGCTTTCAGTTAAGTCAGGAATCAAGTAAATAAACAATAACCAACTTTTAAGTGAAACCAGCAATCAACTAAACCAGAACCGACGAGTAGTTAACCATTCATCAGTGAGACCAAAGGATCAAATAAATTCGGTAAGGCGCAAGGCTCAACTCATGATTGATCAGCATCTGCTTTAAGCATATAAAAACATATGTATCCCTAACAGAACAACAAGGTCACACACATCTTAAGGATACTTAATCCGATCCTTGATTAAGAACGCCTATTATGACAGACTAATTACACTAGACGGGCATAGATACCAAAAATGACGAGATAAAGCCAGAGTGAAGTTGGCAGGGGTAACTGTAATTCCATTGAGCTTCCTAACAACCATCATGGTTCAGTTACTTTTTCTTGCTTCTAAGCTTACCTAGTGAAATAAGATTATGGGTTATCCTTGATCGTTCAATTCCTCTAGTTTCCACCACCTAAAGAAGTGAAACTAGCTAGCTAGCTCTCGATTCAGTATCCAGACGAATCAAATAACAGTATATAGCAAAACCCATAGAGATCTGCAGAACAACGAAACAAAAGTAAATCTAGCTAGCTAGTAAGATTAGTTACCCTGGATTAATCAGACGAGAATACATCAGTTTTTAGATTTAACCCAGATTAGAAGTCAAGCGCAGGACTGATTCAAGCAAAAACACCCGTCACTGCCTGTTAGTGCCCAATTATGAACCACAGGCGGATCAAGCAAACACCATAAATGGCAAAAGCAACCACCGCAAATCAACTGCTTATATAATTGATATTTGATAAGGAATCGTGTAAATAATTAAAAAGGTACATGTTGGGTAGTGGAGTCGTTTTTGTCCAACCGTCGAGCGACGTGTACGTTCGGGCGGCGGGGCGGCCTTCTGTAAGAGACCGCCGAGGCCGAGGGGAAGCAAAATCCGGTGAGACACACCGCCAAAATATAGGCCAGAAGCAGGATCAGCCGCCGTCGGCGACCAACCAAGCAGGCCGAGGAGAAATTTCCGGGGAGAAAAGGGTCACTGCTGTTTTGGATTTACTTCTGGAGAAATCGTCGACAATGGCGTCCGGGGAAGGGATTCGAAAACTCGACGGCGCCACTATTGCGAGGAAAGAAGAGATGAGCCGAAATGGGTTAGGGTAATTAGAGACTTAGGGTCAAAATGGGTTTTAAGGGTAAAACCCAAAAATACCCTACCCTTTTAGGGTCAGAATGTGACCCGGTCCTATTATGACCCTAAAGACTAATTTACCCTACCCGACCCACAGGGCTGGGCCGGGCCGGGCTGGGCTGATGGGTAGTATGGGCCAGAGTTACAGCCCTAGTGAACGGAGGCTGTTGACCATGAACAGAAGTGATCGAAGCCGGTCGTGAACTCAGGTCGTGAACTGAGCTCGTCTCTGGTTTAAAAGATGAGCTGAAAGGAGGAGAGAGGAGAGAGCCCACTTTGTGTGAAAAGCCTCCTTCAGATTTCTAGAGAGAGAAACATGAACCAAGGGAGAAGAAGGTGGATTTTGGGAAGATTTCCTCCAAGGAAAGCTCAACACAAGAGCCAAGAATATTGTGAGCATCCTCCAAGATGGTTTCCAACTCTTCTCCTCTTGTTTTTTCCATTTCTAACATGGAGTAGATCTCCTTTCACTTGGGTGCTGTGAAACCATAACTCTACCAAGTAGTTTCTTTTATGTGATTTGAATGATTGTCATTGGGTATTTTTTAATTCAATGATTGAGGTATTATTCATGTTGATTGTGCATGCTTGTGCTTAGCAACCTAAGGGTTGTGCATGTTTTGTGCTTAGCATCCTTAGGTTTGTGCATTTTGGTGCTTAGCAACCTAAGGATTGTGCATAATTGTGCTTAGCACCCTTAGGTTTGTGCATGTTGGTGCTAGCAATCTAATTAGCCACCTTAACCTAGCTTAGAGAGGAAAATGCCCCTTTCAAGGGAGACTCAATCTAGTTGGTTTTCCTTCAGCTTTTTAAGCCACCTAACTAGGTTAACTTAGGGCAACCCTCAATGTTGAGTTAAGCAAACCTGTTAATCGAAGTTAAGTCGTCCGACCTTTGAGTTTAGTGAGGGAGTAAGTCAACTACCGATTGCCTAAACCGAGAGGGTCGAGTGACACGGCCTTTAATGTTTACCTCGGTTTAGCATTTGAGATTGTGGTCTCCGACCATATATGCATCCCTCCGCGGTTCGCGATTACCTTGCCCAAAATAATCTTTCCAATTCACATATCATGGTAGTAATTAGGGGGAAGCGACACCCGAGTGATCCTTCCACAAAAGTAGGAGTAGACGGACCGGCCTGGGTTGATAGATAATGATTAACACAACTGAAGTAGGGGTAGACGGACCGACCCGAGTTGATATCTAAATACTTGATGTATACTGCACCCGGCTAGAGTTTAAAAACTTGGATTCTAGTCGGGATTTTATTGTGGTGTAGTTTCGTGTGAGTCAACCATCAACTAACTTTCCATGATGAGCAACCATATCCCCTGAATGTTCAACTGTTCCAACCATACTATGAAGACAACCCTCCACAAAAAGATGTAAAGATCCAATCGGATAATGAGAAATCATATTCCGCATTGGCCTTCCCAACCATGGATCCACCTCACTCGGATTTCCTCTATGAAGCAGACGAAATACGCAAGAGCACGAAGAGGCTAAGATTGAAGGTCGAGGAAGCTTGTGCACGGTTCACTTAAGACAGGTTCTTAGCGGTTCGTGATGAAAAGGAAGATGAAGTGGCAAGCCTCGAGGATGAATTGGAGCCATCTGGAGTTTTCATGGATGTCCATCGTTATGCTCAAGACTTGGAATGTTCTCTTGAGGAAGCCACCGCTCTTTCACACTTTAATTCAAGCGTTGCAGAGGAGAATCTCCATGTAGAGATGCGAGCCAAGCCAATCAAAGATATCGCTTGGAGATTTGCTATCCAATGCTTGTTTGCGAAAGAGCGAGGGAAGATAATGCAAGAAGAAGTTGTGGATGAGTTAGAAGAAAATGAAGTGGAATTTCTTGAGGATCTACAAGAGGAGGAACATGAAGAAGGAAAGGATTTGGGTGAAGCGATTGACTTCCGTGCTAAGGAGGAAGTCTTGGTGGAAGAGGCTTGCATCGGCCATGAGATTTTCAAGAAATCTCCACCGAACTCTGAAGATTTGCTTAGCAAGGATCCTTTTGTGACCACTCTTTGCTCGAACAAAGCCACACCATCATTATTCTTCCTTGATGAATGCAGTGGAGGAGAGTTGACGATGTTCTATCCGGTTTGGAGCAAAGAAGAAAGAGAAGGAGAGGTCTAAAGGGTGGAGGTTTCAATTCACTCAAGTCCATGCGTCGTCATCAACTACTATTCCATATTCTCTTGACTTGGGGCTCCACCTAGACGACGAGAACCTCATCTTCAAGGCGTCCTAGGATGGACCGAGGCTTAAGGAGTAACCGTCTAGCATTTACGTAAAAGTAGTAATTGTTGTGAGGCAACCCAAAGTCGGTTTGTGTTTCTTTTCCCTATTTTTCTCTATTTTTGTTTATGCTTGAGTAAAGTGGGAGAGATTGCATGAACACCGTGCCAAGGTCTATGTGTTTGAGTGTTTGAATGAGTGGTGTTTGAGTTAGGGGCACGGTCGAATAGATTAGGGGTTGAAAATTGTCAAAACACTCTATTTTTACCATTGTCAAGGTTTCTGGTAAATTGTCAATGCTCTGTTTTTACCATTGCCAAACCTTGACATCGTCCCAAAACGGTGCGTTTTGCATTTTTCCGGAGTTTAAGTGAATCGGCCAAAACAGTGCGTTTTGGTCAGATGTCGTGGGTTTTGGGCTAAAGTCGCGGTCGGCTGACCGTGAGAACTAACCACAAACAGGGACAATAAATTCGGCCAGTGTATAAAAGGGTCGTGACCCCCACCCTTTCACCGTCACTTTTTGTCGCCGGAATCCTCTGTGAATAGCCGGAAAACGGCGACAACCTTCTGTTTACGTCGATTTCATCGACTTCCAGCTACCCAAATTAAAATACCAGACTAGAGCCAATATCCCCACGTCGAGGAGCCCCTTTGCCAAGATTTTGGGGCGGTTTGACTTTGATTTTTCCGGGGAGGGAAATTTTCAGCGAGTTTCTTCGGGATATTTTTCAGTTGATTTTTTACACTCTCATCTTCTCCTCACCTCCTCTTCAACCCTACTTATGTCTCCAGGTCTGTTTCAAACTTTCTCTTTGTTAATTTTTCAGGATCGGGTTAGAGTTCTAAGGTGAGGAGAATTGGGAAAATTTTGCATGAATGATGAAAATTGGGCAAGGGGAATGTCGTCTTAGGTTGTTTGGATGATGCATAAAGTGTTTGTTAAGTTAATTGAGCCTTGGTGGGCAAGATTTGGCATGATTTTGTGGTTTCAATTGAAAAATGCCCACCAAGTGCAGTATAAAATTGAATGACTTAATACACATTTTTTACATGATGGTTGGTGGTCACCGGTGCATGATTTAGGTTTGAGTTTGCAACAATTATGATCTATGCATGTTCTAGTTTCATGCCTCAATGAGTTTTGTGGATGTTTGAGCATTAATGTCGGTCAACCGGACTTGCAAAAAGCACGTGAAGGCATTCTGCAACATTCCGGAATACAGATTGTGGGGGAACAAGTTTTCCTCTCTTTGTGTTTCGGTTGACCTTGTTTCCGTGTATGGTGCTTATTTTTTGGCATTTTTTCAGGATGGTTAATTAGAATCATGATTACCTCCTCAACTTGGTGAATCACGAGACATACGGAACCGAGTTCGAGACGTGGCACAACATGGACATTGGGCCACATTGGAGGCTCGATCTTGGAATGTTCGAGATACTCCATTGTCGGTCCGTGATCTCAGCCGTTGTGCTTCATCCTCAGTGGCGTGCTCTGCTTTCCAACGACGAGCCTATCTTCGAGGAGCTTTGTGTGGAGATCTGCTCCACACTCCGACATTCTCAGCCTAAGAGTCGGCGCCAGCAACCCTTTGTGGACTTCATGCTTGGAGGGAGCCACCGCAACATGGGCTACCATAATCTGGCCAGTGCCTTGGGACTGCATACCAGCATCATGACGATGACTGAGAGGGAGTACATTCGAGGTATCAATCCATAGATGGTGTACCAAGAGATCTGCGTCACGGGAGAGAGGCAGCGCCAGTTCACTACCTCGCACACCAGTGCCACTCAATTCAGACCCTAGTGGAGGATTCTCCACATGCTCCTAACTCGCTCAGTGATCCCGAGCCTCGAGTCGGGTCACCAGGTGACACTTCTTGCACCTTTTTCTCCTTAGGTGGATTGGATATTCAAATAAGCTCTCCCAAGGTGTTTCCCTCTCTAAAAACAACCCAAAACCCTAACTTTCTCACTCTAGGGCGACTCTCCCTTGAAAAGTGCAGCAAGAGGGGTATTTATAGAAAGCTGATGGCGGTCAAGGCCTTTAGGTCGTTACGTAATGGTCATGGCCGTGACCTGCCCGTGACTAGCTGGAAAATCCCCAAATCGCCCGAAACGACGCGTTTTGACTCCATCTTTAAGCTCCAAGATCACGGCCTCCTTCACAAGATCGCGGCCATGATCTTTGTGTCTTGGGAACGATCTTTTTCGCGGTCAAAATGCACCATGCCGGTGATTTGACTGAGGAAACTCTTTGCCTTCTTCGAGTTCACGACCGCGATCCTCACCCGCGAACATGGTCACGACATGGTGTCATGACATGTGGCCGTGACTAGTGTTTCTTCTCCCTTCTTGCTCATATGCTTCCTAATCATTCTCTGATGAACCCCAATCGATTCCCGATCAATCCCGAATGCATATAAGGCATGTAATTTCATAACATGTAAATGCCTTAAGAATAAGTGCTAAATAACGCCTATTTTAGGTGTTACCAGAATGCCCTCCTGAAGATTATCTGAAGATCAATTTTGATGCTATTGTCGAAGCCTCTTGTTGCTTGTCTGGCCTTGTGGTTCATGGCTCGGATGGTCATGTTCTGCTTGCCTCGAGTTTTCAGCATCAAGGGATTTCAGACCCTACCTTTTCAAAGCTTCATGCAACTAGGGATGCGATCTCGCTTGCAGCTTCTAGGAGTTTGCCTCGTGTCATCGTCCAGGGAGATGCATCAGTGGTCATCCGTCAACTTAGCCTTGGAGCAGCGGAAGATTCTGTGGGTGGCCCCCTTCTTCGAGATTGTATGTTTATCCTTGGGTCTTTGTCTCATTGTATAAAGTATAGGACGGTTCCATGGACTGCCAACTAGCCTGCCCATAAAGTGGCACGTAAAGCCCTGTTGCTGTCTCTGTTAGAATTAACTTCTTTTGACTCTGTAGGTTGGTTTGTTAGTGGGGTGGGGAGAGAGTGTGCATAACGATTATTCAAACTATCTTTTTGATCTTACTGTGACAAAAATAATTATGATTATATAGAGTGGCGGCCAAGTAATATCACTTGCTAGGATTATGATTAGTTTAGGGTTATGAGTTGTATATATTCGTATGTTTGGTTTTACTCAAATAAGCTAATGAAGAAAAAATCTTTTAGTTTTATCGTATTTTAGTTATTTATTTACTTTTGTAGGAGTAGGAGTAGTCGTAATAGTAGAATTACGATTTCGATATTTTCATAACAATTGGTATCAGAGCCACCAGGAGAGAGAAGGTGATACCCGACACAATTGAAGAAACCACGTCGGTCTTCACCATCGCAACCTCAGCACTAGCTACACCTAGAAGTGTCAATTAGAGCTGGTTCAAGTTGGGTTCAATCGGGTTACAGGTTATTCGGGTTGCGGATTAATTGGGTCAGTTGAATTACAGTTCAATAGGGTTATGGTCAATTGGGTTGCGGGTTCATAGAGTTGTGGATTAATCGGGTTACGAGTTGATGGAGTTACGAGATAGGCAGTTCGTGCGCGGGCGTGTTGTGGGTTGTTCGATTGAACATATTGTGTTACTTACGCTTTAGTCACTAAAAATTACACTTTACTCGTATATGTACTTATAAAAGTATTTTTGGTAGAAGTACTTATAAAAGTTAAAAGAAAACTAGTCAAAGTGCTACATTAATTTTGTATTCTTTTAGATGATTGAGTTATTGCAATTGTATAACTTAACAAACCAAACTTAACCCTCATTTTTATACCAAAATGAAACTCGACCACAACATAAATGTGTCAAATCTTTACTTTAGTGTTGTAAACTAACAATCATTTAGAGCAAAAGTTTCAACAAATGTAATAGTATAGAAAACAAGTAGACAAATTAATTAAAATTTTCTAAAAAATTATTGTAATAACTATTGGTTAATTTAGTTACTAAACCAAGAAAAAAATTATAAATATATATATTTAACTTTCAAATTATATAACTCCATACCCTAAATCGTCAAATGAGTTCATATGCCTAGATAGGTATGTTGTTACTAAAAATCGTCAAATGAGTTCATATAGCTAGATAGGTATGTTATTTATCAAAAGTTAAATTATTTCATATGATGGGCTATAATGGTTACTAGTTTTACATCCGGCCAACGGGCCTGATTGTGTTACTCATGTGATTTTATGTTAGGCATTTGTGATTCGTTTTTGTTATTTTGCATTTGAGATTCCAAGTAGTTCCTTGGTAGTTTCAAATTGAGTGCCAAATAACTCTATTTTCCTAATTGAATTAAATTTCTATTTAATATTAAAGTACAAAATATAAATTATATTCATTTTTTTAGATATTATATATCACCAAATCAGAGCAATAATTTGACCAAAGCTCTGTATTTTCGTTCTATGTGAAATAAGAAGCTCGCAAATGAAGCGGGAAAACTTCTCAATATATGAGTATTTTGATTTAGATATTGCATATTGTCTTAAAAAGCCAGACATATACAAAATATTAGTCTACAAAGATAAGAAAATACAAAATACTGACATATTAATATGTTTGTTAACTTGCAGAGGTATTTTAGAATTTTGTATGCTATTCCTCTATTGGAAGTTTAAGTAATAAAATATTAATTTAACATTTAACAATATACTAATATCAAAATATTATATTAACTATACATTATATTTTCCATTTCTAACAGATTTTGGACGAAAAATATTAATCCAAGGCCAGTGGTTTATCGGTATGCAATTATCGGTGAATCGTTTGTGGAACTATATTCTTTGACTTTCAGAAATTCCCGGAGCAAAAAAGAGTTAAATTACTTGGTTTGATCTAATTCGATCCAAATGTTGTTATGGTCTGGGATGGATAAAATTATTGCTTAACCTAAGCATTGGATTGTACTTTGAGAAAAAAATTACACATGCTTATTTGAAAGTTAACAAAATTATAAACAATAGAAGTGTGTTGTATTTTCTCACATATCCCTTTTTTTTTGTCTTTATGTACGTTTGAAGTCACTCTGTATAAGATTCTAACTAATGCTTCTATGGGTTGATAAATTGTTTAAGGTAAATGTTGGGCTAGCGTGAACAGGCCCCAGGGGGACATGAGATTTGTCAGGCCCAAGCACATGAGGTAGAATGAGGGGGCAGGCCCAAGTAAGTGAATTAGGGTTACATTTAGAGGAGTAGGCACATGACGACAAAAAAGAGGAGAGGACAAACGGTACGGAGTAGGAAAACCGAGAAGGAGCCACCTAGCGGGCGTGGTCCCTGCTAGGCGCCCCTTTTGGGACGTCCTGGAGCTGCCACGTACAGGCGCCTGACCATTGTTCCGTACCGAACATTAAATGAGGTGGTGACATGGAGCTGAATGCCAGGAGGACGGTTTTGGCTTCGACGACTATAAATAGTGCCTGGTAGATGGCATTTACGCACGTTGGCTTCTCTCACTAAAATCTCTCTCGACACTTATCTCTCTAGAATTTGCACTGACTTGAGCGTTGGAGTGCTAACGGGCACCGAGAGGCCCTCTACGCGCTTATTTGTGCAGGCTTCTGGCGCCTCAACGGCAGTTAGTTCCCAAAAGTTCCGGATAGGCGAGACTGGTGGGTTGTGGCTCAAACAATTGGCGCGCCAAGTAGGGGGAGAAATCGACCAGGCGCATGGAGAATGCTAATGAAGGAAATGAAGGGGAGGATAGCCCGAGATCGGAGAGCTCGAACCCCGAGGAGGGCGAGCGTCAGCCGAGTCAGGAGTTGAGTATGGACGTAGAAGGAGAGGGTAGCCATGGGCGCCCATTAGCGGGTGAAGGGGAATCCTTGACGAAGAGGGAGTTGTTTCGAACCATAGCTGACCAAGATCGGGCCATAGCGGCACTCAGAAGGGAGTTTGAAGGAGGATGAAGCGAAGACATGATGACATGTAGCCCAGGAGTGAGAAAGCGAGAAAGGGCGGGGGATGACTCGGAGTCCATGCAATACGGATTCCCGCATTACACTGAGCAAGACGCCGATCTGACTGGGCTCGAATTGATTGTTCCTTGGCCTATTTTACGCTAGGTTGTGTTGTTTTGTCGTATTTCAGGTCCTAGCAAGTAAAGAAGTGCGTAGGCGCAAGTTTCGGGTCATTTGGAGGTCAGATGGCGAATCACAGACAGGGCATGCCCGTAAATTAATGGCCGAGCCTTCTCCCCAGAAATTCCTCTCGGTGATAAAATTACGGGCAAGACCCCAAGAATTACGACCGTAATTCCCAAATTACTGGCGGTAATTGGGAAATTACGGGCGTATCTCCTCCTCCTGCAGATTAAGTGAAACGTGCGTTTTGGTGCGAATTACGGGCAGGACGTGATTACGGCCGGTATTCTGCCCGTAATTCGCCCAGAGTCGGGTTTTTGGAGGCAGATTCGAGCCAAGGAAGAGGAATTCGATTTTCTGGGCAAAAAAGAGAGTTTTAGAGAGAGAAAGAGCGAAGAACAAACCCTAGGAGCTATTTTGGAGTGGATTTCTCATCATTGAAGCCCAGATTGCGTCCCTAGGAGTGAAGATTGACATCCCAGAGCAGATTTTCCTCATCTTTATGAGTATGACTACTCTGATTTCTGTTTTCCTTTCTCTCTCTATGGAGTAGAACCTCTCTCTCACTTGGGTATGAAGAACCCTAGTTCCTTTTGTTAGGGATTTGATTGTAATGACTTGGGATGATATTATTGTTTGATTTTAATCGAATGATGCATGTTTATTGAATTGATTGGAGTCTGATCAGCTTTTCTCAATTTCTGCTGCAACCTGAGATAGATAGAATCTGATTAGGTTGTTAGAGCTTCTTCATTCGATAGTAGGAGATTGACTATACGAGAGTTAGCCAGTTTACTGCTTTGTACTGGAACTCAATTCCAGTAGTGGAGTTCTGTGTTCATAGCCTCAGCTTTCTATCCTGGTGAAGACTAGTCGTCTGCCGGGTAGTTAGACTGAGAGGGCTTGGTCAGCTTAAGAGATTCCAAGCTACTGTCGGATCTTCCGCAATCTAATCAACAGTAAATCAACCCAGGGAATTACAATTGAACCTAACTAAGGGGCTAGGGGGACTCATTCCCGAGTGACTCTTACCTGCTTTAGAAAACCGAACAGTTTACTGGTTTCTTACTGCTTTTGCTTTTAAACAACAATTACTCGAATTAGTTTGCTAGATAATAGAGAATCACGGAGTAAGCAGTAGATCTAGACCCCGGGTTGATAATATAACTTGCCCGTTACTGCATTCCCGGACTGCGATTACACTTGGTCGCAGTTTGGTGTTGTGTTTTGGCGTGTCAAGTTTTTGGCGCCGTTGCCGGGGACCCCTCTAGGTTATTGGGGAAACGTGAGAATTTGTTACTCTAGCTTTTTCTTTATTGCATTTTTCTCTTCCACCTGTGTGCCTTCACGGGTTGTTTCTACTAATTGTGTGCAGGTAGTGCATGACCCGTAGCCAGTCGGGAGAACTACTACCATTAGACCAGGAGCTTGAACGAACTTGCAGGAACTTCAAGCGGGCTCTAAAGGCACGACTGGCTGCGGAGGAGGAGCTATCACAGCTGCAGTTAGAAGAAGAAGAAGGCGAGATGGCTGATCCAGAGAACCGTGATGTGATCCCAGAGGAGCAGACCATGGGATCCTACTGGACCGCTAGGGCTGCAGACATGAGGTCACCCATTCAACACCCTCATGTCCCAGCCAACAACTTTGAGGTGAGCACCTCAGTGATCACCATGCTGCGCGGTTCAGTGGTGTTCTGTGGTAAGGAGGGAGAGTGCCCTCGATCACATCTCAGGCGATTCCACGAGCTCATCGATGGAATCAAGATCAATGGGGTACCAGCAGATGCCATCCAGCTGAGGTACTTCCCATTCACTCTGGAGGGGCAAGCCAAGGAGTGGCTAGACACTCGACCTCCGGGCTCCATCACCACGTTCGCCAGCCTGGCGGACAAGTTCCTCACCCGCTACCATCCTCCATCCAAGACAGCTGATCTGCAGAAGCAGATTACACATTTTTCTCAGGATGAGGATGAGACCATTAGGGATGCTTGGGAGAGATACACCAGCCTCTTTCTAGGTGTCCCAATCATGGTTTCAATGATGCATTCAAGGTGGGAACCTTCTATCACGCCCTCTTCCCGGAGGACAAGCAGCTGATTGATTCGGTTTGTGGCGGGAACATGCTGACAAAAACCCCGCCACAGCTGAATCAACTCTTTGAGGAGATGGCGGAGAACGGGTACGACTAGTGCACTGCCAGGAGATCGAGACGAGCACCTTGACGTGGTGTGCACGCTGTGGGCACCCAGTCATCTGATCTGGTGCAGGTGGTATCGAAGCTGGTTTCAGCTATCGATCGTTATGGTTTGATTGCAGGTACAGGACAGCCGCAGGCGATGCACTGCCAGTGATGTGAGAGCTCTCATCACACCGTGGAGGACTGTCAGGCGATGAGGGAGTCGTCTACTCCCTAGGAGCAGATGGACTTCATCGGGAATGCCAGGCGCTTTGACCCCTACAGCAACACCTATAACGAGGGGTGGCGCCAGCATCCTAACTTTTCTTGGGCGGGGCCAAATCCCAGACCACCAGCTCCCCAGGGACCACCCGGTTTTCAGAGGCCTCCATACCAGCCCAGACAGGGGCAATTCCAGCAGCCACAGCAGCCACTCTACCCGCCCAGACAGGGACCAGTTCCACCTCAGACCTAGGTGCGACCATTTCAGCAGGCAGGGGCAGCACCTGCAGCTCCAGTACAGAGTGACCCGACGGCGGAATTGAGAGATCTTGTGGGTTCTCTGGCCACCTCCAGTGCAAATAAATTCAATAACATTGAGCAGTTCATGGAGAAAGCTTCAGGCAAGTTCTTGGAGCTAGAAGCTGGTCAGAGAAACACACAGGCTGTGTTGCGAGATATACAGACCCAGCTTGGTGGTGTTGCCCAGGCTGTTGCTCGGAGGACTCCAGGTACTTTGCCTGGCCAGACCATCCCTCACCCGCAGGACCCGGATGCCAATTGCAGTGCATCACAACCAGGAGTGGCAAGGTGACTGCCGATCCACCTGTTCGGGCAGAGGAGAGAGAGACCCCTGCTTCAGCACTTCCAGCTAATCAGGAAGAAATGGAGAAGGAGGTTGAGGTGCCTGTTCCTAAACCGCAACCAGTGGTGAAGGAGTATGTACCACAGCTTCCCTTTCCTACTCGGTTGCACAAGGACCGACTGGAGACTGAGTTTGCCAAATTCATGGCAATGCTGAAGCAGGTGAATATTAGCATGCCCTTCGTGGAGGCATTATCAAAGATGCCCAAGTATGCCAAGTTCATGAAGGATCTCCTCACCAACAAGAGGAAGCTTGGGGAGTTGTCCACGGTGATGCTAAACGAGGAGTGTTCTGCCATCCTGCAGAACAAACTACCAGAGAAGCGAAAAGACCCAGGGAGTTTCACTATCCCTTGCATGATTGGTAGTTTGCATGTAGGGAAGTCCTTGGCGGATTTAGGCGCTAGCATTAATGTCATGCCATATTCACTGTTTAAGAAGCTAGGCCTAGGTGAACCCAGTAATACTAGGATGAGCATACAGCTTGCTGATAGATCTATTGTGCATCCTAGGGGTATAGCAGAGGACTTGATAGTCGCAGTAGGGCCATTTTCATATCCTGTTGATTTTGTGATTTTGGATATTAATGAGGATGTTGATGTGCCATTGATACTGGGTAGACCTTTTCTCGCCACCGCCAAGGCGCTGATTGATGTTAATGATGGAAAACTGATTTTAAGAGCTGGGGTTGAACAAATCACCTTCTCTGTTTCTGATAATATGAAACACCCCCAGCTCCATGATGATCTTGATTACTGTGATGTTGTTGCTGATTTTGAGACCGCACTCGCCATCACGAGTGCGGGTACTGATGATTTCCTTGAGCGTTGTCTTTTGGTAGGGGAACAGGCATCACAGGATATGCAGCTGGAGGCGCAGCTTGCGGAGCTGGACGAGGCTGCGAGCGAGGGGCGAGAGATACCATTCAAGCCGATCCCCATCTCGCCCCGGCTTGCTACATCATTGGAGGAGCCACCAGAATTGGAGCTTAAACCCCTCCCATCTCATCTGGAGTATGCATTTCTCTGGGAGGGGAATAAGCTCCCGGTGATTATTAGCTCGGATCTAACACCCGAGCAGAAGAGCAGGCTGGTGGCTCTACTGCAGAAGTATGCCCGGGCCATGGCATGGAAGATCACCGACATCAGAGGCATCAGCCCATCCTTCTGCTCCCACAGAATTTTGATGGAGGATGAGGTTAAGCCAGTCCGGCAGCCACAGAGGAGGTTGTCTCCTAACTTGGAGGCAGTGGTCCGGGCAGAGATTGTGAAGCTCATGGATGCAGGGATCATCTTTGCTATATCTGATAGCAAGTGGGTCAGCCCCACTCAGGTGGTCCCGAAGAAAGGTGGGATGACTGTGGTCCCGAATGAGAAGAAGGAGTTGATCCCGATGCGGACCGTGACCGTCTGGAGAGTCTGCATCGATTACCGGCGCCTGAACGACGCCACCAGGAAAGATCATTTTCCCCTACCTTTCATTGATCAGATGCTGGAGAGGTTGGCGGGTCATGAGTTCTATTGCTTCCTGGATGGCATGTCTGGCTACTTCCAGATTCCTATTGCACCGGAGGATCAGGCGAAGACCACATTCACTTGCCCCTTCGGCACTTTTGCTTACCGGAGGATTCCATTTGGGCTGTGTAACGCACCGGCGACCTTCCAGAGATGCATGCTGGCTATCTTCGACCGACTGGTGGGAGAGATCATGGAAGTCTTCATGGATGATTTCTCGGTATATGGAGACTCCTTCACTCACTGTCTCCATAACCTGGAACTCGTTCTGAAGAGGTGCGAGGAGACTAATCTGGCACTCAGCTGGGAGAAGTGTCATTTCATGGTTCGTGAGGGCATCGTGCTCGGGCACAAGATCTCCAAGAAGGGGATTGAGATAGATCACGTGAAGATTGAGACGATCAGTCAGCTACCTCCTCCCGTTTCTGTGAAGGGGATTCGCAGCTTTCTGGGTCATGCAGGCTTTTACCGGCGCTTCATCAAAGATTTCTCGAAGATTGCCCTGCCGTTGACCAAGCTGCTGGAGAAGGATGCGCCATTCCAGTTCACTCCCGAGTGCACAGCTGCATTTGAGACTCTGAAGGAGAAGCTTACCCATGCCCCTATCATGGTGACTCCTGACTGGTCTCTTCCTTTTGAGCTGATGTGCGATGCGAGTGACTATGCAGTCGGAGCAGTTCTGGGTCAGAGACGCGAGAAACACTTCCAGCCCATCTACTACGCGTCGAAGACCTTGAATGATGCACAGGAGAACTACACCACCACAGAGAAGGAGCTCCTCGCTGTGGTGTATGCGTTTGACAAGTTCCGACCCTATCTGGTGCTCTCTCATGTGGTGGTCTACACTGACCACTCGGCGATTCGTTACCTGATGAGCAAGGCTGATGCAAAGCCTCGGCTCATCCGCTGGATCCTGCTGTTGCAGGAGTTTGATATCGAGATCCAGGACAAGAAGGGAGCCGAGAATGTTGCTGCAGATCATCTTTCACGGTTGGAAGCCCCTCCGGTGGACAACTTCGAGGAAGAGATCGACGACTCCTTCCCGGGTGAGCGATTGCTGGCGATGACCCTAGTGGACAGCGTGGCCCCTTGGTATTCTGACTTTGCCAATTATCTGGTGGGCAAGCAGTTACCCAAGGGGATGGCTACTCATGCGAAGCGCAAGTTCTTCTCCGATCTGAAGCACTACTTCTGGGAGGATCCTTACCTCTTCAGAATCGGAGCAGATGGCGTGATCCGGCGCTGTGTCATGGAGCATGAGATGGGAGACATCTTGTCTCAATGTCACAAGGGACCCACTGGAGGTCATCATGGAGGAACCCGCACGGCGCGGAAGGTGCTACAGTCGGGCTTCTATTGGCCCTCGCTCTTCAAGGATGCAGACACCTTCGCACGCCAGTGCGACCGCTGCCAAAGGTCAGGTAACATTTTTGCCCGGGATGAGATGCCCCAACATATATCTGTTATTTGTGAAATTTTTGATGTTTGGGGTATCGATTTCATGGGCCCATTCCCTCCATCTTTTGGCAATCTGTACATTTTGGTTCCAGTGGACTACGTCTCGAGGTGGGCAGAAGCTCAAGCCATGCCCACCAATGATGCAAGACGGGTCTGCTCATTTCTGAAGCAGCTGTTCTCCCGGTTCGGGACACCTCGCGCCATTATTAGTGATAGAGGAACCCATTTTCAGGGGCAATTCACTAAACTCCTCTCTCGCTATGGCGTTAAGCATCAGGTGTCGGTGGCCTACCATCCCCAGTCAAATGGGCAGGCCGAGCTGACGAACCGGGAATTAAAACGGATAATTGAAAAGACGGTGGATCAGTCCCGCAAGGATTGGTCCACCAAGCTCGATGATGCTCTCTGGGCGTATAGGACTGCCTATAAGAACCCGATTGGCACTTCTCCCTATAGGCTTGTCTATGGGAAGGCGTGCCATTTGCCGGTAGAGCTAGAGCACAAGGCCTTCTGGGCCATTAAGCTGCTAAACTTGGATTTGAGTGTTGCAGGTACAGAACGTAAAATGCAGCTGCTAGAGTTGGAGGAGTGGCGTTACCACGCCTACGAGAACACCCTGCTCTACAAAGAGCGCACCAAGCGTCTCCACGACGCTAGGTTGAGGGGCCCGAAGGAGTTTCAGGTAGGTGATCGTGTTCTGCTCTTCAATGCACGCCTGAAACTCTTTCCGGGCAAGCTCCGTTCGAGGTGGTCGGGTCCCTTCACGGTAACCCAAGTTTTCCCGCACAGTGCGGTGGAGATCAGCAATGCTCAAACCGAGCCATTCAAGATGAATGGCCACCTCCTAAACTTGTACTTGGGAGGTGCTGTCGAGCGCGCAGAGCTGCTGATCAAGCTCGAGGACCCTTAGTTCCTCTACTGGCGTCCAGCTAAAAGACGGTAAAGAAGCGCTTGTGGGGAGGCAACCCCACCACGGTTTGCATTTCTATCCTTTTTCCTTTCTAATTTTTGTCGTTTTCGAGTCATTAAGTCTGTCTGGAGTCTTTCTGGAATGTTTCTCGTTCCCCGGATGGTCTATTTTGGTCTATGGTGGTGTATTTTTTGAACCGGGGCACGTTTGGGTTTGGATGTTCGAATTTGCAGGTTAAAAACTGGAGAAAAAGGGCCCTCGGCAGTAAAATTACGGGCATGGGGGGAGTAATTACGGTTGTAATTCATCTACCCCCTGCCCGTAATTAATTCAGAACAGGAAAACTGAAAAAAGGGCTCGGCATAGAAATTACGGGCAAGGGGGTAAGAATTACGGTCGTAATTTTAACCACCCCTGCCCGTAATTCGATCAGAGGGGGTAATTTGCTCTCGGCCTTAAAATTACGGGCAAGGCCAGGGGGAATTACGGCCGTAATCCTACCCGTAATTCCCCCCGAGCCTCGTTTAAAAAGTGGCGGCCGAGACCCCACTCTCTCTCTCCCCCATTTTTTCTGGTCAGTTTCTCTCCCCTCTCACCAGAAAACTCGAACCACTCTATTCTCCGGTGGTTTTTCGGCCATAGCTCGCTCACCGGAGGTCCAAATTAAATTCCGAGACCACCCCCGTGCTCCTCACGTCGGCGCCCACAAGTCTATACCAGTGGGGTCGAGTTTCGTGGTGGTTTGGCTCGCCGGAAAACCGCGACCCTTCGGTGTTCCTCCGGCCCGATCTCCCTCCTCGGACCTCCGATCGAGAAACCGCGACCACCACCGTGTTCCTGGTACTTGGGGCTTCATTCCCCAAAGTTTTGGGTGAGTTTGGCTCCGGTGAAGTCGCCGGCGACGAAACTCCGGCGAGCCTCCCGGAGAGTTTCCCGGCGATTTTTTGTGGTCTCTCGGTCTTCCCTCACCTTCCCCACGATATCCTCTTGTGCCTCCAGGTTTGCCTCTATACTTTTACTTGTCATTTGTGGGGGATTGATATTGTGGGTTTAGTGAGGAATTTCGGGAATTGGTTTGTGCTTGACTTAATTCGGTAGGCCTACATTGTTGCTTGCTTTGTTTGTTCATCTTTCGGTTGGCCTACCGAGTAATGTGAGTTGTGATTGCCCCGCTTGGAGCCTAATTTGCTGTCCGGGTTCATAATCCGAGGGCTCCAAGTGCGGTTGAGTTTCTGTGAATGGTGAATGATGCTGATTGGTTGTGAATGGTGAATGATTCTGATTGGTTGTGAATGGTGAATGATTCTGATTGGTTGTGCATGCTTTTCCTCTCTCGGGGCCTAGTCCACTGTCCGAATTTATGATTCGAGGGCCCCGGGTGAGGGTGATTGTGACCTCACCATTGACGAATTTCCATGTATGTTGTTGGGTTTCTGCTGTTTTGTGGCTGCAGGAAAATGAACACATTCTTGAACCTGCTCGACGCCGACCAGAGGAAGACTTTGCGGGACATCCGACGCCGCAAAGTCGTTCATCACCACTACCTCGACTGGAGGGTCTTCGAGGAGCTGGGTGCTCGCGAGGCAATGGAGGCTGCCATCCGCGCTTTCTCTTGGCGCCGCCTCCTCTGCCTTGCTGAGCCGATTTATCAGGAGCTCCTTTGGGAGTTCTACTCCACCTTCGAGCATTTCCGGACCCACGATGGCGCGCACGGTGTGATGGGAGCTTTCACACCACTGGCAGTGCATCGCCTGCTGCTGTCCGATACCTGAAATCATTCCAGAGCGATCGATGGTTGAAACTAGTTTCGACACCACTGCACCAAATCAGACGACTGGGTGGATACAGCATGCACACCCCGCCCTGGTGCTCGTCTCGACCTCCTTGTCATTCCCCAATCATATCCATGCTCTGCCATCTCTTCAAAAATTTGATTCAGCTGTGGCGGTGTCTTGGTGAGCATATTCCCGCCACAAACCGAGTCAATCAGCTTCTTGTCTTCCGGGAAGAGGGCATGGTAGAAGGTGCCCACCTGGAAGGCGTCGGTAAAACCATGGTTGGGACACTTGAGGAAAAGACTGGTGTATCTTTCCCAAGCATCCCGGATGGTCTCATCTTCATCCTGAGCAAAGTGGGTAATTTGCTTCTGCAGGTCCGCCGTCTTGGACGGAGGATGGTAGCGGGTGAAGAACTAGTCCGCCAGGTTGGCGAACGTGGTGATCGAGCCTAGAGGTCGAGTGTCCAGCCACTCCTTGGCTTGCCCCTCCAGATTAAATAGAAAGTACCTCAGCTAGATGGCATCGGCTGGAACCCCATTGATCTTGATCTCATCGATGAGCTCGTGGAATCGCCTCAGGTGTGATCGGGGGCACTCCCCCTCCTTGCCACGGAATACCACCGAACCGCGCAGCATGGTGATGACAGAGGTGCTCACCTCAAAGTTATTTGCTGGAACATGAGGGTGCTGAATGGGCAACCTCATGTCCGCGGCTCTGGCGGTCCAGTAATGCCCCATGGTTTGCTCCTCGAGAAGGACCACATCATGGTCCTGTGGGTCACCCATTTCTTCCTCCTCGGCGATTTGCAGCTGTGCTAGAGCCTCCTCCGTATCCAGTCGCGCCTTTAAAGCTCGCTTGAAGTTCCTAAAGGTCCGTTCAAGCTCTTGGTCTAACAGTAGTAAATCTCACGACTGCTTCGGGTCATGCACTACCTGCACACAGAATGAAAACACAACCCGTGAAGGCACAAAGGTGGAAGAGAGAGAATGCATAAAATAAAAAGCTAGAGTAACAAACTTTCACGTTTCCACAATAACCTAGAAGTCCCCGGCAACGGCGCCAAAAAACTTGACACGCTAAAACACAACACCAAACTGCGACCAAGTGCAATCGCAGTCTGGAAATGCAGTAAGTGGCAAGCTCTATTTGTCAACCCGGGGCCTAGATCTACTTCCTACTCCGTGATTATTTATTATCTAGCAAACTAAGTCGAGTGATCGTGGTTTTAACTAAAAGAAGTAAGAAAGCAGGAAATGGTTCAAAGTTCTTTAGCAAGGGGAGAGTCACTCGGGAATGAGTCCCCCTAGCTTCTTAGTTAGGTCACAGTTGTAATTACCCTGGGTTGATTAACTGTTGATTAAACTGCGGAAGATCCGACAGTAGCTTGGAATCTTTTAAGCTGACCAAGCCCTCTCAATCCAACTACCCGGCAGACGACTAGTCTTCACCGGGATAGAAAGCTGAGGCTGTGAACACATAACTCCACTACTGGAATTGGATTCTAGTACAAAGCAGTAAATCGATTAACTCTCGTTTAATCAATCTACCACTACCGATTGATGAAGCTCTAACAACCTAATCAGATTCTATCTATCTTAGGTTGCAGCAGAAATCAAGAAAAGATGATCAAGCTTCAATTGACTCAATGAATCATGCATCAATTGATTAAAATCAATCAGTATAACAATCCCAAGTCATTACAATCAAGATCCCTAACACATGGAACTAGGGTTCTTCATACCCAAGTGAGAGAGGGTTCTACTCCATAGAGAGAGAGAGAGAGAGAGAGGATAACAGAAATCAGAGTAGTCATACTCATAAAGATGAGGAAAATCTGCTTTGGGATGATGATCTCCAAGCTCGATTGATGAAACCCAACTCCAAAATCACCTCTAGGATGTGTTCTTCGCACTTTCTCTCTCTAGGGCTCTGTTTTTCACTCAAAAACTCGATTCCTTTCCTTTGACTTGAAACTGCCTCAAAAACCCAATTCTGGGCAAAACACGATCAAGGGCACGGCCGTGTTTTTTTTTTTTTTTTGCCCGTCCATTCCCTCGCCACGTGTTAAAAACACGCCTGCGTTGGCCAAAACACGGTCGTGCCTAAAGAATGACACGGCCGTGTTTTGCTTCACTTTCGCCTGTGTTTTGGACTTCGCAGCAGCTCCCAAAAATCAACCCTCGGCATAAATAACACGATCGTGTTTTTTCTTTAGGCCAGCCCGTGTTTTGCTTCTTCATCAGTTAAGCTATCACACTAAAAAACACTGGCGTGCTCGTTCGTGTACACGACCCTGCTCCTCAGAACTCCGGCCCGTGTTTTGCCCCCAGCTCGACCGAATGACCTCCAAATGCCCCGAATCTCGTGCTTAGCCTTTCCTTCGACATTTGGAACCTGAAATATGACAAAGTAGCACAACCCCGCGTAAAATGGGCCAAAAATACACGACTACGAGCCGCAAACGTATAAGAACTAAGGGTGCAAACATGTGCAAATACATCGTTATCATAGGTTAAAGCAGAAATCAAGAGAATTTTATCAAGATTCAATTGACTCAATAAATCATGCCTCAATGGATTATAATCAAACAATATAGCATTCAAAACTTCATACAAGAAAGATCCTAACACATGGAACTAGGGTTCCTCAAAACCTAAGTGAAGGGAAGTTACTCCATAGAGAAGAGAGAGACTGCAGAAATCTGATCTAGATCTTCAATCTCCATCTCCAAGCTTGATTCCCGAGCTCCAGTGGCGAAGAAATCCTCCAAAATAGCTCCAAGAATGTTTCCAAGTCGCTCTCTCTCCTAATTCACCTAAGTCCTCGCCCTAACTAGATTCAATCATGCAAGCATAAAAATTCAACTTCACTTCACTACATAATCCGATTCTCCACAATTCACAAAGATAAAGTTGAAAAACAAACCTGGAGACTCAAGTAGGACGAGGGAGGAAGTGAGTTGTGGGGGAGGACGATGAAAAACTGGTCAGAAAACTGATCGGAGAGGGGTCGTCGGAGCTTCGTCGGAAGCTCGCCGGAGACTCGTCGCCGGTGACTTGGCCGGAAAAAATGTGGTCCGAATCTCCCCAAATTCACAGCACAGGCCGGTTTTTGAGGAGAGGGGATTGGGTATGACGTTGGTTTTAGGTTTTGCTCGCCGGATTTGGGGGGGAAATCAAAAAAGCGACGGGATTTCGCGTTTTCCGGCAAAGATTAAAAATTTTCCGACGAGTTTTTGGTCGTGAAGTGAAGGGTCGCCGTTCACGCCCCTTTTATAGGCAGAGCTTTGAGTTCACATACGCGTTGCCCATTTCACGGTCTTAGCGTGCGAAAGCGTCCGTAACATGGAGTGGTTGACAGGTGGTGAACATGCACCAGCGCCCAGTTCACGGACGCATTTGCCTGTTCACGGTCTTAGAGACCATGAACTCAGCAATCCGTCCGTGAACTGAAGTGAAATTAGGGCACTTCTACAAAAACAATTGACTCAACCTATTCCTCTGTGCCTCCTAATCGATCACAACACAACCATAAACTGCAAAAACACAACACTCGGCATGGGGACACCACTTCACCACTCAAACCCTTCACAAGACACTAAAACGAAAACTAAGGAAAAGAAAACAAACATCCGTTGGGTTGCCTCCCAACAAGCGCTTGTTTATCGTCATTAGCTTGATAGTAGGGGATCAATCACGACTTCAAACATGATGCCATCGAGAGTGGATCCGCCACACTCTTGGGGCGAGGCTTGTAGCCTCCCATCTTAGGCTCACAGAGTTGGCCCTCTTGGTTGGCCAACCTTGCTCCGGGCTCCCCCGTCTTCCGGGTCAAAGTTCCCTTCATCCTTCTTCTCCAAGCATTCAATCTTGGTCCTTTTGGCTTAGAACCCTTCTTAACTTCCTGCTCAACATCATCAAAGACAACACAAGTAATGGTGGGGTTTGCCTTAGGAGGCTCTCCTCCACTCTCATTCACATCATTTGAGACTACCCCCTTCACTTCATCACTCCTCACTCTGGGATCAATTTCAAGCTTGATTCTCTCCTTACCATCTCTCAAAATTAGGATTCCCTCATTAACATCTATCAATGCCTTGGCAGACGCAAGAAAGGGACGACCGAGGATGAGGGGCATATCCGAGTCCTCACTTATGTCGAGAATCACGAAATCGGTCGAATAGCAAAACTTGCCCACTCTCACCATCATGTCCTCCACTATACCCCTCGAGCTAATGACCGAACGGTCAGCTAAGGTGATGATAAGCTTAGAGATCTTTAGTTCACCTACTTCTAACTTTTTGAAAAGCTTGTAGGGCATCACATTCACACTAGCTCCTAGGTTAGCCAAGGCATTGTCTATATGGTGATCACTAATATCAAGAGGGATAGTAAATCTACCTGGGTCGGACCGCTTTTTGGGCAAGCGGTCGAGGAGGAAAGCCGAGCACTCCTCGCCAAGAGTCACGTTGGCGAGGCCTTCAAGCCTTGGCTTCTTGATGAGGAATCCTTTGAGGTACTTGGCATATCTTGGCATTTGCGCCATGGCTTCGAGGAATGGGACGTTGAGGTGGAGGTTGCGTAGCATTTCCATGAACCCTCCACACGCGTTGTCCAACCTCTACTTGTACATCCTTGTGGGATAAGGAAGAGGTGGCACATATCCATCCTCCGGCAATGCCTTCCTTGCCACCTTCCTCTCATTCCTCAAGGGCTTCTTCTCTCTTCTTTTCGGGGTGGTCTCTTCCTTATTGGACTCTTCCTTCTCTGTTTCTTCACCCGTGGCGACCTACGGAACCACCTTCACACTCCTCACTTGAAATGCATTCACCCCGGCTTGATCCTTGGGGGTCACCACAGTTTGGGAAGGTAAAGCTCCCTTGGGTCTCTCGGTGAGGGTACCGGCAAGGTTGCCGATTTGCACCTCCAAACTTTGAAGGCTCGCTTGATGGATTCGGAGACCCGCCTCAACCGAGGTAAACTTGGTAGTCGCCACATCCATAAACTGCTTAATCTTCTCGAACTTTTGGCTACTCGTACTCACAAATGTGTTCACTAGGTCCTCAAGCTTGGATAACTTGTCGGGTTGATGTTGTTGTTGAAACCCTAGGGCACCTTGTGGTTGGTACGGTTGTTGAAAGTTTGAGCCTTGGAGTTGGGGCCTTTGTTGGATGAAGGTTCGCCGAGGTTGGAAGTTCCCCGTGGGGCCTTGGAAACCCGGGGGTCTTGGATTAGCCGGTGATGCCCAATCAAAGTTGGGGTGGTTCCTCCATCCGGGGTTATAAGTATTTCTATACGGGTTGTTGACCCTAGCATTTGCCACAAAATTGACTTGCTCCTCCGGAGTGGTTGCCTCCTTCATTGCTTGGCACTCCGCTATCTCGTGGCTAGTACTCAAGCACCAGTTGCACGACATTACCGCCTGTTTTCCTTGTCTTTTATCTTCAAGCATAACCTCGATCAACTTATCCAACTTTGCCTCAAGAGGAGCACTCTCTCCCACGCTTCTCACTCCCCTTTCATTGCTTCTTCTTCCACTTCTAGTCAACCCCCAATCATACCCCCTAAGGGCCATGTCTTCTAGGATCTCGATAATTTGAGGCGGAGCCATATTCATCAACTTCCCCTAACATAAGGAGTCGATGAGGATCTTATCTTCTTGCATTAGGCCTCCGTAGAAGGTTTCAATCCGAAACTGTTCCTCAAACCCGTGGTGGGGGCACTGAAGAAAGTAATCGGAGTACCTCTCCCAAGCATCCCTCAAGGTTTCGTCCTCTTCTTGCTCAAAATGTGTAATCTTCTTTCTCCACTCCGTCGTCTTCGAAGGCGGGCAAAAACGAGCCATAAACTTGTTGAGGAGGTCGTCCCATGAGGTGATGGACCGAGGTGGGCGGTTGTTTAGCTACCTAAGTGCCTTCCCCGAGAGTGAGTATGGGAAAATTCTTAGTTGTAGAGCCTCGGTCGGCACACCATTAATATTCAAGCTCTTCGCGAGCTCCAAGAATCTCTGCATGTGCTCTCTTGGTGACTCTCTCTCTCGTGGTCGTGGAAGAGAGCATTGCTTTGTATCATAGTCACCAGAACTGGATTGAATGTTCGCCAGCCTTGGGGCCATATAGTACCCCCCCCATCATCCTTGAGGCTCCTTCTTCTCCCGCCTCCTCATTCATATGGTGGGCTTGAGCGGCTCCATCTTGCCTTTGGTTCCCCGCCATTTCCTCTTCAATGACGGGCTCAACTTCCACTTCTTCAACTACTTCTCCACTAACACCGGGACCCAATTGTTGTCCCCCTCTTTCACTCCTTCTCCTTGCCTCGGCTAGATCTCTCTCCCTTGCTAGGAGTCGGAGAGTTCGGTTTATGTCCTCGTCAAGTGATAACAAGGGCGGTGGGTTGCTCCGGGTCATGCACCTCCTACACACAATCGGAAAACACCAAGTCTAGCACAAGCAAAGAACACACACACTTGCAAAACTGGAAATTAAAAGCTAGATTAACAACCAACAACTTTTTTAGAATAACATACCGTCTTCCCCGGCAACGGCACCAAAAACTTGACTTGCACGAAACTACACCATAATTAAACCCCAATTTGAACCCAATTTTTTAAACTCTAATCGGGTGCAGTATAAGGCAAGTATCTATATATCGACCCGGGTCGGTCTGTCTACCCCTACTTCAGTTGTTGAAATCATTATCTAGCGATAAAACTTTGGTTTAAAGGTTTGCCAATTGAAATAAAATAAAGCAAAAGTAATTTGGTTTGAGAACTCTTTAGTGGGAAAGTCAATCGGGTTTTGCTTCCCCCTAACCACTACCATGCTATGTGGGTTGGATCAATTGCCTTGGGCACGTTGATCGTGAACCGCAGAGGAAAGCGTATGTGTTCGGAGACCACAGTCTCGATTGCTAAACCGAGTTGAGGATGAAAGGTCGTGTCACTCGACCCTCTCGGTTTAGACAATCGGTAATCGGCTTACTCCCTCACTCAACTCTAAGGTCGGACGGTTTAACCACGATTAATCGACTTGTTCAATTCAATATTGAGGATTGCCCTAACTTAACCTAGTTTAGGTGGCTTGGAAAGCGGAAGGAAAACCAACTCGATTGAGTCTCCCTTAAAAAGGGGGATTTTCCTCTTTAAACTAGGCGAAGTTGGCAAATTAGATTACTAGCAGCTAAATGCACAAACTTAGGGGTGCTAAGCACAATTATGCACAGTCCCTAGGATGCTAAGCACAAAATATGCACAACCCCTAAGTTGCTAAGCACAAAATATGCACAACCCCTAAGTTGCTAAGCACAAGCATGCAAAATCATGGTGAAAAATACCTCAAACATTAATTGAACAATAACCAATATCAATCATCCAAAGCACATACAAGAAAACTACATGGTGGGGTTTAGGGTTTCACTACACCCAAGTGAAAGGAGGACTACTCCATGGAAGAAGTGGGAAGAACAAAGGGGGAAAAGGTGGAAACCATATTTTGGGGATGCCTCCTCTCTTCTTGACCCTTGAGCTGGGATTTCCTTGGGGAAAATTCCCCAAAACCTCCTTTGAAGCCAAGCCCTAACTCTTCTTCTCTTTGGTTTTGTTTCTCTCACGAAAATGCAGAAGAAGGTGTTTCTCTCACAAAAGTGGTTCCCCCCTCTCTCCTCCTTGCAACTCAACTTTTAAACCCGAGAAGAGCTGAGTTCACGGCCGTGAACCATCAAATGTGTCCGTAAACTCACGCCTTTGGCCAAAACGCTCCGCATTAATCACGGCAGTTCACGGGCAACTGCTTGTGTTCACAGTCTTAGTGACCATGAACTCGCCATGCGTCAGTAACCTTCAACTTGGCTCTGGACACCTTACGCTTCACAGTCAACTCCTCTTCTTCACGGTCTTGCACGACCGTGAACTCCTGCCTTTAACCATGAACTTGCGTTGTTTCACCTCTTCTCCCGATTTTCGATCCTTTTCGCCAATCCCTCGACTCCAAGGCTGGTTCCACCTGTTAAATCCCGAAAAGCACTCAAACACGAAGAACCTCGCATAAAACCAACATTTAATGAGCGAATTTGGCACAAACATCTAAGCAAACCGGGGGCAAAATATGTGCAATTAGGCCCAAATCACTCCTATTATCACAATAAAATCCCACCTAAGGCCCAAGTATAAACCTTAGATGGGTGCAATATAGGGCAAGTATGTTTAAATATCAACCCGGGCCGGCCCATGTACCACTATTTCAATTGTTTGAGACATTATCTAGCGGAATGTTGTTTGTTGAAATCTCTACAATCTACTATTTAAAAGCAAGACTTGAAAATTAAAAAGGGTGGAAAACTCTTGGTGAGAAGCTTCACTCGGGATTTTCTTCCCCCTAACTACCATAAAACGTGGGATCGAATGAACCGGTGTGTGAGTAGGCAATTGTGACCCGTAGGAGGTGCAACAATGGTTAGAAACCATCCTCTCAATTGCTAGGCCAAGGAAAGCATTAGAGGCTACAATTGTAGCCCTCTTGGCTCAAGCAATTGAGGGTTGACTTACATTCTCCCTCAAACCAAGGTTTAGATGGCATAATCACAATTTCCCTAGGTGTCTAATTCAAGTTAGAGGTTTTCCCTTCATTAACCTAGTTAGGAGGCATGGAATGCCTAAGAAAACCCAACTCAATTTGAGCCTCTTAAGATAATGGCCCTTCTCTCTAAGTTAGGTTGGAATAGCACAATAGATTGCCAAGCACATACAATGCACAATCACCACGAAAAATACCTCAATTCTTAAATTAAACACCAACATCACACAATCATTCAATCCACACAATCAATTACATGATAGTAGTTAGGGTTCTACAACACCCAAGTGAAATGGGAAACTACTTCATAGCGACCGTGAACTGCCTCGGCGTCATTAACCTTTGAAACCCCTCTGGACGCTTCACGGTTCACGGTTTGTGGTTCCACTTCACGGGCTTGGCGACCGTGAACTCCAAGCTTTGACCATGAACTGCGGCTGAAAACTCCTCTTTGCCCGGTCTTTACTCCTTTTCTTCCAACTTTTGACTCCGGGGTTGTATCACCTGTTAGACTCAGAAACACATTGAAACACAAGAAAACTAGCATAAAACCACCATTTTTGAAGCTCAATTGCCAAAAACTTCAAAAAGAAACGGAGATAAAAAAAAGTGTACATTTAGGCCTGAATCAAGGCCGGAGGAAGGCAACAGAAGGGAAAGGTCGGGTGGGTAAAGAAGGTAGGGTATGGGTCATTGGTTTTGGGTCATGGGTCATGGGTATTCTTTAAGTTTATTATTTAATAGTTGAAAATGATGTGGAAATTTTTAAAATTTAAAATTTATTTTTAAATGTTTTTTAATTGCCATGTCACATATTTAACAGTCAACTTAGAGAGTTAACTGCCACATTAGCACAAGTTAGCGGAGTTGGACGAAGAGTGACCAAACTTGAAATATGTAACTAATTTTTGTTATCACTAATTAAATTAAATATTTATTGTGACCAAACGTGATCCATTTTAGTAATTCTAGTTACCACTCTTGTAATTTACCCATCTAATGTACTACTTCAATTAGTTAAAAGTATAACCAACAGTAAGTGGCAACCATTGTTTATAGACAGCCAAAATCTAGCATTCCTTTTTTAATTAATCGATCAATTTGCTTTGAGCATCTAATCGTAGAAAATCAAACGTCCGCCCAACCATGCTATTGCTATGCTTTCTTTCAGCCAAAGGCGCCTCAAATTCGCAGTCAACCAACTACGTCTAATACCTATGTAGATTCGTTGAAGTGAACGCCTTAGAAAAATCAACCCAGGTCAGATCGGCTGTTTGAACCATCGACTGATTTACCAAAAAAAGAAAGTGCAACTCCTCGAACTACCCCTATCATTCTCTAACAGACCGAAATCCAAACGCCTAGAATACCCATTTCCAGAAGACAAAAACTTGATAGCAACGCCAACAGGAGAGCATGGGCGATGGGGAAAATTGATACAAAAGGAGGTAAGAGGCTATTGATTAGTGAGGCGAGAAATCTGCTGCTGCTGGGTCTCCATTCGAGAATCAGGCTTTTCTGAGGGCTGCGACAGCATATCAATCGGATTGTCCATGCTCCTTTTACCTGAAGGAGGCATGCACCTCTTTGAGAAGAATGTTGAAATACTTTGCGCCCCCTTCGCCACTCGCTCTGCATTACAGAAAGCCAAATAGTGAAACCTCTTACCGGCTGTCAAGAAACATCATAAACTCATTGGAATTACGGTAACCATTACAGTATCTATTCTCATTTGAACCGTTACCTGGTGATATAGACACGCCAGCCTGGTCCATGACTTCTTTCTTGACCTGCATTCACACAGCAAGTTGTATGAAATTTTACGTTAGTACGCTCCCCCGACTCTTCAACGCTTCAACCCTAACAGTCTCATGTTTTACACATTGTTTTGTTTGACTTCGATTCAGTATGAAGATGATTTTGTTCAGTGGTTGAACAAAGAGAACACATTCTTCCACATAAATAAATCTTAACCACCAAGGAACACCTTTATTCCACCACCAGACCACAAGTCTTGGTTACTTTTCCTCCAGGAAGCCGTTGTAACTAGTGCAGCTCACAACATAATATCAAAACAGTCATTCTTTATCTTTGGCGACGCAGTTGGTAATTTTACTAACCTGCCATCTGTTATCCACAAAATCTGAGATCTCACGAACTTTGCTTTTCAGTTGAGACTTTGACACTGTGGGGAACTTCTGCTGCAACGTCTCGATGACTTTACCAATACTTTGAGAGCACGACTGGACCGCCGATATCTGCCAGTTGACCAAAAACATTACATGGATCAGTTGTACGTAGCATCCAATAGGGGAACAACGCCCACTAATCACTCCACCAAGTCCTCTCAACCACTGGAATGGTAACTTACAACAGCAGGCATATCTGATTCTTGCAGTGCTCGTGATATCGTGGATGAAACAGGCTTGGAATTACCCTTCGCATTTGATAGGCAAGCATCCTCTTCCTCATCTTCTAAATTGTCAATTGATATTTCAATTGCCTGCCTAGCAGGGAAAGGACGGATACTGAGACCTCGTAGGCACATATCTTCTAGCTTTGATATACCACTAGCATCTGCACGTCCTAATGACATATCCTTCTCGTGGGTTAAATTCAATATAAAATAAGGCTGGTTTTTCTTCAATGCACTCTCTGTTAGATTGTTTAGATGCTTCTGCTGTTGAAGCAAAGTACAGAACTCCACACTTTCAGAGTCTTGTGTGCTACTTAGTGAACTCTTTGCCTCCTCCACTGAGATATCAATGTCCATTCTGTCAATTTGTACTCCCTAAAACCAAAAGCAAGCTCCAATTTCAGAGACCACAATGATTATTGATTATAATGCCATAAATTCCAGAACATGAGAAGACTCACTAGCACAAACAAAAGACAGAATAGATGCAATGAAAACGTTACAACAGGTTGGGCTATCCCGATCAGCTAGGTTTAAAACTTGCCCGTTTTGGAGGTTGGTACACATGCAGAAATTAAGTATTTAAAAATGGTTAATTTAGAGATGCAATCAAGGTCTGCAAACATAAACTCCAATGCTTATGTCTATACCTCATTTTCAGAGAAATAACCATCAGGCACGAAAAAACCATCTTCACTTTCCTCCGTGTCGTCAGCTCTTGAACTTCCTTCCTCAAGACGTTCCTCTTCATCATCCTTGTCACAATCTGAGAGGCTTTCGCCCGGGTCCTCCTGCACAACCACAACATTAAAAGAATCCACGCCTGAATCTGACTCTTAATCTTAAAATCCCAGACCATACCTCCTCCCATTCTTCATCACTGTCTATGTCATAATCTAATTCAGGATCCTTCCTCAGCGGATGGCGTGGTTGGACAACATTACTGCAGAAACGTGATAAAAGGAAAAATCAATATTACTGCTAACCCTGTAGAATTCAACTTTCGAAAAATAAATTAAAGGAAAACTTAAAAGAAAGTTTGACCAAAGCAACAGTACAACAGATTTGCTGTTGACTATCAAATATTTCAAACTAAGGCCCTCAGGAGACTAAGAAAAAAAGAACATGCTTGTCTTGAATGAAGGAAAGACCAGCCTAAATCAGAACATTAGTGAATCAGCAAACTGGGCCAAACTAAACTTTGTTTAGTGTGGTGTACAAAATAATAGCAGGGACAGGAATTTGTTAAATCTCAAACAAGTTCAGAAGTCCAGAAAAAAAAATCACTCGATTTATATGTTAAACAAAAATACAAAGCACCAAGCTACAAACGTTATTACCAAAGACTTAGGAAAGAGTGGAGGCTAACAGATCATCAATATAGAATTGAAAGGTCAGAACTTTGATTGAATAAAAAAAGGAATATAAGTTTGGTCTCATCAGAGTAAAGATTATACTAACAACAAAAGCATCACCCTCCCATATGTAAAATGTGGTTGAAAGACGCCTTTATTTGTTTAAGAAAACCATAACATTATAAATTACTTTAAGTACCAACTAGTCAATCCCTAAACCTCAAAGGAGTAACTAATAAGGCAACTATGTAAAGCTAAACCATCGGAGAATGCCCAAGAAGGGGAGCATGGTAGAGGTTAGCCACAATACTATATGGCCAAATGTCAAATATGATTTGCATGCCAATATTGCAGTCAGACATTCACTTCAGAAGATAAAACAGAATGGCTACATGTTAGTCAGTTCCTCTACTTAACACAAAGAAAAATCACAAGGAACAAGGCCACTACCTTCTCTTCGGCCAAATTCCGTAAAATGCTGGCCGATGACACTTAGCAAACTGCAGTAATTGTTTCCTCCGGACGCACTTTCTAATATCTGGAAGAGACGCACTAGAAAGGGCAAGGAATTCTCCATTGTCATACCGCTGCTTTCCACATCCACTTGAAAGTTTCTCGATGCTTAACTCATCATCATTGTCCATTTCTCTAATACCAGTTAGCTTGAGCTCTTTAATCAAATTACTCTTTGGCTTCTGGCGTACGCTCCAATGCCTTTTTCTGCTTAAACAAAGGGACTGATCCCGATGACACCAGGAAGATATGTGTGACCTACAAACAGCTGAGTATTAGGCAGCAGGACGAAATAAATTGCATGATGAAAGCAATGAAAACTGTTACGACAAATCTGAACCCACTTGCGGATATCATCAATTTCAACACCATCATTTGATGAAAAAGCACTGTCCATCTCCTGTGTAACCGCAATGGGCATCCTTTCATGATTTTTGGTGGACAACTCAGTGGAACTTACACCAGTAGAAAACTGGTGATCATGGGATTCTGAGCCTGTTTTGTTTCTTTTGAGAAACCGTTCCATTATTGAGGCTTGCTTTTGTACAGAAATCTGCTGTTTCAACTGAGCTTCTTCCTTCAAACGACGCCTTTTCTCCCTCTCAGCTTCAGACTCTTCTTTACCACGACGCTTTTCAACTTTTTCAGCCTCCTCCTGCACTCTCTTTTGCTCCTTTTCCTATATAAGGGAAGAAATCATAAGAAACAAGAAACACAGACATCCTTACAAAGGGAAGAGAGTGTCAATTTACTGATCTTCGAAAGTTAATAAACTTGCACATACTATTTGCTGCTTTTCTCTTAAGGCCTCAAGGTTAACTCTCTTTTTCTCTTGCTCGGATGCACGCTTGTTTTTCTCAAGTTGCCTGATAAGCAACTTTTCTTCCCGCTTAACATCTTTATCAGCCCTATACAGCACCAAAATGAGTTAGTGGATAATTTTGCAGAGCATACACCAAATGGAATCGATAGAGAAGCGGATAGATACATTTCTGCACCATTTTTCTGCAACATGCCATCCATGTACAACCGAATGTCAGTTTCTCCTAATGTTTTCCTAAGCTTCTCTGATGCCTTCATCAAAACAATTTTGTAATCTTCAATGCTCTCCGACTTCTGGAGCACAGCTAACATGGCTGAAATGTATGGAAACTACATTAATCAAAGGACACAAACTATACATGTACCTGTACAGCCCCAATAATCAAAAGGGTGACATGCAGATGAACTATTTAGATTGTCTGGAACTGAATAAGTTGGCAAAAGAATCGCATGTCTGGATCCAGAGAGATAGAGGAGCTGGAGGGGAAATGGTGGCTGTTAGGACTAGACATTAATACTACAGTATCAGGGAAGTCCCTAGGTACCTGAATAAGACACTTTGACATGCCTAAATGATCCCAGACTGATGATGAGTCTGAGAAGTTAAGCTTGATCTACCCGTATTGAAGCATTGATTGCAAAGATAATAACAATAAACAAGGAATGGACAACCATATCCATCATACATGTTTACATGTACTCTAGGAATTTCGACCAGAATAACGATCGAAGACAACGAAATGAATCTCGAAGAGTTACCAGAAATTGCACTAATTCTCTCATGGATCCTTCTCCGACATTCACGTCTAACTTTTAAAGAACTTCGTAATGATTTTGGCATCAATTTCAGGTCCCTTGTCTGCAAAAATAATCAAAATAACAGGACATCATTGAATAGAATGGATAAGCAAGTGAGAGAAGTAAAAGTCATTCCCAAGAGTGCTAGGTTATACTGCAAAAAATTCACTGGCCAAAGTCAAGTGGCCTGGGACCAAAGAGAAGATACAAGAAAATTGCAAAATCAAAGTAAATCATTCAAGAAAGGTCAGCAATGATAGGAAACGTAGTACGGAACCCAGGGCTAGAACAAAGAAACAAACTAACAAATGGGAAGGCAAGACGGTAAAGAACTCGAATCATCACCTCCCAACACCACAGACAAGACGGTGAGTCGTCCTCGAGAACATCCGCTTCAAGATTGGGCACCCCATACATGATTCGTTGGCCCACGAGCAACACTGCGCTTTTCATTCCGGCCAGAGTTGACATGGTCTCGTTCTTCACCTGATTATCCTCCAACTTGCTCTTCAACCGTTCAATCAGCCTGGCAAGGGGTAGTCCACTCTCCTCTATCAATAGGGCAACCATCCCGTTGGCCGTCTTGCACTCCGTTCCGTTCAAATCTAGGCCGAAACCAAAGCCGACCTTGTTACTAGTAATTTCGTGGAAGTAGAGAATTAGAGAGCTCAACTCTTGGCGCAGCAGCTGAGCCTGGGAGGCTTTCTGGTCAGGGGTCAAGTTGAGCAGCAAAGGAGACGACGACTTTCGTTTCCGCTTGAGGGATTTGGTAGGTAGAGCCTGAGAACTAGGGTTCGTAGGCGCAGGGAGGCCAATCGGTGCGTTGAGCGGATCCGCCATAGTTTTGCAGCGGGACTGGAAACCCTAACAAAACACAAAGACGGAGAAGTGAGAAGAAGAAAATAGGAAAGTAAACCGGTGACGGATAGAAGCAGCGAGAGGCCAGGAGGTTTCAACTGTTGAAGCAAGGAGGAAGATTAGCGAACCAACAATGACGAGCCGTGGAGTGAGATCTCGTGCGTATGAAATCCTCGCTTTGTCTCTTCACTGTTACCGGTTGGACGTCTCGGCGGGAGTGGAAGATAGAAGAAAGAAGAGAAAAGAGTTAAGAAACCAACATAGAAAATACGGGGAAATATTTGGGTGTATTCCCGCCTAGCAAACATGGAGGTTCGCGCCAAATCCAATTTCCACTTCAGTTGGGCTTCTCATTTCTCAATTTTAAGTTTGGCCCGTTGTGATTTCTCCACAACCGTAACACTTGTTTGCTAACAATAAAAGAAAATAATGGGAAAGAAAAATTTGGTGGGGAGGGAAAAAGAAAAGAGGGAAAAAGAAAAAATATTGTTTTATAGAGGAAAGTGAATGAAAAAATAGAATGGAAAAGTATAAAAATGTGATTTTTCTAATTTAAACTATAAACCTATATTTATATGCACAAATCACATACACATCTATGAATATAATTATTAATTGACATCATAATTAGAATTAACATAGTCCCTCCACTACACGAAATAGCTACATTATTTCTATCCTCATATAAAATTATTATGTATCTTTAACTACTAAAAGACAATGTAGTCAAAATCGAATTTTAAAGCATAAAAATTTACGCGTTAACGCTTCTAGGTCCCAAAATGCTTATATTTAGAATTACATTTTTCTAGGCGAAAAGAAAAATTGGAAAATAAGCGTATTTTGCAAATTAAAGAAAAAAATGACACAATTTGACCTCCAACCAAGGTACCTTGTAGCGGTCGACCCGACGGGTGAGTGCGGCCCGTTTTTCTCATTGGGCCAGGATCAAAGTGGGTCGGCCTGCAGGTTGACAACCTTGCATTTTTTCCTTATAATGTAGTAAAAAACGCGATTTTACGTTTTTAGATCTCCAAAATACTTTTACATAGAATCGTGCGTTTGATTGAGGGTTATAAGATTTATTTAAGACATACAATATATTTATGTGGGCTGAAATGATTGCATACTTGTTTGCATGATTTGTGCATGGATATGTAAGAAATTCAATATAGGTGTAACACCCTACCTTGTACGTTTTGCCTAGTCATATTGTTCATACAATTGCAATGGAATTTAAAATCGGTGTTACATTAATTATCAAAATTGACCCTAATAAAATTTCGACATGAATTACTCGCGTAATGGGCTAACAGTTCTTGCAATTAATCCTGCAAAATCATTTATCTGAATTCATGAATTCCTGCATTCATAGATATACATATATACTCACAACCATATACATTGGCTTTTCATAGCCATAGTCACAGTTTCATACTCTGCAACTACATACCATACTTATAAATGCTACAATTGTCACAACTTACTCAACCACACATATACACATATCATCAACTTTTCACATTTGTGAATATCTCACACTACTTCAGAAGCTAGTATGCACAAGAAAAACATTCTCAAAACATTTTCACAAAAGGGTGTGGATCACTGGCCAAAATCCTGAGTAGTCATCCAAGTACAGAATAGTTGAAGACCATACATCATCTTGCCTTCAACTCTTGCTCACCTCCCACCTATACACCTATCTACTGCTGCTGATGATGATGATCTGCTTACACAAGGGATAAGCAGAGGAAAAGGATAAAAGAGGGTCAGCTCATAGATGAGTAAGACAATCATCGCATAGTGAGTTCATAACAGAGCATACTTCTATCATACATCTAGCAATCAAGCCAAAATACTAGCCTTAAACTTAAACTTAGTTAGGGGAGTTATAACAATTCACCCCCTAACATCTTAAACTTATCATTGAAGTCGTAACGATTCATCCCCACGATTCTCAAGAGCACAACTGCTATCTGAAGAGCATAACTACTGCTCATCTTAAAAGTCTCAAGAGCATAACTGCTGCTCAACTTCAAAATCTCAAACGGCAATGGACTGGCGCTAGTGACTAAAAACTCTTAAATGATTTCACCTTCCTTGAAGGTGAAGTACTTCTCAAAAAGAAACTTGTTTCTTAAACTTCAACAAAAACTCATAAACGTAAAGCTTCAAAGTAAATAATACACTCATAAACATTTACTTCAAATCATAGCTCAAATAAAGCAAATATCATCAATCATAAGCACAAACAACAAAAGCAACCACTTCACAAAAATACTTAAAATTCATAAGACAAATACTTAAAAAAAAACATTAGGCATAGAATTTATCCCATTTACACTCACATTATCAAGCCAGTATGTTTTGACTTGGTGTATTGGGGACCACAACCTCAAGCACATTTATATACTAGTCACCATGGGCTCCCATAAAACCCAAGGTGAGCAAGTATTGGGTTGTCACCCATTTAGGTCCATATCAAAGCAATGTCTTTGGGCTCCTTAGCTAGATAACTTGTATTAGCCCACATAAAAGAAATAGCTAATATAATTGTGCAAAATATGTGGCCCATGTAATTAATAGAAAATAAAATTTTCTAACAATCCCCCACTTGGGCTTCATATCTTCTTAAAACAATTATATCACAAAAATCTTTAGGCGCGCAACTGTATGTTATCTGCACTTAGACATCTTCTGAAACAATCTGGTCCACCTCATGTATCAATAATGGAACCAACGCGGCTTTAATCACAATATGATAATGTTTAAACCACCATGATCATCACACCAACACATTTAGTGACATAGATCAAATATAGATGAGTGGCATGAAAATTACATTCAATGTAATCTTGAACATGCCTATTTTCAACTGGTTCAACTTTAGTCCTTAGCGAGATCAACCAAAATTCCTTCATAAAATGTGACCACTGTATAACTGAAGGGACTTTAAATTCCAATATAGACTATAGCAAACCATCACTTTATTCTGCAGAATTGATTTAGTCATAATCTATTGAACATACTTAAATAACTCTCACTAAACCAAGGTACAATCTAGAATGACACTCCTGCGAGCAAATGTGCTCATGGAAAACTTTAGGTGTTAAACCTTTGGCTAATGGGTAAGCTAGCATTAGTCATGTCCTTGATGTTCAATAGAAACTCATCTATTTTGAACCTTCTCTTTAGTCACCAGGAACTTTATGTCAATATATTTGGGCAAAATACACTTGTGTAGCTAACACTTTCACGTTTGTGACACTTATAGCCACTTTTGGCGAAATACCACTTATAGCCACTTCCGTCTAATTCTTTAACGGTGTCAACTAACATGCTGATTGGACTAACAGAAAGGCTGATGTGGCGACACAGGTGGAATTAAACAAAAAATAAAATAATAAAATAAAATTATAATTTCTTTAAATAAAAATAGCCAAAACAAATTCTCTCCTTCCAATGTGCCTCTGCAAGAACTCGAGCAGATCCACCATTAATGTTGGACCAAAGCAAGCAAGGAAAAATATGAAGCTTCCACCATGGGATTTTCTCGCTTCTTTTGAAGCTTCCCAAAGTCAAAACAAAAATCTCTCTCCCTCTCATCTACTTCGTCTTCCCCATCTGTCCACCATCTCCATTATCGCCGTCAGAATCACTTTGATTTGTAGAGATCGCCCCAAATCTTCGTCGGAAGATGGATCTGGGTTTGGAAAAGAAGAAGCCGACGACGGGAAGTGGCAATCTGCAGACGAATCCAGAGCAGAACGAAAATAAGAGAACGACGTACCCGAAACCCTATGTAATCCAAATTGCAGATCTGGAAAAGTAGAGGGCTCTCTGTTTCTTTGTTTCCACCATCTCCTCTTCTACTTCGAGTTTTAAGTTTAGGGATTCAGAGACGGTGTCAGAGATGGATAGACTATGTGTTGGACAGGGAGCAGCTGCCGGCGGCGATGGAGAGGATCTGGAGAAGTTTGTCGTCACTCTGGTCGGCGGGAACTATCTTCTTCCCCTAGTGGCGGCTGCTCCAATTCCTCCGTCGACGGATAGACAAGCGTTATCGGAGCTGTAGGGGGTTTCAAGATTCAAGAGCTTGGGTGGATTTCGGTGAGGGCTGGTGGCGGCGGAGGAGAGGCAGAGGAAGGTGTATTCCGATTGTGAGGGGAATGGCGGAGTGGTTTGCGATGGGGGAGAAACGATTTTCCTTCTTTTTTTTTTGAAATTTAATATATGAATTTTTTTCGTTTGTTTTTAAATTAAAAATATGACGTGTCACCTACGTGGCGAATGTGGCTGATTTGTCGCTGACGTGTGCGATGATTTGGCGTCCTAGTCAGCCTAACGTTAAACTAACTGACGGAGTCTCTAACACCGTTAAAGTTTGTAACGGAAATGGCTATATTTGACACAAAAGTTTCAAACTCCTGGCTATAAGTGGTATTTCTCCAAATTTGGCTATTATTGTCACAAGTGCGAAAGTTTTGGCTATACAAGTGTATTTTGCCATATATTTGACTTCTGAAATCCTTGGTTATGATAATGTATCACTATCAAATTATTGTCACTATTAACCTGATGATCTCTAAATTATCTGATCTCTGATAAGTTTGCATGCATTCTTTTATCATATTTAGTAAACGTGTTCCTTGCTCCCTCTCAATTGTCCCCCAAGGACACAATAAAATTACGCTTTCCCCTCCCATGCATAAGAGTCTAAAATCGTTCTAGAATCATTGGAAAGCATAATTTCAATCACATCATACCCATACATAGCACTATCCATGTAACATCCCGTTTCGGCAAAACCCATATTTCGATCGCTAGAAAGTTCGCGATTTAAAACCGAGTGTTTTGATAATATTTCGGCGAAAATCGGATTATCGATCGATCGGATAAGTATACGTATTAATTATATATATATTATATAATTAATAAAAGAAAAACAAATAGAAAAGGACGGAAATGCTAAAGCGGTGGCAGCATTTATATAAATGCTCTCGTCCCATTTCCCTGTCCATTTCCCCATCAAATTCTTCTTCTTTCCATTTTTCTGGACCGAGAAGCAGAGGCGCACAGGGCATTGCGGGGGAAAATTCCAAAGCTAAATTCTTGAGCTACACCGGCAGTGGTGGGTCCGATATGACCACGATGTATGGTAGGGGTATGCTCTGTTATGAACTCACGATGCTATGATAATCTCACTCAGCTATGATCTGACCCTCTTTTATTCTTCTTCTCTGCTTATGCTATGTGTAAGCAGATCATCAACAGCAGCAGTAGATAAGTGTTAGGTGGGAGAGGAGCTAGAGTTGAAGCCAGGATGAGGTATGGTCTTCAACTATTCTGTGCTTGGACTACTACTCGGGATTTTGGCCAGTGATCCACACCTTTTTGTAAAATGTTTTGAGAACGTTTTTCATGTGCATACTAGCTTCTGATGTAGTGTGAGATATCCACAGGTGTGGAAAGTTGATGATATGTGTATATGTTGTGTAACTATGTAAGTTGTGACGATTATGGTATGTACAAGTATGGTATGCAGTTGTGGAGTATGAAACGGTGACTATGGCTATGAAAAGCCAATGCATATGGTTGTGAGTATATATGTTTGTGATGAATTATTTTGCAGGATAAGTTGCAAGAACTGTTAGCCCATTACGCGAGTAATTCATGTCGAAATTTTATTTGGGTAAATTTTGATAATTAATGTAACACCCAAGATTAAATTCCGCTGCAATTGTATGAACAATATGATTAGGCAAAACGTATAGGGTAGGGTGTTACAGTTTGGTATCAGAGCTGGTTTGTTTTCTGCATTATGGGTATGTTACTTTCACTCTTGAGGACTGATCACCCTCGAAAGGGCAGGAAGTACTCCATACCTGTATTTGCACTAAACTTTCCAGGATTTGGACCAAAGGTGATGATGTGTTGCATAGTCAGTTGCATTGGTTAAGCATGATTTTGAGCATTGGAAAGAATCTCAAAAAAGTTATGGTTTAAAAGATTTTGAAAATTATGTGGAGTTTTAATCTTGTTTTACAAGTTATTATTTTGGAGAAAGTTTTAATGGTGTGTGGATCAAGTTATGCCCAATATTTCCTTGTAGCTCGCACAAAAGTTGTCCTAGAAATCCTACTAACCAATCGAGAAGCATGGTGGCTAGCTATGTAATGCAGTTGAGTTTAGGCTGTGCTAACATTATGAGTTGTGATGGTTGATATTTGAATAGAGATACGAATCTTGATGATGTTGTGGTAACCATTTTGTAGATTGATATAACCTTGTGTTAGTGGCAACCTACTTTACAGGTTAACAATCCTGCTTAGTAAGTTATGTTTTGAACTTGTTGATGTGCTTTTGTTGTGATAACCCGATATAGGTTTTTGAAACCTTATATTGAGAACTTGAGGTGTTATGTGTTTAGTTATGTAATTATGATCTCCTAACCTAAGAGTTAGGTAATAACCTTATGTACGATCGATCGTGTTAAGGATAAGTAAGCGGACTTAAGGTATGACTCAAGGATAGATTTCGGGGACGAAATCTTTTTAAGGAGGGGAGAATTGTAACATCCCGTTTCGGCAAAACCCATATTTCGATCGCTAGAAAGTTCGCAATTTAAAACCGAGTGTTTTGATAATATTTCGGCGAAAATCGGATTATCGATCGATCGGATAAGTATACGTATTAATTATATATATATTATATAATTAATAAAAGAAAAACAAATAGAAAAGGACGGAAAAGCTAAAGCGGTGGCAGCATTTATATAAATGCTCTCGTCCCAATTCCCTGTCCATTTCCCCATCAAATTCTTCTTCTTTCCATTTTTCTGGACCGAGAAGCAGAGGCGCACAGGGCATCGCGGGGGAAAATTCCAAAGCTAAATTCTTGAGCTACACTGATCCAAAAATCCCGTAGGTAATGCCTAATTCATCTATTCATCGTGATTTATCGATTTAGAGCTTTAAAACAAGTTTTTGGTTCAGGAATTTCTTGAATTCCCGATAAGACAAATTAGGGTTTCGGAGTATCCGGAAGCTGGATTGAGCCCAAATTTCATATATGAGCTTCCTGCAGCGAGGTAATCAATCCTCTAGTTTTAATCCATGAATTTCGACTATTATTTAGGTCGGGGTCCAAACCGCTGAATTTAGCTCCGGCCAGGGTTTGATGTGTTTTTATCAAGAATTTGACCCGGAGCCTAGAACTAATATTGACGGGGATACTGCAGGGGATATTAGGACGGTCTCGGAATTTAATTCGGGGTTTGTTCGTGAAATTGACGTTTTAGTACAAGAAGGTTAAACCGGTGTTTGAACGACCAGAACTGGTGAGGGATTAGCACGGCATACCGGGTTTGTCGTATCACGATAATTATATTGATGCTTAGAATTGACCTAGGTGAATTAGAATGGCATGATTAGGGGTGTATGGACTTTTATGCTATATGATGAACCATGGATGGTTGTATGATATTATTGACTTGCCCTATCCGATATGGACCTTGTTTATGTTGATGATTGCATACATGTTGCCATTTGTGGCTTAACCGTTGATATGACTTCATGGTTGTTCGATCAGGTGTTTTGACATGATGTGATATTGTGGTTGTATTTGGATGCACAAGTGGGGGAAATAAACTTCCCAAGGTGATATTATGATGTTTAAGGAGGATGACTTGCACGAGGGTTTATCCCGAGGAAGTGCAATTATACGACTCCTGGTTATGTTGAGCCAATTGTGGCCAGGTCAAGAACATGTCCAAGTAACGAATTATGATTAAGCAAGATGAGATATGGATCATGTATAAGTTTACCAAACAAGAGTGATTTGGTCTAATGGTCTATTACATAGTAATTAGGGCTCCCCATGCTATTACTCCGTTATGATATGTTATGTCACACCCCTGATGTGGTGTTGACCGTTGATTCATCATGAGATATGACCACACCCAGAGTGGTGTTGAGTCCGATATGACCACACCCAGGGTGGTGTTAGGTCCGATATGACTACACCGCCAGTGGTGGGTCCGATATGACCACATCCACGAGATGTTTGGTCCGTATTCCCGGGAGAGTAATTAGCATGGGAGTAGCCAGGCGCCTATAAGTAAAACATGATAAGACACACGTGCATAAGTCAAGGTGGTTGAGTCTTTTGCCCATTGGGACATGAGGATGGCTGAGGTCCGATCCTAGTGTTTTGGCTTGTTTGCTAGATGTATGGTAGGGGTATGCTCTGTTATGAACTCACGATGCTATGATTATCTCACTCAGCTATGAGCTGACCCTCTTTTATTCTTCTTCTTTGCTTATGCTATGTGTAAGCAGATCATCAACAACAACTGTAGATAAGTGTTAGGTGGGAGAGGAGCTAGCGTTGAAGCCAGGATGAGTATGGTCTTCAACTATTCTGTGCTTGGACTACTACTCGGGATTTTGGCCAGTGATCCACACCTTTTTGTAAAATGTTTTGAGAACGTTTTTCATGTGCATACTAGCTTCTGATGTAGTGTGAGATATCCACAGGTGTGGAAAGTTGATGATATGTGTATGACTCGCTAAAACACAACTCCTAACAATGGCCAAGTGTAACCAATGAAAGGGACTGCAGTATAGTGGCACAAGTAATAAATATCGAATCCACGGGTCTCTAGAGTTACTATTACTCAGCTTCAGTTCATTATCTAGCAAAACAGATTAAGATGAAAGAACTAAAACTACTCTAGCAAACTACAGTTAAAGTTAATCTAATTACAGGTTGGGAACTCACTTAGGTATGATTCCCCCTAGCCACTAGCCAGATTAACGATTGATGATCTCTAACTTGTTTCACTTTCATTCACAATGCGGAGAATCCTTGACTAGACCTTGAGTCTCGACTAAAGGAACAAGGCCCTCTTGAGTCAATTGCCTAGAGGGACGTATCCTTCTCTAGAACAATCGATCAAGGCGTTCTGAACTAGACTCCCTCTACCGAATGAGGTTCTCAATCGATACAAAGCAGTGAATCAACCCTCGACTAAAGCAATCGATCCACTACTATCAATCTATGGTGCTCTATTGACCTAATCAGGTATTCGCTCTCATAGGATCAAAGCAGAATCAATAATCTCGACTAAAGCAGAATTGAATCGTGAAAACATGCATAGATTGAATATGAACTCAAGATTATCAAGTCAGAGTACTCATACAATCATCCAATCAAACAAACATAGCTAGGGTTCCTCAAAACCTAAGTGAAGGGAAGTTACTCCATAGAGAAGAGAGAGACTGCAGTAAGAATCTTCAGATGATCAATCTTCAAGTCCGGGCTTGTTCCTCGAGCTTCCAAGGCAAAGAAACCCTCCAATTCCACTCTTAGAATGCCCTCAAATCGCCCTCTCTTTCTTTGGTTCGTCCCTTGGGTGTTTGGGATCCAAAACCCAGCTCTCCCTTTCTGTTTTGGCTGAAATCTGCTTAAAAACCAGAATTCCCCGACTCGCACGGCCAGGGTGCACGGCCGTGCGGCTCACCATCTTGCCCGTGCGGCTCACCATCTTGCCCGTGCGGCTCAAAACGCGGCGTACCATTAAGTCGAACTTCAGCCATCTCGCACGGCCAGGATTGCACTTTGCACGGCCGTGCGGATTTCACTTGTGCCCGTGTTTGCTCTCGCACAATCCCGCACGGCCAAACTGGTCACTTGCACGACCGTGCGGATTTTCTGCTCTGCCCGTGCAGCTTCCTCAGAACCTCGCCATGCGTCCGATCCTCGTCCAATCGACCCCAAACTCGCTCCCAAGCCTCCATTCACGTACTAGGACCTGAAATATCATAAACAAGCACAACCTAGCGTGAAATCGGCCTAAAACACGAGAATCAATACCTCAAACGGAGTAAGAGCAGGGGTAAAAACATGTGTAATTAACGGTCTATCAGTGTATATGTTGTGTAACTATGTAAGTTGTGACGATTATGGTATGTACAAGTATGGTATGCAGTTGTGGAGTATGAAACGGTGACTATGGCTATGAAAAGCCAATGCATATGGTTGTGAGTATATATGTTTGTGATGAATTATTTTGCAGGATAAGTTGCAAGAACTGTTAGCCCATTACGCGAGTAATTCATGTCGAAATTTTATTTGGGTAAATTTTGATAATTAATGTAACATCCAAGATTAAATTCCGCTGCAATTGTATGAGCAATATGATTAGGCAAAACGTATAGGGTAGGGTGTTACAATCCATCTTTCTAAATAAAGCTACCACCGCCACCACTCCACACCTCTCTCTACTTGTTGCCAGCACCATCTGCATATTTCCAATCCACACGAGAACCAAACCATAGTGCTCCAACTAATTAACTCGCTGACTCGCATGAAACTACAACGCGAATTAATCCCGACTATAGCCCAAGTTTTTAAACTCTAGCTGGGTGCAGTATGGGAAAAGTATTTAATTGTCAAACCTGGGTCGGTCCATGTACCCCTACTTCAATCGCTTAAGTTGTTATCTAGCAAAATAGTTTTGGGTTTAAAACTAAGAAAACTACAAACTAAACAAGCAAGGAAAGTAAATTGAGGAGAATTCTACTTCAGGGGACTTCACCTGGGTATTGCTCCCCCTAGTCTCATGTTAAGAAGGGTCAAACAAAGCTCTAGTGTGAAGGAAGTGTTCATATAAGGTGGGTGCAACTAGCTAGGGACAAACTCCCTTAGTTGATAAATGATGGAAAATCAACAAGTATAAACTAGGAGAACTAGCTCTCTTAACCGTTAGGTTAAGGGTTGTGATTTATAGCTAGGGAACCTAGCCTTCTTCACCGATCAACCAACGAGATCCCTAACTCTCTTAGTTAGCTAATTGATAATCGTTGCAACAAGTTAGAAAGTTAACTCACTTAACCTTTCGGCTAAGGGTGACAATGATAGGCTAGAAAACCTAACCCTCTCGACTAGCCGACTAAGGATTGCAAACCAAACCCTCAGAACTTAATCCGATCGGCGGAGAGACCAATCCCGGTGGAATCACGACCATACTCCGATACTTGAGATTTTGGTCTTAAATTGACCTAAAGGAGGTTACCCAAGTGGTTAAGAAGTCTAGCTTCCTATTGGACCAAAAGGGGATTTCCACCCTCTAGGTCAATTTTACCCAATATTGAGTTAAAGCTAGCACACTCAATCATTCATGAATAATACCTCAAATATCATATAAAACACTCAATCAACACAATAGGTTCATATTCTTACATCCTAACACATAGAGAGACTAGGATTCACAATACCCAAGTGAGTAGGTAGGCTATTCCATAGCTAGACAAGAGAAAACAACAAAAGGGGAAGAAAGAACCATGAAGTGATGTCAATCTTTCCTCCTTGTTGCTTGAGACACCCTTGAGATAAAGAAATCTTCAATCCTCTAGCTAGGAACAAGCCCAAAGCTCCTTCTTCCTCCTTTGATTTGCACTTTCTCACTCTAGAAGAAACCCTAACCTCTCACTGGAATCCTTTTTATTCTGAAAATGAAAACCTAACCTAAAAAAATGAAGCCCTCCTTCTTCTTCCTTTCAGCTCTTCATTTATACTGAGATCGCGCCCAGTTCACGGCCTTCCAGTTCATGGCAGTTAACACCTAAACGTGTCTGTGAACTCAGTGTCGTGGCCAAAACGCACCGCTTTAGTTCCCGAGGTTCACGGTTTGTGCTCAAAGTTCACAGACTTAGCGACCGTGAACTGCCTTGTCGTCAGTAACCTTTGGAACCCCCTGGGCGCCTCGCTGTTCACAGTCCTGGAGACCGTGAACTCGCAGCTCTGACCGTGAACTGCGGCTGTTTCCTGGACGCCTGCGCTTCACTATGACAATTGCGTCCAAATAGTGACTTTGGACTTTTCTTCGTTTTTGCGCTTTTTGACCTACAATCGTCCCGAACTCGCCCTTGACCCTTCCAAACATGTTAGGACCTGAAATGTATCAAAACAAGCACAACCTAGCATGAAATATGTCGAGGAACAATGAAATGCAATGTCAAACTATCAAGAAATGAGGGGGGAAATGTGTACAATTGGACCCGAATCACTCCCCCACACTTGAACGTTTGCTTGTCCCCAAACAAACCAAGTACAAAATAAGGTAAGCTTGCAACTTCTCTTTTTCAACAAAATTTTTGAGGCATGTCATAGGGCACTAAACGAATGAAACACAATGGTTATTTGACACTGACCTATGGACAAAAACAAAGTAATCATGGCAACCACCACAAACGACATTCAACTGTATTAAGATTGTGCAAAAGAAGAGTTCTCGCATTATTCACGAACTCACACACAATATGCCTCGATGACTCACCCATCACAGTTACTCATGCATGAAGATCACATCATAGGAACGAACGATCGAACAACCTAAGTCTTCACCGGGGTAGAAGAAATGAACAAAACATGATGAATGAATCACTCACTCTAGACCAGTTGGGTCATGACCATTTTATGCAAAAGATGTGCATATTCACGCTCAATCCTAACGTCCCTTTACCATGATGGTAGCCTCTAAATGCTAGAGCTCACAAGATGGGTGTCGTTGCTAGCTTGTCCGGAGGTCTTAGACACAGGGTCAAATGACTGGCTAGGGTCTAGGACATGGGGAAAAGGATTTTTGGGTGGTGGCACGCATTTCATGAGGTTCCACAACTTCAACCTAGAACCAAAGTACAAGGTTCTTAGCTTTGATCTAGAACCTTCTTCAACAAACAATGACCAATAACAGCCAAAACCGACACTTCCCACACTTCCAAAACACAACCAATCACTAACTCATTCACAACTATCTTTCTTTCTACATTTGCTATTCAATTTCAAGCACAAGAGTGTGGTAGGAGAACAACATGTAAGTGTTCCTAAAGGTTGCATGCTAAGAAACACTTCTAAGAACATGTTCAATATTTATTATATTTTTGGTGGGCACTCCCTTATCTTCTTTGCCCTCTTATTGATCTTTTTCTTCTTCTTTTTGCTTGTCTTTTCTCCTTTCTTTGGGGGCTATAGAGAGCTATATACACATGCCACATTTCTTTAACTGAAGGAACAATGCTCACTTTTAAGACCTACCTCCACACTCACTTCACATTCTTAGCAAAACAATATACAAATCACTCATGTGGAACCTCATCTAAGCTCAAATGGTATGAATGGAGCTTCCAAACACAAGGGTGACTCAATACAGTGTAGACAAAAAAAAAAGTAGGGTCGCTCTATCTAAATCAATCAAGCTCAAGTAGCGTGAGCTACCTAACATGAGAACGACCCTTAGACACACAGCTCAAAGGGTTTGACTAAGGGATGATGTGATCAGGTTGGTCAACATTTGGCTCGTGGATTAAACCTATGCCTCCATCTTCCTCGCTAGCAACAACGTGAATGTTACACATCATCTAATTCCCTAAACTCGATGCATAGACAACTGTGAAAAGCAAGTATCGATTCAAAACATCTATCGATTCACAAACACATGAGAAATGCACAAACCTAATACATTTCTCAATCATCATCATAGGTTGCACATAATAACAAGCAAATCATCCATAGACAATGCTAATAACCACGAAATTCAAAACAAATCACCAACGATGCCACTATGATCATGCATATGTAGAAGTTGCTATGCTTGGAGCCCTCAAATTTTAAAAATTTGGGCATACGACTAGGCTCCAAGCATTCAAAATCACACCAAACATTCACACACATGCATAATGGACTCCCCCCCCCCTCCACACACACACACACACACTTAAGCTCGACATTGCCCTCAATGGCGTAAAAGAAGGAGGTAGAACGATGTTACCGGATAGTGGTGAATGTTGGTGTTCAGGAGCGTAGGGCGGGTGAGACCCGGAAGAGCAAGGAGGTGGCCAAACAAAAGGTCGACTTATTGAAGACAAAAGGAAACAAATTGATGGTGGTTGGGTTGCCTCCAACAAGCGCTTCTTTAACGTCGTCAACCTGACGGTTGCTCTTCAAGTTTCAGTCCACCCAAGAACCTCCTTGAAGTTGAGGTTCTCGTTGGTGAGGTGGTGTCTCAAATCGCGAGCTTTGGACGACTCCATGATTGAGGGCTTGTCAACTTGATTTTTCTTGAGGCTCCACTCACGAGACCTCTTCTTCTTTCTTTCTTCACTTTTCTCTTTGCCCCACACCATATTGTGCAACCTCGATCGACTTCCATCACATCCACCAGGAGGGATTGCCGATGGTTTGGTCTTGGCTTGGCAAAGAGCCGCAAACGGGTCCTTCTCCAAAAGTGCATCGAGGTTGGATGGAAATCGTTGTAGCTCTTGTAACTCTTGGATGTTTCATCCACCACGACCTCGTCCTCATCTTGGACACCATTTTATCCTTCTACTTCATCTTCATCCTCCGCCCTTCTTCTTCCATTCGTTCCTCCCCTTGGGAACAATCAAGATCTTCCCCTTCTTCAATGCTCACTTCCTCCTCTTCAACCTCTTTTTCGAACTTCCCATTCATGTCTTCAAGCATGATTTGGAAGGCAATATGCCATGCAAGATCATAGAAAGGATTCTCTTGCTCCTCCACACTCGTGACTTGGTCTTCAAAGTTGCTCTCGTTAAGGGGAAAGTGATGAGAATCGTCAATGCAACCTTCTTGTTCATCCTCACCACGGGAGCTCTCCGGTGTGAGTTCGTCTTGCTCCGCATGGTTGTCATTGATCGATCCTTCAACCTCCTCTTTCTCCTCCAATGATGAAAGGCGATAGCTTGCACAGGCTCGTGCTACCTTCTCTTCTAGTGTCAAGTCGGGAGGAGGGAGGGGTTGGAAAACTATGTCGGAGCTCGTTCTTCCAAAATTCTCATGGCTCCCCTCTTCGAATTCCTCTCTTTCTTCCAATGGCAGGAGGCGATTGTGAGCAATTTGTACACATGCTTGCTCTACAAGCCCTCCTAGCCTCTCCGTGAGTCGAAGGAGCTCCTCCGATTCTCGAAGAAAGGTTGACTCAAGAGTGTTGGCAATTGGGAGGTCCATGCTAGAGCACCCTTCATTGGTGCCCCAGGCAAATTGCTTCACTATGAGCTCTAATTTTCTCTTTGGCTCTGGTTGTGGAGTGGCACATAGTCTTGAGGTTTGTCCCATGAAAGCCTCCATAGCCAACTCCAACTTGGATTTCACCTCGATTTGTGGAGGGACACCTTCTTGATATGGGAAAGGTTTTTGGTGTCCGCATGAGCATGGTTGCTCTTCTTGGAAGGGAGGTTGGTAGTAGAATCCGGATCCTTGACTCCCCCAATTTTGATCGTCCCATGAAGCTCCGGGGTAATCACTCTCGGTTGGTGGTGGATACCCCCACACTTGGGTGAAATCATAAGGATCCATGATCCAATACCTACAAACACAAAATAATAAAACGGAAAATCAAACACACACAAACCACCCTTCAAGGCGAAGAGTGGTAAACAAAACACAGACGAAACACAAAACACTAAAACGAAAAATCAAACACACACAAACCACCCTTCAAGACAAAGAGTGGTAAACAAAACACAAACTTAAAGGCAAGATACACTACAAAAAAGACAGTTAGAAGTGACTAAATCCTTCTGACCACACTGTTTTTTGGTTGGAAATAACCTTTTCTGTCACAAAAAATTGTCGTCCTATTAAAAACGTAAAATATTTGTGACGAACATCAAAATTCGTCAATAAAGCCCAAAACATCCGTCAATAAAAGACAAAATCGCAAATACGAGCAACTCCACCTCACTTTTACTAAGGACACTTCAACTTTTGTTACAAATACAAATTATTTATGACCAAATTGAAATAGACGTAAGAAATAATATGTTTTTCTGACGCCGAAAAGGAGGGGAAAATTTCTGAATTTTATTTTTGAGGACACAAAATTTTCCTTTGAAAATGTTGTTGGAAATAGTATTATTTGTTAGGAATTTCCCTATCTCTCAGAAATACAAACCGTTTTATGAGGGAATGTATTTGGTTGTCAATAAAAGTTTGTTAGAAAAGTGGTTGGACAAAATGGCCATCACAAAAAATTATTTCGTTGCAAAAACTTTGCGATGAAAACACTTTCGATGAAAAATTTATATGTCGTCAATAATATGCAAACAATGTCATCACGTATAGAACATTATTGACAAATTTTGCTTGTTAGAAAAATTTCTTTATATATGAACAAATTCTTAGTTTTAAGAGTTGAAATTAAAAATAACCTTAAATAAAAGGTTATGGATGTACTTGAACCATGGATTTCTTGTTCACAAAACAAAGTCCAAACCAGTTAGATTGATTACATTTTATGTTAAATTCATGTTTCGTTGAGTATTTATTCCTAACAAAAATCTAAAAGAAATAGAGGGCTCTCTGCCTTCTCTACAAATTCATTCCCTTTCTTCTTTTGCAATAAACGAAGGAAGTCGAAATTGATACAAGGAAACGAAGAAAGGGGGAAGAAGAAACAATCATTGGTCACAATCGTTGAGGAAGTTCAAATTGACCATTAGTATATATGTACAAGTTCAATTTGACCATTAAAATATCGGTACAAGTTCAATTGAACTTTTACCATAAGGTATATATCCAAGTTTAATTAGACTATTAAGGTACAAGTACAAGTTCAATTTTATTTGCCCATTAAGGTATATGTGCAAGTTCAATTTGACCATTAATGTATTGTACAACTTCAATTTGACCATTAAGTCATAGGTACATGTTCAATTGAACTTTTACCATATGGTATATTTCCAAGTTCAATTAGACCATTGAGTTACAAGTACAAGTTCAATGAACTTTTACCACAACGTACATGTACAAATTCAATTTGACCATTAAGGTATAGGTACAAGTTCAACTGAACTTTTACTATAAGGTACATGTACAAGTTCAATTTTCCCATTAAGTTATATGTGTCAAAGTTCAATTTGACCGTTAGTGTATATGTACAAGTTCAATATGACCATTAGTGTATAGGTACAAGTTCAATTGAACCTTTACCATAAGGTATATCATATATATACAACTTCCATGCATGATTACTGCTATGACGTGAAGTCTGTTATTCGGTTGACGACTGGGAATCACAGGGTCTCGCTGCCCGGTCAGCGAGTCGGGGTCTAGGGGCGAAGCGCCAAGATTAAGGGGTTTGGGGGCAACGCCCCCGACCCACGGTGTGTGTAGTGGTGGAGGGAGGTGGAGAGGACTGAGGACTGAGGTCCTAAGACCCCACTTGACAATGACGTGAAGTCTGTTTTAGCGTAATTGAATTTTTAAGGACCCCAATGTACTAAAAGTCTGGCTACGCCACTAGGTGTATGAACTCAAATTTTCAAATATTTGTGTCAATTATATTTTAGGTTGGTTTCACTCCAAAACGCACCGCTTCACTTCCCGAGGTTCACGGTTTGTGCTCAAAGTTGCCTTGTCGTCGGTAACCTTTGGAACCCCCTGGATGCCTCGCTGTTAACGATTTGTAGTTCCAGTTCACGGTCCTAGAGACCGTGAACTCGCAGCTTTTGACCTCCTATCGTCACGTACTCGTCCTTGACGCTTTCACACCTGCTAGGACCTGAAATGTATAAAAAAAAATCACAACCTAGCGTGAAATATGTCGAGGAACGATGAAATGCAAAGTCAAACTATCAAGAAACGAGGGGAAAAATATGTACAATTGGATACGAATCACTCGCCACCAGGACTTGCGGATCCATATCAATCCTAGTGTCTCAACAAATTAAATATGGAAAACCTTACCTCCATGCTCAGTCAATTTGGCAGGATGCCAAGTCATCCCATTGTTGTGGGAGCTACCCACCACCGTGAACCCTTCATGTCGCCCGCCGGCCGCTTTGGTTGCCACAATAGCTTCCTAGATATTGCTTTAGATTTTCCACCCGGTCCACCAACAACTCAGCTTCGCAATCTCACTTGTCGTTGCTCTCATTTTCGAGCGGTTGCGATTGTAGGGCTTGTTGTGCGGGTGAGAAGCTGAGAAGGCTTTAGGGATTATTATCTTAAGTATATTGATAGGCTTAATTTCATGGCAAAACTAGTAATCGATGCATCAATGAAAGGGAATTAAGGGCAGATTAATAGAGCAAATTGGCTCCATTAATTTATCTTTTGGGTTGAGCCGAAATCGAAAAGTCGGGGTGTTACATTAGGGGAGAAATCAGGATCTGGGTTTTTCCGAAGAAGGTGGAAGAGAGTAGAGGGTTGGCCGACGCCATTGTTGAGCTTTGAGTAGAGTGGGTTTCCTCGAGCTTATATATATGGGCAGTTCTAGGGTGCCCAGGGCAAAATTCGGGGTACGGAAGACCGGGGGCAAGGAAAATTACAAAAAGCATCACGAAGCCTTAAAGCTTTTTTCAATGGACTTCAACCTAACTGTACCCGGTTTAATTATATCGATTAAGAGGTTAAACCCTATGGATACGACCCACCGCCGCCCTAACCAATTTCCAGTCTCCCTTCTACGATCCCTCATTCATCCTGGAGGGTCCTGATAGACCGCCATTTACACATGTTTTTACCCTCGTTCTTACACCGTTTGAGGTGTTGATTCTCGTGTTTTAGGCCGATTTCACGCTAGGTTGTGCTTGTTTGTGATATTTCAGGTCCTAGTACGTGAATGAAGGCTTAGGAGCGAGTCTGGGGTCGATTGGACGAAGATCGGACGAATGGCGAGGTTTCAAGGAAGCTGCACGGGCAGACCATGGAATCGCACGGCCGTGCGATGGCCAGGCCAGGCCGTGCGGGATTATGAGAGGCCAAGCACGGGCAAACCATGAATGTCACACGGTCGTGCACCCTGGCCGTGCACCCTGAGGATCGAACTTAATGATGCGCCGCGTTTTGAGCTGCACGGCCAAAGTGGTGATCTGCACGGCCGTGCGAGTCGCGAAATCCTGGTTTTAGAACCTATTCCGAGCCAAAAGTGGGAGAGTCGTGTTTTCAGAGCAAAAACAGAGCCCTAGAGAGAGAAAGTGCGAAGAACACATCCTAGAAGCTGTCTTAGAGCTGGATTTCATCGAATCGAGCTTGGAGATCGTGATAGGAGTGGAAATCATCGTCCCGGAGCAGATTTTCCTCATCGTTATGAGTATGACTAATCCGATTCTTGTTTTCTCTTCTCTCTCTATGGAGTAGAACCCTTCTCTCACTTGGGTATGAAGAACCCTAGTTCCTTGTGTTAGGGAATCGATTGTAATGACTTGGGATGATGTTACTGTTTGATTTTAATCGAATGATGCATGTTTATTGAATTGATTGGAGTCTGATCAGCTTTTCTCAATCTCTGCTGCAACCTGAGATAGATAGAATCTGATTAGGTTGTTAGAGCCTCTTCATTCGATAGTAGGAGATTGGCTATACGAGAGTTAGCCAGTTTACTGCTTTGTATTGGAATTCAATTCCAGTAGTGGAGTTCTGTGTTCATAGCCTCAGCTCTCTATCCCGGTGAAGACTAGTCGTCTGCCGGGTAGTTAGACTGAGAGGGCTTGGTCAGCTTAAGAGATTCCAAGCTACTGTCGGATCTTTCGCAGTCTAATCAGCAGTAAATCAACCCAGGGAATTACAATTGAACCTAACTAGGGAATTAGGGGGACTCAATCCCGAGTGACTCTTTCCTGACTTTGAAAACCGAACAATTTACTGCTTTCTTGTTGCTTTTACTTTTAACAACAATCATTCGAACTAGTTTGCTAGATAATAGAGAATCGCGGAGTAAGCAGTAGATCTAGACCCCGGGTTGATAATTTAACTTGCCTGTTACTGCATTCCCGGACTACGATTACACTTGGTCGCAGTTTGGTGTTGTGTTTTGGCGTGTCAAGTTTTTGGCGCCGTTGCCGGGGACCCCTCTAGGTTATTGGGGAAACGTGATAATTTGTTACTCTAGCTTTTTCTTTATTGCATTTTTCTTTTCCACCTGTGTGCCTTCACGGGTTGTTTCTGCTGACTATGTGCAGGTAGTGCATGACCCGTAGCCAGTCGGGAGATCTACTACCGTTAGACCAGAAGCTTGAACGAACTTGCAGGAACGTCAAGCGGGCTCTAAAGGCACGACTGGCTGCGGAGGAGGAGCTATCACAGCTGCAGTTAGAAGAAGAAGAAGAAGGCGAGATGGCTGATCCAGAGAACCGTGATGTGATCCCGGAGGAGCAGACCATGGGATCCTACTGGACCGCTAGGGCTGCAAACATGAGGTCACCCATTCAACACCCTCATGTCCCAGCCAACAACTTTGAGGTGAGCACCTCAGTGATCACCGTGCTGCGCGGTTCAGTGGTGTTCCGTGGTAAGGAGGGAGAGTGCCCTCGATCACATCTCAGGCGATTCCACGAGCTCATCGACGAAATCAAGATCAATGGAGTACGAGCAGATGCCATCCAGCTGAGGTACTTCCCATTCACTTTGGAGGGGCAGGCCAAGGAGTGGCTAGACACTCGACCTCCGGGCTCCATCACCACGTTCGCCAACCTGGCGGACAAGTTCCTCACCCGCTACCATCCTCCATCCAAGACAGCTGATCTGCAGAAGCAGATTACACATTTTTCTCAGGATGAGGATGAGACCATTAGGGATGCTTGGGAGAGATACACCAGCCTCTTTCTCAGGTGTCCCAATCATGGTTTCAATGATGCATTCAAGGTGGGCACCTTCTATCACGCCCTCTTCCCGGAGGACAAGCAGCTGATTGATTCAGTTTGTGGCGGGAACATGCTGACTAAAACCCCGCCACAGCTGAATCAACTCTTTGAAGAGATGGCGGAGAATGGTTATGATTGGGGCACTGCCAGGAGGTCGAGGAGAGCACCCAGCCGAGGTGTACATTCTGTGGGAGCCCATCCCTCTGATTTGGTGCAGGTAGTATTGAAGCTGGTCTCAGCTATCGATCGTTCAGGAATGATTCCAGGGACCGGGCAGCAGCAGGCGATGCTCTGCCAATGGTGCGAAAGCACCCATCACACGGTGGAAGACTGCCAGGCGATGAAGGAATCAACCACTGCCCAGGAGCAGGTGAACTTCATCAATAATGTCAGGCGCAATGACCCCTACAGCAACACGTACAATGAGGGGTGGCGCCAGCATCCTAACTTCTCCTGGGCTGGGCCAAATTCCAGACCACCAGTCCCCCAGGGACCACCAGGCTTCCAACGGCCACCATATCAGCCCAGACAGGGGCAATTCCAGCAGCCACAACAGCCTCTTTATCAGCCCATGCAGGGGCACGCTGCTCAATCACAGCCGCGACCTTTCCAGCAGCCAGGTACAACCCCTACTGCCCTAGTGCAGAATGATCAGATGGCTGAACTGCGGGACTTGGTGGGTTCTCTCGCCAGTGTTAGTGCTCAGAAATTCAACACCTTTGAGCAGTTCATGGAGAAGGCCTCGGGTAAATTCCTGGCTCTTGAAGCTGGTCAGAGGAACACGCAGGCTGTTTTGCAGGATATCCAGACCCAGCTGGGGAGCGTGGCCCAGGCAGTGGCTCAACGGGCTCCTGGTACTCTACCAGGGCAGACCATCCCTCACCCGCCGACCCCGGATGAGCGCTGCAATGCCATCATGACCAGGAGTGGCAAGATGACTGTTGATCCCCCTGCTCGGGAACCGGAAAGAGAGACCCCTGCTTCAGCACTTCCAGCTAATCAGGAAGAAATGGAGAAGGAGGTTGAGGTGCCTGCTCCTAAACCGCAACTAGTGGTGAAGGAGTATGTACCACAGCTTCCCTTTCCTACTCGGTTGCACAAGGACCGACTGGAGACTGAGTTTGCCAAATTCATGGCAATGCTGAAGCAGCTCAATGTCCAAGTGCCCTTCCTGGAGGCACTCTCGCAAATGCCGAAGTATGCGAAGTTTCTAAAAGAGCTTCTCTCAAAGAAGCAGAAGCTGAGTGAGCTGGCCACTGTGGAGCTCAGCGAGGAGTGCTCGGCTATTCTGCAGAACAAGCTTCCGCAGAAGAGAAAGGACCCAGGTAGTTTTACTATCCCATTCTCTATTGATAAATTGCATGTAGAGAAGTCCTTGGCGGATTTAGGTGCTAGTATCAATGTTATGCCATATCAGCTGTTCAAGAAACTAGGCCTAGGCAAACCCCGTGCTACTAGGATGACCCTTCAATTAGCTGACAGATCTGTAGTGCATCCTAAAGGCATAGTGGAAGACCTTCTGGTTAAGGTTGGCAAATTCACATATCCTGTGGATTTTGTTATCCTAAACATCAGTGAGGACACAGAAGTGCCTCTTATACTGGGAAGGCCTTTCCTAGCCACCGCCAAGGCTCTCATAGATGTGCATGATGGGACCTTAGTTTTGAGGGATGGCGAGGAGCGAATAACGTTTTCTGTTGCTGACACTATACCTGCTTCGTTACCTCTGCATGCTGTATCTCACTAGGAGCACGAGTCTGTCGTGTATCCTTCTGTGCTGCCTATTTTGCAGGACCCGCCTCCCACACCTTCGCCGCCACTCCGGACCACTCCATCATCAAAAGAACAGATCAAGGAGGAGTGGCGGCCGAAACTGCAGGCAGCTAAGCCTGCTTGAAAGAAAGCCGGAGACCACTATGAGCTGGTCCCGCCCCCACCTTGGCCATCCGAGTATTCACTCGCTTGCATCTTGCCGGATGGCCAAGTCGAGCTGGCAAATGCAGGTGGCCACATTCGTCGCGTACATGGCCACCATTTGAAGCTGTACCTCAAGAGCGATGTGGATCCGCTCTTGAAGGCACCTGATCCTACACTTCCCTGAGCATCCATACTGGCGTCTAGCTAAAAGACGGTAAAGAAGCGCTTGTGGGGAGGCAACCCCACCGAGGTTTGCATTTTCTTACTCTTTTTCCTTTGATTTTGTGTGTTTTTGAGTCTTGAGACGTTGATCCAGAGTCAAGTGTCATTTTTGAGTGAAAACAGATTGATTTCGGGGCTCTAGAAGGTCGCACGGCCAGGTCCTCAACTTGCACGACCGTGCGGAAATCCCCCCTTGGCCGTGCGAGCTCTCGGTAAAAAGCGCACGGCCAAAAGTGCACATTGCACGGCCGTGCGCTCTGCCTGGCCTGGCCGTGCGTCCGACACGGGCATAAAATTGTCTCGCACGGCCGTGCGGAATTTTCCGCCTGGCCGTGCGAGCTCTCGCTAAAAATGGCACGGCCAAATGTGCCATGTACACGGCCGTGCGAAATCCTCGACCAGGCCGTGCCGGCCTGCACGGGCAAAAGCACCCCGTGCACGGCCGTGCGTGCCTGCCCGTGCGGCCGAGGCACGGCCTATATAAATGGCATGCACGGCCATTCTGGTCAGAAATCCCAAAAGTCTCACCGGAATCCTCTGCCCTCGCTGGAAAACCGCGACAAAACCCTACTTTTCGACTTTTTCCGGCCACTTTGGGTCATTTTTTCACCAAACCAACACCAAACCCACTCTTTCTACACCCAAAGCGGCCTATCCCTCGATTTTGAGCGAGTTTGGGCGACGTTTTAGTCGCCGGAGGCGATTTCCGGCGAGACTCCGGCGAGGCTCTGACGAGCACTTCCGGCCAGTTTTACGGCGTTTCGTCGCTTCCAGTGTCTTCCCCTCATCATCCCCTACACCTCTACTTGAGTCTCCAGGTTTGATTTTGCCCCTAACTATGTTAATTGTGGAGAATTGAGTGTGTAGGGTGTATGTTAGAGAACCTTATTGAATCATGTGATTTTTTGTGAAATTGATTGAGGGGAATGCATGGGATGTGAATGAATTGTGTTGGGAAAAGTCCCCTTTGCTTGTTTGAGCCCTTGTGTACAAGAATTTGGCCAATTTCATGTTTAACTTAGTAGTGCACACTAGGTGTTCGATGAAATGCCTGTTTTCCATGCCATGTTGTGGCCACCGGTTGGGGCCCTTAATGATGTAGTTTGAGGGTGTATTTGCTATGGATGTGAACCTTGAGTTGACTATTTTCTTGTGAATGTGCACCCCCACCCAGATTATGCTTGATTTATCGAGTTTTTGACCCCCGAACTATGGATGAAACCATGGTTAGGCTGTTTTCTGTTCTTAAGTGTGGGGGTGTGCTTGACCTTTTTCTTTGGCTCTTTTGGTTCCACTTTGGGTTGTTGTTTTGCAGGGCAATGGCGAAACCTAATTTCCAGCACCCGTTCATCCGGGATCTAAGGAGGGGCCCCACCGCAGAGCGCTTCAAGGAGGTCGCGGAAACCCCGTTTGGGTCACACCATTGCTGGTCCAAACGGGAGTTTCGGCAATTACACTGCTACGAGCAACTCTCCGCCGCCGTAGCCAACACCGCATGGCGCCGCCTGCTCATTCTCTGCGAGAAGGTCTACTACGAGCCCGTGTGGGAGTTCTACACGACCTTCAAGCACAATCCCACGACCAATTGGCAGGACGGTACAACCGTCAAATTCAAGCTGGGCGGTGTTTCCCGGTCCATGAGCTACCACGAGCTGGCCGAGGCTCTTGACCTCGACCTCGACGACCGTCAGGACTACATCACCGAGGTCAATGAGCCACCGGAGGTGGACTTCGGGAGGCTGTACACCAGCCTGGCTCGGCCAGGCCAGACGCGTCCCTTCCGGGCCGGGAGGACGAAGGCATCTACCCTGCAGATCGACAACCGACTTCTCCACCACCTGCTGGCGAAGTCTTACACTCCTGCAGCTGAAAGCGCCGGCGCCATCACGAAGAGGACCCTGTACCTCCTCCATTCGATCCGCCAGCGCCACCATCCTCTCCACCTGGGTTCGGTGGTGGCCAAGACCTTTGAGAAGATTGCTACAGAGCTAAAGAGCCTCCACTGCGCCCCCCTCATCACCCGCCTGGCCACCTTCTTTGGCCTTTCACTGTAGGGGTGCACCGAGGAGGGGGACACCCTCATCTTTGGCAGCAAGACGATTGGGAAGATGCTGCTGTTGCGGGAGGGGAACGGTGTTCAATGGGTCGATGGGTTTCCGGAACCTCCGATCCCCGCGGAGCCCGTGCCAGAGGCCCAGCCAGAGGGCCAGGAGGAGGAGGAGGCTGCTGATGAGGTGGATCTTGAGGAGGTGGATGCTGCTGCTGCTGCTGCTGATGATCCACCACCGACTACCTTCCATTACGGGGGTAGCAGCTCCGCTTTCCAGGGCCAGGATTACTTCGCCCATCAGTTCGAGCAGCTGCGGATCCAGAACCAGCTGATCCTCGACCAGCAGATGCAGTTCCATCAGCAGTACGCGGCAGACCAGGCCGAGTACCAGAACAGGATGGATGCTTATGACGAGTGGCTGAACATGATCCAGACTCAGCAGGGCGTGACTCTCGCCCATATCGAGCGGGAGAAGCGCCGTTCACGGCGCATGCAGGAGGTTCAGCAGCACCTGCTCCAGCTGCTCCCGGGCGAGCAGCCTGTCTGGAGGACTCCCTGGGATGACTCCCCTCCACATGCCCCAGCTGACGGTGATGACGGTGCTGCTGGCGCTGCTGATGATGACGCGTTCATGAACGACATCGACCTCGACGATCTTGGCGACGAGTAGGTTGTACTCGTTGCCCGTCTCAGTGTGTTTTCTTTTTCGTTTTAGACTTTTGTGTGTTTGCTCCATGTGTGCGGAGCTTGAACTCATTGTCGTTTGTTTTTGTTTTTGGTTTTCCTTTGTGGTTTGTTTTTGATGTAGCCGTCTGGGCTAACACTTATCCCTAACGCACAGTGTGCTAGTGTGTTTCTGGTGTTCGATTTGTGCAGCATTGTCCACTCTCCCGTTTGTTTCTCGCTGACTGGTCCACTTCCAGTCCCCCAGCAGTGTTTCAATCCGGTAACATCGTTCCCCTTATCTTTCCCTCTACTCCATTGAGGGCAATGTCATGCTTAAGTGTGGGGGGGGGGGGTGCTTTGTATTGGTTGGAATATTTATTTGGGTGCTTGGAGCTTAGTCCGCTGTCCGAATCTTACGATTTGAGGGCTCCAAGTACTGCTGTTTGATCATATTGGCACTGTGTTTTGATGGATGAATTGATTGGTTTTCGTATGAATGCATGACAACTTGTTTGCGACTAGGACAACCTATGATGAGGACTGAGATGTGCAGTAGAACGGTGTAGGGGTTCAGTTTTTCAACTGTTTGCTTGCCAACTGTGACTTGGTCTGATTACTTGTTCTTGACAGTCGTTTATGCATCTAGTTCAGGGTATCAGAATGTGAGATAGAGCATATAGGTAGCCATGTGAGATTTGAGCCTGCTCGTTTCTTTCTTGTGCGATAGATCCCTCTTCCATGATGTGTAGCATTCACGTTGTCACTAGCTAAAATGATGGGGGCATAGGATTAGCCCACGCCCAAAAACTGACTGTCCTGATGTGTCATATCCCCTAGTCAGCCCCTTTGAGCCGTGTGTTATCCTTTCTTTTGGTCTATAATGAAAAAATCACCCTTGTTGCATCTTTTAGAAGGTTCCACAGAGTGGTTTTTACATATTCTCTGCTGTTCTGCTAAAGTCTATGTGAGTGTTGGAGGTAGTGCTTAAAAGTTGGGCAGATGTTTGAAATATGTGCAGAAGTGGTGGCTCTCTTAAGAAATGAAAAAGAAAAAAATGAAAGTAAAACAAAGAAAAAAATTGAGAGCAAAAGAGAGCCACTACCAAAAATCTGAATAATGCCCATTAAATAGTGTTTCTTAGCAGTCTGGCTGGGAAATACTGATGTTTATGCCTCCTTCGCTCTTATGCTCTTGAGATATTGAGTAATGCAGAATAGCAGAAAGAAAATACCGGTTTGTTTGACTGTGATTGTGTGTTTGGAAAATGTGGAACCTTTTGCTATAAATACTTCCACCACCTAAAAGGCTTTTTCCCCATGTCCAAGACCCTAGCCAGTCATTTGAACCTGTGTCTAAGACCTCCTGATTAGTTAGTGGTGACACCCCATATGTGAACTCTAGCATTTAGAGGCTGCCATCATGGTGAAGAGATGATAGGGATTGAGAGAAATAGCATGCGCATCTTTCGCATCAAATTGTCCTGACCCCACTGGTCGAGAGTGAGTGATTCATTTTCATTTTCTATATGCTCTTGTACCCCGGTGAGGACCTAGATTGCTCGGTCTCTATTCTGATGTTTTGAGTTGGATGCATGAGTTGACTGTTTTGAGTAGGTGGTTGAATCAAGTCTAGGTTGGCCAGTGAACAGAAGGGAGACTCTTCCTTTACTCGATTTGCTGCACTCGAATGTCCTTTGTGGTGGTTGTCCAGGTTGTTATTGAGGTTTTTCATGTATTGATGTTTGAAAACCAGTGCGATTCACGTGTTCTGTGCCTTTATGACTTGTCCCCAATGTTGGTCGATTGAAATATGTAAGCTTACCTGGTGTCTGACTTGGTTTGCTTGGGGACAAGCAAACGGTTAAGCGTGGGGGAGTTTGATAGACCGCCATTTACACATGTTTTTACCCTCGTTCTTACACCGTTTGAGGTGTTGATTCTCGTGTTTTAGGCCGATTTCACGCTAGGTTGTGCTTGTTTGTGATATTTCAGGTCCTAGTACGTGAATGAAGGCTTAGGAGCGAGTCTGGGGTCGATTGGACGAAGATCGGATGAATGGCGAGGTTTCAAGGAAGCTGCACGGGCAGACCATGGAATCGCACGGCCGTGCGATGGCCAGGCCAGGCCGTGCAGGATTATGCGAGGCCAAGCACGGGCAAACCATGAATGTCACACGGCCGTGCACCCTGGCCGTGCACCCTGAGGATCGAACTTAATGATGCGCCGCGTTTTGAGCTGCACGGCCAAAATATGATCTGCACGGCCGTGCACCCTGGCCGTGCGAGTCGGGAAATCCTGGTTTTAGAGCCTATTCCGAGCCAAAAGTGGGAGAGTGATGTTTTCAGAGCAAAAACAGAGCCCTAGAGAGAGAAAGTGCGAAGAACACATCCTAGAAGCTGTCTTAGAGCTGGATTTCATCGAATCGAGCTTGGAGATCGTGATAGGAGTGGAAATCATCGTCTCGGAGCAGATTTTCCTCATCGTTATGAGTATGACTAATCCGATTCTTGTTTTCTCTTCTCTCTCTATGGAGTAGAACCCTTCTCTCACTTGGGTATGAAGAACCCTAGTTCCTTGTGTTAGGGAATCGATTGTAATGACTTGGGATGATGTTACTGTTTGATTTTAATCGAATGATGCATGTTTATTGAATTGATTGGAGTCTGATCAGCTTTTCTCAATTTCTGCTGCAACCTGAGATAGATAGAATCTGATTAGGTTGTTAGAGCCTCTTCATTCGATAGTAGGAGATTGGCTATACGAGAGTTAGCCAGTTTACTGCTTTGTATTGGAATTCAATTCCAGTAGTGGAGTTCTGTGTTCATAGCCTCAGCTCTCTATCCCGGTGAAGACTAGTCGTCTGCCGGGTAGTTAGACTGAGAGGGCTTGGTCAGCTTAAGAGATTCCAAGCTACTGTCGGATCTTCCGCAGTCTAATCAGCAGTAAATCAACCCAGGGAATTACAATTGAACCTAACTAGGGAATTAGGGGGACTCAATCCCGAGTGACTCTTTCCTGACTTTGAAAACCGAACAATTTACTGCTTTCTTGTTGCTTTTACTTTTAACAACAATCATTCGAACTAGTTTGCTAGATAATAGACAATCGCGGAGTAAGCAGTAGATCTAGACCCCGGGTTGATAATTTAACTTGCATGTTACTGCATTCCCGGACTGCGATTACACTTGGTCGCAGTTTGGTGTTGTGTTTTGGCATGTCAGGTCCCCTCTTAGTACGAAGTTCGATCATAAGCTGCCTATCAAATATGAAATCTCCAACAAAATCATCGTTTCGAAACCCAAATCCTTTTATTATTTGATCCACATTCGATTTAGCTCCCTATCCAATCTCAAATCCCCAACATCATCATGTTTCATACCCTAAATCTATGTATCCACATTTGAAGAGAAGATCCCCATCCAATATGAAATCCCCACATAATCATCGTTTTGAACCCCAAATCCTTGTATCCACAAATCGACGTTTTGTTCCTCGCTATTTTATTTCCGGGCGGAATTTACTCACCTATCTCTTTCTAACACGATTACGGCGACCATGTCTATTATTGTGTTCATCAAACTTTTCATTTGCAAAAGAACTCTTGAAAGAGGTTTGCTAACCCTAGGGTTCATGTCGCTAGTGCTTTGTCATCTTATCTTAGCGTTATTATCATTTGCAAAATAACTTCTATCTCTCGGTGAAATTAAGGTTTCCTGATATGTAGTGTTCGTCTCGCCCAGAGGATTGAGGAAGAAGATGAAGAAGACAGAATTTGATTCGAATCGGATGGAGAGATCTCCTTAATTTGTGTTTATGTATTAACGGTGTGTTTAGGACTAATTCTAGTTGGACTGGATCTGATCATTGATTTTTGCAGGCTTTTAAATAACATTCAAAAGTGGGCTTGTACATGACCCATGACACCTAGTTTGTTGATAATAGATACTGAGTTCCGGATTGTCATTAGGTTGGGCCTTTGATAATTGTCTATCTCAGTGGCGGTTCTTTGTTTTACTTGATTTTATATGTTATTTTCATCTGCTTCTGCTTCTGCTTCTGCTTCTAAAATCCTGATCATGCCTTGAGTTCACGCAATTTAAACATAATTATGTGTTCCATCTTTTTTTGGGATTTGGTAAATGCTAGCGTGTCTCTTTACACATTTAGAGGTATGAGGTAAACTACAATCCGCCCAATTTAACTCTTCATTAATTGGCCCTATTCCACTCTCTCACTGATTGCTCCTCTTTATGTAATGCACTCGTACATAACAAACCTCTTGTAGACTAATTAGAGGCTTGTGGTTGGATACTGAGTGAAGATATTTTTTTAATTTATGTTTTGAGAAAGTTAGATTTCACTTTTGAAGTACCTATGTACTTTAGTTGGGCAAGTATTTTCAAAATGTAAAATTTTATCAGCGTATAGGTATACAATTGTTGTATAAGGTGTTGACTGTTGATGTTAAAGGAAATGAGTACTGACTGCTTAGGGTATTTGGTTGTTGATGGTATAGAGTATATGGTATATGCGTAGGTTATAAGATGTTGATGGTTTAGAGCATATGGTATTAATTGGTTTAAGAGTATCCACAATGGGTGTCTTTTCCCCATTTCATTGTGACATGGCAATTCCATTACCAATTTCATGGTTGTAGCTTGTTATTTCATCTTTGAAAGATTTCATTAGATGAAATTCAATATGGAAGAGGCAAAGTGGACCCACTTCAATTGGTTAGAGAGTATACAAATTATTTTTTATATTATAAATGTGAATAGTGCCCACCATATGAAATTGAAAGTAGATTTCATGGATGTAGAAAAAACAGAAGTGAAGAGATGAAATTGTAAGAGGTGTACATGTGGTCGTAGGGGCCACAAATGAAATAGTTATGCTATTTCATGGTTGTTGATGGTGGGTGAGAGTAGGTGTTGTTTTACTTTTTCTCGATTTTATATTTTCTTTATATCTGCTTATAAATGCTGATAATGCCTTATTACTAAAAAAACTTAGACATAATTAATGTAGAGTGACACATTTATCAGTACAAGATAAAATGATTTGGTGTGTGCAAGGTAGGTTCCTATTAACTATTTTGCTTTGTTGGTTATCCTTGTTGGTGATCCCGGCCATTAGCGATTCGCCACATATGGAATGAAAATTAGTTAGAGTTATTAAGTATTTAAGTTCATCTTTCTTCATTTATTGTTTTATTTGAACCTGCATGTTTTTGCTCCGAAGGATTTTGTAGTGGCGTGGTAAAGACAATCCGTCCAATTTAACTCTTCATTAATTCCCCCTTTTCCACTCTCTCACTCCCCCACGAAGCAGAAACAATCCACTATGATATATTTACCGTTCATTTTAACCCTTCACTTAATAAGAAAGCGAAATTTCACATGATGATTATAAATGTCATGTAGCTTAATTGGTTAATTGTCCTTTAGTTGTTGAGTTAATAAAGTAGAGGTTTGTGGTTCGATACTTAGCGATTATCAATTTTTAATTTATGTTTTGAACAGAAAGTTATAATTTCAAATTTGAAGTACCTATATACTTTAGTTGGGCAAGAAAAGTTAATAAACAATAAAATAGAAAAAAATAGTTATCTATGTGGCATTCCTAGAAGAATTCATAATTTAGCAATCTTGCTAGTTTAGAAAGAACTCCTCCATCCCTAAACCATTGCTAAGTTTTTGTCATCTAAGCTCCACCTCATCTTTAGCAATTGCTAAAAGTTGGGGATGGAGATGGTCTTAGACAATCAATAAGCAATTTCTAAAGTGGGCCCTTATCGCCACATCACCAATCAAGCAAAAAACCCATTCAATAATTTCCAAACCCCTACATCCCTAAAACCAATAAGCAATTGCCAATAGTGGGCCCATACAAAGAAATAAAAAGTAACTGGAAAATAAAAAATATCCTAGGTGGCATTGCAATCTTGCTAAATAAGAAAGCACCCCCACATCCTTGCAATTGCTTAAATGTGGTGCCACCTACGATTCCACTAAATAAGCAATGGGATGGAGATGGTCTAAGGTGTTTATGGTTTAGAGCATAAGCCTATAAGGTATTGAAGGTTAGGGTATAGGGGTTTGCAAAGTGTTGATGGTTTATAGTATATATGGTATTGATTGGTTAGGGTATAAGGTGTTATTGTTGTAGAGTATATGGTATTGATTGGTTCGGGTATTAGGGTTTTGTTTAGGGTTTAGGTTTTAGGGTTACAATAACATATACCAAATCAGTAGATTAATTTTGCTAAACAAAAAAGTTAGTTAATCTACAAAGCCAGTCTAAAAGCACATCCCCATCTCCCGCCGTCAATTCCTAAACTTTTCCTTTAATCCGATGGTGAAAGAGCTTCAATCTTTGCCGCGGCGTGTCACCCAATTAGATTTTGCCATTTTTGGAAAGTCGCATTTGCCCATAACCAGTGCTGGCGTTACCAAGGCCGAGGCAGCGGTAGGGAGTGTGATTTTCAGTCAATGGGAAGGGCTGGAAAGACAAAGTAATTTTACGAGTCCATTTATAAATTCTTTAATCGGAGAAGGAGAGACCATGCTCTGAAACCCGAGAGGCACTCATCTCCTACTGTTGTTCGTTCTTCCTCCTCTCAATCCTTGAAAAGACCCCTTTCTCCTATTTTCTCGATATGAAACTCTGAAAATCAACCCCATCCGCCTCTTCGTGCTCCTGTCCCATGCTTTATTTTTGGGTGTAGTGGTAATGATGAGACTGCGTATAATTTTAGATCTCAGTTCCTTTCATTATGTCATTGTTAGATCATGACTGTTAAACTAACTCCTTCGTTTTATTGTTTCTTCTTTTCTCTCCATACAGGGTCTTTGTTAGAGGCAGGGAGGGGAGCAATGACAATAAGTCGCCGTCTGAATATCGCCGAAAAAATCATCATATGTTGTTACGATTCCATAATAGGTGTTGTGGAACCCTACGTCATATGGTGGTTTTTTTGTGCGACATTGACGCTTACATGTTGATCATGCTTCGAAAATATATACAAGAGGGGAAAGTTGCCATATGCATAGTATAAAAGTGGGAGGGAAAGTACATTGTTTTGTTTTCAAGATTTGTACTTTTAGTGTTTGAGATCTTAATAGATCGGCGAGGGATCTTTCACTCAATAAAAATACTGTAGTTTATTTCTTGATTACTGACTCCATTTTCAAAAGTCTTTTACTATTGGGCCAACAGTATTTTTTCTGGATTTCGAACTCTGCTCCTCTGTCGCCGCATGCTCGTGTCATTTCACGCCTAAAATAATAAAGTGAAATGGAAAAAGGAAAATTTTCATTTCATAATTTTAGTATACAATATTAAATAAATTTATAAACAAGTAAAAAATACGATATAATAATTCAATAAAAAAAACGAATGTGAAAAATTATTCAACTAAAATGTTGCACATGATTTATTTAGGGAGCAGCCTCCACATCGAATTAAATCAAATCCATCCGAACTAAATAAAATGACACCGTAGAAGGCAGTAGTCTTCTTATAAACCAGCAGTCTTCTTATAAACCAAAGAGACACATAAATAAAACGACACCGCAGAAGGCAGCAGCAGTCTTCTTATAAACCAAACGACGTTGCTTCAAGCTGACAGTGGCAGTCTTCACATAATCCTAATCCGAATAGGATAAGGACTTCCATCTTCACTTCAAGTTTTCAACACTGATCAAATAGTTGCAACCCTTTTACACACGCATTCCGAAGAACTCAAGTGTCCAAAACTCTGGTCCTTAGGTTGCTACTTCTGGTAACAGGCCGCTTCTGCAAAATCGATAACGACGATTTTAGTCGTACAAAAATATTGGATGCAACTGCATTGTGTAGACACGAACAATTATATTTTATTCTTACCCTAGGTTGCTCGTAATCATCGTCATCGTCATTTTCATCATCGGATGTCCCAGACCCAGTACATGTTCTTGCATTATGATTGGTAGAACCGCCACCTTCTTCCAAAACACCAACATTGGGGGCATCACCATTTGAGGTTGGCTTTACATAGCCAACAGGATGTGGGTATCGGGTCCTATAGGGGTGGGCAACGGGACGGGATACCCGTCCCGTTTTAAACGGGTACCCAGTTCCATTTGGAGACCAAAGTCCATCCCATATCCCAAACCCATATGGGAAACGGGTACCCATTAACCGTACGAGACGGATAACGGGTACCCATACTACCCATAAAATACCCAAAGTTTAAATGACATCACATTACATATCTTAACAATAACATGCTCTTGCGGGGAATAATAAGAACACGATATGATAAAAACGTAAATTCAATCCCTGTATGCACAAGCATTCATTTCAAAACATCCCAAAGGCAATTACATCCCAAAGACAAACCCACTGCCATTTTCCCCACTGTATCTACAAAACTTAGGGTGCTCCCACACTTTCCCCACTGACTACTTGTCCCCAGCATATGAAGTACCAAGATCCTGGGATACTCACCTGCCAAAAATGAAAGCATATATTTCTCATCAGTAAGTTCTTAACTGAATTAAATCTATCTTTGTACTTTGAATGGGTACAACGGGTACCCATATTACCCAAACGAGTATTCGCGGGTAACCCGCGGGTACCCATATTGGGACTGTACAATCCCAAGTCCCATCCATTTAAAATATTACGGGTAATATGGGTACCCGTAACCCTTAAAAAATGGGACGGGTACGGGTATACCCAAATACCCGTTTCCCGTTTCCCACCCCTAGGGTCCTATAGTGGCGCCATTCCCCGCAATTACTACACTGTCGTGGTTCTCCTTTCTTCCTTTTAGATTTTTTAGCCCCCAAACCTTTAGCTTTGACCTGTAATGGATCCAACAAAATATCATTCGCCTTTGGTCTATTAATGTCGGGTATGTCCACGTTGTCAGTGTCCACCATGTCCAGCTTTTCACATAATGATTGAATTCCCTCACGAGCAATCTTGAAGCACTCACTAGATTTGGCCCCTTTTAATATTAGTTGTAAGCGGTTTTGGTGAATAGTACCATACCTGATTGACACAATATTTTATACAAAGTGAGTAAAATTAACGTTCACCTAGCTTGGAACCAATATTAAAAAAAAAATTAAAAGTGATAGTCATGGCAAACCTCAATGCAAAATGTTGCGATTCATCTATTATGTCCGGTTCCTCCAAGCTCTCTAGTGTCTTCGGCTTGTTTGACCATCTTCGACGTACTAGGCCTTCAGGAAGTTCCAGTATGCTCTCTTCTTTCAGTACAAAAATCATATGACTGCATGGTATTCCCATATAATAGTAGTGATTACAACTACACTCCATTGGAAAGGGTTCAACTGTGTACGTGACTTGAAAAACCTTATCCATGCCAGACATCTTGACCTTGTACACACGCTCAATTTCCGATCGTTCTAACTCCACCCTTATGCAACACGCCTTGACCTTGTGCACATACCACTTCCCATCGACCTTGTCGTGTTTAACACACATCTTGGCTCTGCAGTTAAATCTGGTCTCCCCTCTTGCTTCTCTCTTTCGTTCTGTGCTTTTCATGCGCCTCTCTCCCTCGCCAGAGCATACATAGTCATGCCATATCATAACTTGGTTCTTATCACGACCAATGTCTGATTTTCTGATGTCAAAGCCTTTGACTAACCCGTAGTCCATGTAGAAATCATAGGCTTCTTTTGTATCATCGAACTTCATTTTTTTAATATCTTCAAGCTGTAGAAATATGAGATCTGCGACATTATCTTCCTGGGTGGTATGACTGGCTCCGGCACCATCGTTTTCTTGGACTGGCTCCGACGTCAATAGTAGGACTGCCTCTGACGTCAATGGTGGGTCTGCCTCCGACGTCATTGTCACTGCGGGAAATTTTGGGGAACCAAGGATGTAGATTACAAAACTCTACTGGGAATGATGGTCGAATTAATGCTTGAATGGACCACTTAATAATTATCCCCATTAAACCGAATCATAACACGATTTGTGATATCTTATTTTTTTGGTAGGAACGATTTGAATTTTCTATTCTTTATCTTAGTGATTTCTTTACCATTTTTAGAAGTAACGAAAATATTTAAACTGAAAAGGAATGCTTAGTAAAGCCAAACGCCAACTGACTCTAGCTATGTACTACGTTTATGAGGAAGGATCAAATATTAATATGAGCGAATATTTACTAATAGCACTCGATTTTTTATTCAATCGAAAAACAAAATATATTTTTATTTTTAGGTTTAATAACTACCCATGTTTATACCAAGTTCATGTACCTTATACTAACCCCTAACTATTTTTCGCGGGAAAAATATGCCGCCACATTTTATCCCTGTAACCTTGTATATATAATTAATCTTCAGCGGAAGAGAAGTGGTTCCATATCCTTCTTTGCCGCAATTTTGAGTACAGACTAAAGCTTAGAGGCACAACATGGAAAATAGGAGGATTACTCGCTCTTCGTCCAAGCTTGTGGTTTGTCTAATAGCTTTTTAACCATTGAAATTTATTCTAGTTAATTTATTAATCGTAGGTTCATTGTCATTGAAGGAGACCGCCGAATTTGTGACTCCAACAAAGAAACCAAGGCTACCAAAAGGTGTAAGCACTCCATCCACTCCTGCTTCAGTCATCGTTTTTATTTCGGACGATGAATCTGACTCTGAGGTAACACCAAAGAAGCCAAATGGAAAAAGTATTTCTCTAAGTTCTGTTGACAAGGTAATAAAGGTATCCTATTTGCCATTGAAGTGTTCTTTGTCGTTATTCCGTCAGACATAATGAATGCATTTCGACTCGTATTTATTTGTGGTCCCCATTCCATGTTGTTTTGAAGTTTAAGCTACCTACTGGTATGGAATAGGATGATGAGCAAATCCAGCTTGCTCACTATATATTTTTAGCCAATCTGCCACCTGACGAAGTATTGGTCAAAACCTCAAACAACTCTTGTACCAGGAAGTCATTGTGGTCCTTAAGCCCTCGCTCATTCATAGATGCTGAAGTAATCAACAGAACTCCAAAATTTTGTTTTGTTTGTCCACTATCAATGCTTTCTACGTAGAATTATTTTGTAACAAATCTATAGTATCATGAAGTGTTTTTTGTCCATGTTATATTAGGTTATAACAGCGGTGGCTTGCCACTTGACTCAAGAAGAGTTGTGGACAAATTCTAAGGACGGAAAATGAGTGTGCTATCTGCCTGCTGAACTACAGGTTGTGGTCCGATTATGCTTAAGATTAATTTCCTCTCACCAAAAAAATACAACACATGTTTTTTTAACGTGAAAGATATTGTGTTGACAAAATTTCAATTGTGCAACTACCACATGGGCAGGAACTAGTGATTTCATGTGGAATAACACCCAAGAGGGCATTAGACCTATACGAATCAAAATTCCTTAGTCGAACCAATATGGTGAACAAGGTAAATTGTTCGTCTTAATAAGTATTACATGGTTTGCAGTTTTTTTTTTTAATACGTGTTGACAATTTCCGCATATGTAGGTGTGTGTTCCGATGAGAGATAATGCACATTGGTACTTGGCTGTCATTAAGTTGGACAAGGAAGAAGTCCATATCTTGGATCCACAACCAATTGAAGACCACAATTCCTTTCGACTACAATATGTTCAAACAATGGTAAATTTGTGACAGTGTCGTTATAACGCAAAAAAATGTAAATACCTCTTTCTAAATACAAACGTTTCTTAATTTGTACAGGGTCCTAGATTGTCGCCACCAAGGATTGCGGAGTTTTCGTACACAAATCCTTCAAAGGATCAAGAACAACTTTATCGGTAAGTATGCCCATTTTGTGTGATATTAAACGGCGGCTTATCAACTTGTTTATCATGCAATGCTTTCATTTAATGTAGGTGTGACAGTGGAGTCTGGGTCTGCATGTGGATGTATGGCGCAAACTGGGACTCCTCTTATATTTGGGTAAAGACAATTCTAGTTCGCATATTAGAAAACCACACTTGATTGTTATTTTTGAATCATGCGTTAAGCACCATGTTTGTTGATGTTGATAGCCATGCACTCAAGTGAGGAGGATGCAGATCGCTTTGTACCTTGTTCGAGAGCCCATGAACTACATAAGGCAGATGGTGCTCACGGAAGCAAGAACAGTTGCACCTCAAGTTGAAGCTACAGTCGAAGAGTACAAGAAAACCCATGAAAAGAGGAAAAATGAAAGAGAAGAGCACAAGGAAACCCAGTCAAAGAGCCCAACGACAACCTGATTTTGCGTTTTTTTTCTCAAGATGATGGACAACCATGTTATGTTTTTTTTTCAAGATGATGGACAACCATTTTTGGTTTGGTTTGGTGAATGCTTTCTATATTTGTTTTTTGGTTTGGTTTGTTTTTTTGTGGAAACTATATTGACTTTTCGGACAGCCATCCCTTCCGAATCGAGTCTCAAAGTATCTAGCTTTAACCTGGCTACTACCTTAGCCAACAAGTGGCAATTTCCAGCTTTCCAGTTACACTTTTGCACAACCTGAAAAGGGACCTTCTGGACTTGATCTCGAGCTCCCAAGTAATCCCTGGTATTCACAAATATCCCAGATTCAATACAAATCAATAAAATCTCATTTTCATCGAGCCATGCGTGACGAACAGGCTTCCAAAGTGAGCTGCCCAAAATGGCAAAGGGACTTGACCAAAATTCCAGCTTCCAACTTGCAAGTGAGGTTGCTTCTGTTTCAAGCCATTTTATCTTGTAGAGAGGTTTAATTGAGATCATATCATTCCACTTTGTTCCCAATTGCCCTCGTCTAATTAAATTTGCATTCATGTATAGTTAACCCAAAAAGTAAATCTGATTGGTTCCCAATCAGCATAATTAATGACCAAAACCCGTACAAGGCAGATAGAAAATTCTTAGGTAATTAATTTAATGTTCCTAGGATATGGAAAGACTTCCATTCCTTGAATTTCCACCAACGATGTATGCACTCCCCTTTTAGTGAGAGAATTCATTGTATTAATAAATACAATAAAAAGGCTTACATAATTAATGGATTCTTTATGAAAGACTTCCATTCCTTGAATTTCCACCAACGATGTATGCACTCCCCTTTTAGTGAGAGAATTCATTGTATTAATAAATACAATAAAAAGGCTTACATAATTAATGGATTCTTTATTGTGTATAATTAAAAGGGTATTTTACTATAAACGAAGCATGATAGATTCACCGGGGGAATAAAAGAAGCATGAGTCTTGATGAAAAAGGGAAAAAATCACCATAGATAAAAAATCATTATAATCAAGCCAATTAAAATCCATACTATTCACGCCTATCATCATCACTATACTTGTGACCAAATATAAATAAAACCATAATTTTCGAAAACCATTAAAAATTGAAGATGAAATAAGTAACACATTCTTCGACCTAATTGGAACTGCTTAGAACAAAAGCGGATTAAAATCTCCCCCAATGAAATTCATTTGCAATTTCATAGGTAGTCCCTACTTCCACTTCTATAATTTTGAGAAAACACCACTTCTCAACTTCATCCTCTCTACAACAATGAAATCCAAATGCAATTTCAATAAGTAGGATCAACATATTAATTCACCACTACTAAACAATAAATATATATATCATCTCCATCATCTAAAACCTTTAAAAAAGAGTAAAAAAGGGCCCACCAGCGGGTCCATTTGAATTGCAAGAAGAATTGCACATGATGCAAATTTGCACCTGATAGACCGTCATTTACACATGTTTTTACCCCCATTCTTACACCGTTTGAGGTGTTGATTCTCGTGTTTTAGGCCGATTTCACGCTAGGTTGTGCTTGTTTGTGATATTTCAGGTCCTAGTACGTGAATGGAGGCTTGGGAGCGAGTCTGGGGTCGATTGGACGAAGATCGGACGCGTGGCGAGGTGTCAAGGAAGCCGCACGGGCAGAACAGGGCATCACACGGCCGTGCAAGTGAGCAAGATGGTCGTGTGCTTTTTGCCGAGGCCACGCACGGGCAACCCATGAACTTCACACGGCCGTGCTAAGTGCAATTCTGGCCGTGCGATATTTGCCGAGGCCAAGAACGGGCAGGCTGGATTCCTCACACGGCCGTGCAACCCTGGCCGTGTGAGATGGCTGAAGGTCGACTAATCCATACGCCGCATTTTGACTCGCACGGGCAAAGTGGTGAGCCACACGGCCGTGTGGCCTGGCCGTGCGAGTCGGGAAATTCTGGTTTTAGAGCCTATTCCGAGCCAAAAGTGGGAGAATCGGATTTTCAGAGCAAAAACAGAGCCCTAGAGAGAGAAAGTGCGAAGAACACATCCTAGAAGCTATCTTGGAGCTGGGTTTCATCGAATCGAGCTTGGAGATCGTCATAGGAGTGGAAATCATCATCCCGGAGCAGATTTTCCTCATCATTATGAGTATGATTACTCCGATCACTGTTTTCTCTTCTCTCTCTATGGAGTAGAACCCTTCTCTCACTTGGGTATGAAGAACCCTAGTTCCTTGTGTTAGGGATTTGATTGTAATGACTTGGGATGATATTACTGTTTGATTTTAATCGAATGATGCATGTTTATTGAATTGATTTGAGTCTGATCAGCTTTTCTCAATTTCTGCTGCAACCTGAGATAGATAGAATCTGATTAGGTTGTTAGAGCTTCTTCATTCGATAGTAGGAGATTGGCTATACGAGAGTTAGCCAGTTTACTGCTTTGTACTGGAATTCAATTCCAGTAGTGGAGTTCTGTGCTTATTGCTTCAGCTTTCTATTCCGGTGAAGACTAGTCGTCTGCCGGGTAGTTAGACTGAGAGGGCTTGGTCAGCTTAAGAGATTCCAAGCTACTGTCGGATCTTCCGCAGTCTAATCAACAGTAAATCAACCCAGGGAATTACAATTGGACCTAACTAAGGGGCTAGGGGGACTCAATCCCGAGTGACTCTTACCTGCTTTAGAAAACCGAACAGTTTACTGCTTTCTTACTGCTTTTGCTTTTAAACAACAATCACTCGAATTAGTTTGCTAGATAATAGAGAATCACGGAGTAAGCAGTAGATCTAGACCCCGGGTTGATAATATAACTTGCCTGTTACTGCATTCCCGGACTGCGATTACACTTGGTCGCAGTTTGGTGTTGTGTTTTGCCGTGTCAAGTTTTTGGCGCCGTTGCCGGGGACCCCTCTAGGTTATTGGGGAAACGTGAGAATTTGTTACTCTAGCTTTTTCTTTATTGCATTTTTCTCTTCCACCTGTGTGCCTTCACGGGTTGCTTCTGCTGATTGTGTGCAGGTAGTGCATGACCCGTAGCCAGTCGGGAGACCTACTACCATTAGACCAGGAGCTTGAACGAACTTGCAGGAACTTCAAGCGGGCTCTAAAGGCGCGACTGGCTGCGGAAGAGGAGCTATCACAGCTGCAGTTAGAAGAAGAAGAAGAAGAAGAAGAGATGGCTGATCCACAGAACCATGACGTGATCAACCCAGAGGAGCAGACCATGGGATCCTACTGGACCGCTAGAGCTGCGGATATGAGGTCACCCATTCAACACCCTCATGTCCCAGCCAACAATTTTGAGGTGAGCACATCAGTAATCACCATGCTGCGCGGTTCAGTAGTGTTCCGTGGTAAGGAGGGAGAGTGCCCCCGATCACATCTCAGGCGATTCCACGAGCTCATCGATGGAATCAAGATCAATGGGGTACCAGCAGATGTCATCCAGCTGTGGTACTTCCCATTCACTCTGGAGGGACAGGCCAAGGAGTGGCTAGACACTCGGCCTCCGGGTTCCATCACCACGTTCGCCAACCTGGCGGACAAGTTCCTCACCCGCTACCATCCTCCATCCAAGACAGCTGACCTGCAGAAGCAAATCACACATTTTGCTCAGGATGAGGATGAGACCATCAGGGATGCTTGGGAGAGGTACACCAGTCTCTTTCTCAGGTGTCCCAATCATGGTTTCAATGATGCATTCAAGGTGGGCACCTTCTATCACGCTCTCTTCCCGGAGGAAAAGCAGCTGATTGATTCGGTTTGTGGCGGGAACATGCTGACAAAAACCCCGCCACAGCTGAATCAACTCTTTGAGGAGATGGCGGAGAACGGGTACGACTGGGGCACTGCCAGGAGATCGAGACGAGCACCAGGACGGGGTGTGCATGCTGTGGGCACCCAATCATCTGATTTGGTGCAGGTGGTATCGAAGCTGGTTTTAGCTGTCGATCGTTCTGGTTTGATTGCAGGTACAGGACAGCCGCAGGCGATGCACTGCCAGTGGTGTGAGAGCTCTCATCACACCGTGGAGGACTGCCAGGCAATGAAGGAATCAACCACACCCCAGGAGCAGGTGAACTTCATTAATAACGTCAGGCGCAATGACCCCTACAGCAACACGTACAATGAGGGGTGGCGCCAGCATCCTAACTTCTCCTGGGGTGGGGTAAATTCCAGACCATCAGTCCCCCAGGGACCACCGGGCTTCCAGAGGCCACCATATCAGCCCAAACAGGGGCAATTCCAGCAGCAACAACAGTCTCTTTATCAGCCCATGCAGGGGCATGCTGCTCAATCACAGCCGCGATCTTTCCAGCAGCCAGGTGCAGCCCCTGCTGCCCCAGTGCAGAATGATCAGATGGCCGAACTGCGGGACTTGGTGGGTTCTCTCGCCAGTTCTAGTGCTCAGAAATTCAACACTATTGAGCAGTTCATGGAAAAGGCCTCGGGTAAATTCCTGGCTCTTGAAGCTGGTCAGAGGAACACACAGGCTGTCTTGCAGGATATCCAGACCCAGCTGGGGAGCGTGGCTCAGGCAGTGGCTCAAAGGGCTCCCGGTACTCTACCCGGGCAGACCATCCCTCATCCGCCGACACCGAATGAGCACTACAATGCCATCATGACCAGAAGTGGCAAGATGACTGTTGATCCACCTGTTCGGGAACAGGAGAGAGAGACCCATGCCTCGGCATCTCCAGCAGCTGCAGAAGAAGTAGAGAAGGAGGTTGAGGTGCCTGCACCTAAACCGCAACCAGTGGTGAAGGAGTATATCCCTAAACTCCCCTTCCCTACTCGGTTGCACAAATACAGGTTGGAGGCAGAGTTCGAGAACTTCATGGCCATGCTTAGGAAGCTGAATGTCCAAGTGCCTTTCCTGGAGGCACTATCTCAAATGCCTAAGCATGCGAAGTTCCTGAGGGATCTTCTCTCAAAGAAGCAGAAGCTGAGCGAGCTGGCCACTGTGGAGCTCAGCGAGGAGTGCTCGGCCATTCTGCAGAACAAGCTTCCGCAGAAACAGAAGGACCCAGGTAGTTTTACTATCCCGTGCTCTATTGAGAATTTGCATGTAGAGAGGTCCTTGGCGGATTTAGGTGCTAGTATAAATGTCATGCCATATAAACTGTTTAAGAAACTAGGCCTAGGTGAACCCCGTGCTACTAGGATGAGCCTTCAATTAGTAGACTGATCTGTAGTGCATCCTAGGGGCATAGTGGAAGACCTTCTGGTTAAGGTTGGAAAATTCAATTATCCTGTTGATTTTGTGATTTTGGACATAAATGAGGATGTGAATGTGCCATTGATACTGGGAAGGCCTTTCCTGGCCACCGTCAAGGCCCTCGTAGATGTGCATGATGGGACCTTAGTTTTGAGGGATGGCGAGGAGCGAATAACGTTTTCAGTTGCTAACACTATACCTGCTTCGTTACCTCTGCATGCTGTATCTCACCAGGAGCACGAGTCTGTCGTGTATCCTTCTGTGTTGCCTATTTTGCAGGATCCGCCTCCCATACCTTCGCCGCCACTCCAGTCCACACCGCTCCCAAAAGAACAGATCAAGGAGGAGTGGCGGCCGAAACTGCAGGCAGCTAAGCCTGCTCGAAAGAGATCCGGAGACCACTATGAGCTGGTCCCGCCCCCACCTTGGCCATCCGAGTATTCACTTGCTTGCATCTTACCGGATGGCCAAGTCGAGCTGGCGAATGCTGGTGGCCACATTCGTCACGTGCATGGCCACCATTTGAAGCTGTACCTCAAGAGCGATGTGGATCCGCTCTTGAAGGCACCTGATCCTACACTTCCCTGAGCATTCATACTGGCGTCCAGCTAAAAGACGGTAAAGAAGCGCTTGTGGGGAGGCAACCCTACCAAGGTTTGTTTTTCTTTCGTTTGTTTTTGTCGGTTTGTCCACTTGGAACTATGGTTTCTATCACCCAGTGTGTTTTGCTGATACTAGTCCCGCTGACTGGTCCACTTCCAGTCCCCCAGCAGTGTTTCAATCCGGTAACATCGTTCCCCTTATCTCTCCCTCTACTCCATTGAGGGCAAAGTCGTGCTTAAGTGTGGGGGGTGCTTTGTATCGGTTGGAATATATATCTGTGTGCTTGGAGCCTAGTCCGCTGTCCGAATCTTACGATTTGAGGGCTCCAAGTACTGCTGTTTGATCATATTGGCACTGTGTTGTGATTGATGAATGGATTGGTTTTCGGATTAATGCATGACAACTTGTTTGTGACTAGGACAACCTATGATGAGGACTGAGATGTGCAGTAGAACGATGTAGGGGTTCAGTTTTTCAACTGTTTGCTTGCCAACTGTGACTTGGATCGATTACTTGTTCTTGACAGTCGTTTATGCATCTAGTTCAGGGTATCAGAATGTGAGATAGAGCATATAGGTAGCCATGTGAGATTTGAGCCTGCTCGTTTCTTTCTTGTGCGATAGATCCCTCTTCCATGATTTGTAGCATTCACGTTGTCACTAGCTAAGATGATGGGGGCATAGGATTAGCCCATGACCAAACTGACTGTCCTGGTGTGTCATACCCCCTAGTCAGCCCCTTTGAGCCGTGTGTTATCCTTTCTTTCGGTCTATAATGAAAATCACCCTTTTGCATCTTTTAGAAGGTTCCACAGAGTGGTTTTTACATGTTCTCTGCTGTTTCTGCAGAATTTAATGTGAGGGTTGGAGGTAGTGCTTAAAAATTAGGCATGTGTTTGAAAAATGTGCAGAGGTGGTGGTTCTCTTAAGAAATGAAAAAAATGAAAGAAAAACAAAGAAAAATTGAAAGCAAAAGAGAGCCACTACCAAAAATCTGAATAATGCCCATTGAGTAGTGTTTCTTAGCAGTCTGGCTTGGAAATGCTGATGTTTATACCTCCTTCGCTTTTGTGCTCTTGAGATGTTGAGTATTGCAGAATAGCAGAAAGAAAATACCGGTTTGTTTGACTGTGATTGTGTGTTTGGAAAATGTGGAACCTTGTGCTATGAATACTTCCACCACCTAAAGGCCTTTTCCCCATGTCCAAGACCCTAGCCAGTCATTTGAACCTGTGTCTAAGACCTCCTGATTAGTTAGTGGTGACACCCCGTATGTGAACTCTAGCATTTAGAGGCTGCCATCATGGTGAAGAGATGATAGGGATTGAGAGAAGTAGCATGCGCATTTTTCGCATCGAATTGTCCTGACCCCACTGGTCGAGAGTGAGTGATTCATTTTCATTTTCATATTCTTTATACTCTTGTACCCCGGTGAGGACCTAGATTGCTCGGTCTCTGTTCTGATGTCTTGAGTTGGATGCATGAGTTGACTGTTTTGAGTAAGTGGTTGAGTCAAGTCTAGGTTGATTGGTGAACAGAAGGGAGACTCTTCCTTTACTCGATTTTGCTGCACTCGAATGTCCTTTGTGGTGGTTGTCCAGGTTGCTATTGAGGTTGTTCATGTGTTGATGTTTGAAAACCAGTACGATTCAAGTGTTCTGTGCCTTTATGACTTGTCCCCAATGTTGGTTGATTGAAATATGTAAGCTTACCTGGTGTCTGACTTGGTTTGCTTGGGGACAAGCAAACGGTTAAGTGTGGGGGAGTTTGATAGACCGTCATTTACACATGTTTTTACCCCCATTCTTACACCGTTTGAGGTGTTGATTCTCGTGTTTTAGGCCGATTTCACGCTAGGTTGTGCTTGTTTGTGATATTTCAGGTCCTAGTACGTGAATGGAGGCTTGGGAGCGAGTCTGGGGTCGATTGGACGAAGATCGGACGCGTGGCGAGGTGTCAAGGAAGCCGCACGGGCAGAACAGGGCATCACACGGCCGTGCAAGTGAGCAAGATGGCCGTGTGCTTTTTGCCGAGGCCACGCACGGGCAACCCATGAACTTCACACGGCCATGCTAAGTGCAATTCTGGCCGTGCGATATTTTCCGAGGCCAAGCACGGGCAGGCTGGATTCCTCACACGGCCGTGCAACCCTGGCCGTGTGAGATGGCTGAAGGTCGACTAATCCATACGCCGCGTTTTGACTCGCACGGGCAAAGTGGTGAGCCACACGGCCGTGTGGCCTGGCCGTGCGAGTCGGGAAATTCTGGTTTTAGAGCCTATTCCGAGCCAAAAGTGGGAGAATCGGATTTTCAGAGCAAAAACAGAGCCCTAGAGAGAGAAAGTGCAAAGAACACATCCTAGAAGCTATCTTGGAGCTGGGTTTCATCGAATCGAGCTTGGAGATCGTCATAGGAGTGGAAATCATCATCTCGGAGCAGATTTTCCTCATCATTATGAGTATGACCACTCCGATCACTGTTTTCTCTTCTCTCTCTATGGAGTAGAACCCTTCTCTCACTTGGGTATGAAGAACCCTAGTTCCTTGTGTTAGGGATTTGATTGTAATGACTTGGGATGATATTACTGTTTGATTTTAATCGAATGATGCATGTTTATTGAATTGATTTGAGTCTGATCAGCTTTTCTCAATTTCTGCTGCAACCTGAGATAGATAGAATCTGATTAGGTTGTTAGAGCTTCTTCATTCGATAGTAGGAGATTGGCTATACGAGAGTTAGCCAGTTCACTGCTTTGTACTGGAATTCAATTCCAGTAGTGGAGTTCTGTGCTTATTGCTTCAGCTTTCTATTCCGGTGAAGACTAGTCGTCTGCCGGGTAGTTAGACTGAGAGGGCTTGGTCAGCTTAAGAGATTCCAAGCTACTGTCGGATCTTCCGCAGTCTAATCAACAGTAAATCAACCCAGGGAATTACAATTGGACCTAACTAAGGGGCTAGGGGGACTCAATCCCGAGTGACTCTTACCTGCTTTAGAAAACCGAACAGTTTACTGCTTTCTTATTGCTTTTGCTTTTAAACAACAATCACTCGAATTAGTTTGCTAGATAATAGAGAATCACGGAGTAAGCAGTAGGTCTAGACCCCGGGTTGATAATATAACTTGCCTGTTACTGCATTCCCGGACTTCGATTACACTTGGTCGCAGTTTGGTGTTGTGTTTTGCCGTGTCAGCACCCTTGCAATAGCTTCTCACATCATAGCAATTTAAAGATGCAATTGCACCTCCTTGCCACATCATCTTGCAAGTCACAAAAATTGCACCATTGGAGATGACCATTACTGCATCTCGTCACCTGTCTTAGGGAACTTAGCCATGGTAAATTCAAAATATACTGCATGCATAGGAAAATCCAGGTCTGGACAATTCAAAAAATACGAGACTTTCCTAGTCAGATGATGTACTGGCTCCCCTGAGTACCTGACAGTTTTGAGTGCTGGAGAATAAAGGAAAAGACAAAAGACTGGGAAAAACCCCAACAAAGACTTAGTAAACTTGTTAACAGAAGGCATCCATTGCTGGCCCCTTTGCTGCTCCACCGCTACACCCCGCCCTGCATCAATCGACTCTCATGTAAGCCGATGACGTTTGCTTGAGGAGGCCTCAGGGGTCTCTTGATGCTTCGTATGCCGATTCTCAATAAAAGTATTGATCAATTCGTCTATACAGTACAACGACAAATAAGCGCACTGGTCCTCCTTAACATAAACGCCCATATCCATCACAACCCTTTCAAGAAAGGTGGTCACGAAGGTTGCATAGGGAAAGGCCGTATACCAGTTTTCCCCTTTGGGAGAAGCCTCAACCATGTTCAGGCACATGAGAGATGCGAGGTTAACAGGAACACCTCTTTGAGCTTGCACAAGGATAAACAAGTCAAGTTCACGAATAATCGAATTACCACGGTACCTTGGCAGGAAGTAGTTGACGATCAACTAGTGGAGGAATCGAAGAGGATCTGGGAGGAAAGAAGCCTGGATGCGCCTTTTCGTGAGTTTCGCCAGTTCAACTTCAAACTCAAAATCGTACAGCCGCCCAAGATCGCTTCTGCTCTCAATGGGGTGTCCTCCAGCGGGAAGATCAAGGATCTCAGCAAATTGATGAGGCTGAAAGTAGAGTCTATGTCCTAGGAAGATCGACACGAGATGAGAATCACAGGGACCAGAAAGCTGTAGATTATGGTAGAACTTTCTCACCACATGGGGGCAGTAACTGGTGCTTCCTCGACTCCGGAGATCAAAGAAATTTTCCCAGCCAAGATTTTTTATTAACGTCTTCACTTCTGGAGGGAAATGACTTAGGTGGATGAACTCGTACTCGGCCACAATTGCGGTTTTGCTTGTAAATGAAAGATAGTCACCGAGACTGGCGGTGGATCAGCAGTCTTCGTTTGATAGAGATAGTATCCCCATTTCCGCAAACGATCTACTTTTGTTTGCCATGGAGTCTGGAGGAAGAAGGAACAAGGGGAAGGTGAAGATGGAGGAGAGAGAGAATGCAGGTGTAAGAAAAAGTGATCGTGGGGGTTGAGTCTGGAGACATGAGTGTGATGGAGACGGTTGAGTCTGGAATGTCAAGAGTTAGAAGATTACGGAAGATATGTAATGATGATGGTAACTCGTGTAGGTTAAACTAGGGTAAGTCATGCTAGTTAAACTAGGGTTGGCGCACGAATTGATACGGCAGGAGAAATGAAATGGGCTCGCACATTCCATGTCCACTTTTGAATATTGCATGGATCATGTACAAGTCCACTTTTTAATGTTATTTAAAAGCCTGCAAAAATCAATGATCAGACCCAGTCCAACTAGAATTAGTCCTAAACGCACCGTTAATACATAAACACAAATTAAGGAGACCTCTCCATCAGATTCAAATCAAATTCTGTCTTCTTCATCTCCTTCCTCAATCCTCTGGGCGAGACGAACACTACATATCAGGAAACCTTAATTTCACTAAGTGATAGAAGTTTCGAGAAAATGACAATAACGGTAAGACAAGATGACAAAGCACTAGCGACATGAACCCTAGGGTTAGCAAAATGAACCGTTTGATGAACACAATAATAGACATGGTCGCCGTAATCGTGTTAGAAAGAGATAGGCGAGGGGAAATAATATGGCGAAGAACAAACAAGACAAAATAAATTGGGAAATTCAAACTACGTCGAATGTGGATGCAAGTAATTGGGATTCAAAAAGATGATTAAGTTGGGGAGTTCAAATTGGATGGGGAGCTTCTCTTGGAACTGTGAAGGGCGTCCCTCCAAGACGAGAGAGGGATCATGTAATTGGTTAGGGAGACTGGAAATTGGTTAGGGCGGCAGTGGGTCTACCCAATTGGGTTTGCAGTCTTAATCCATTTAATTTAATCGGGGCAGTTAGTTGGACTAGGATGAAAACATTCTTAACGCATAAGGAGGCTTTTTGTAATTTGTTTAGTTATTTAGTGGCGCAGTTAGGTTCAACAAACGGGAGCCGTGGAGATTGAGAATGAATGGTTAAGATCGGCCAAGGTACCCGTACCCCGAATTTTGCCCTGAGCACCGTAGAAGTCACCACACATATATATATATATATATATATATATATATATTATCCTCTTTATACGTGATATCTTTTCGAAGAAGGTGGAAAAGATTAGAGGGTTTGGAGTTTTGGCTGGCGTGGACGCAGGGGAAACGAGGGATTAACTATAAGTCTAAAACGAGAATTGGAGCATTGAATTTTCTCTGATTACTCCATAAATTTTAGGAGATGGTGGCGGCAGATGATCAGAGAAAAATGGTCTTTTGTGGATAGGGTTTTGATGTGAGAGGGGAGGCACCCGATTCTAATGTGGGGTCGAAATTATTTTGTTTCATTTTTAATCATTATTTATTATCTTATTAATTAGATAAAGGAAATAATAAAATAATTTGTAATTTGAATTGTTTTGGTTTGGTGTTGACATGGTAGTGAGCTGGACCGTTGACTAACGGTCAATAGTATCGACCGTCCAAACTGACGGTCAAACCACGCGTCGAGCCAATTTAGTCTATATGATGTATAGTTGAGGTCAGAATGACAATTTCTGAAACCACTTGCCAAAGTTGACTATATGGGTATAGTTTGGGCTAAAATAAGTTATTAACTCTTGAATTATTAGTTCACACAGTAGTGATAAAGAGTATTTTTTTGTATGTATTGAATTTGTTAATTATAAAAAGTTTAGATTATAATAGAAATATAATTAGATAAGAGTAATGACGTAATTTGAGTTTCATATTTCACAAATCTTATCAAATAAAATTCATAATCAAATCTAACAAGCTAATAATAGACTTGTTCAAATCCATAATATATCAATGATTTTCTGAAATCCTCATTTGTCAAATCTATGAAGCAAACGACCCGTTAGTGTAATTGGTAATGATTCTTATTTTTGTCTCTTCAATATTTCAAATTCCAAGACTAATGGGTTAATAGCATTTTGTACTCTTGTACTATTGCAAATTAAAAAATGGGTTAATAGCACTTTGTACCCCCTCTACTGTTGCCGATTAACAAACATACCCCTCTATTAATTTATTGCACGAATATACCCTTCTAATATTAGAATGTAACGATCGTACCCTTCCATCCAATTTTCTGTTACAAGATCGTTAAATGGTTTGTAAAATGACCTTATTGCCCCTCGCTAACTCCTAATTTTGGTTTAAATAATATTTATATCTAAACCAATTTAATTAATAATCAAAACCTAGGGCGTATCTTCAACAACAGACGTTTCTTCTTCCCCTTTACCCCCGAGATGGAATTGAAAACATGGGCAGTTTCATGGTGGGGTAGTATTACATTGTGCTGATGAAGCTCAATTGGGTTGTTTTTTGGTGATGGGGGGATTCTTTTTTGGCGGACTCGACGCATGGAGAAATAGTTGCGGAAGTCGCCCTCTGCTGTCTTCTCCACCCGTCTCACCCGTTGTTGTGTCACCGTGTCGTCGTCTCACCCGTTGCCGTCTTCTCCAACCGCCTGCAAGTAGGGCTGGGCATGCGGGCGGATCATCCACGGGTTTGGGCCGACCCACCCGCATTTGACCCGAATTTCGTTAAGTGGGTGGGTCTGTGGGTGGGTGACGGGTTGCGCTGGGAGATCCGCCGGGTGGTGGGTGGGTTGTGGGTGAGTGTGCGGGTGACCCGCTCAACCCAACAGCAAAAAGATCAAAGTCGTTGGCGCTAGAGAGAGGAGAGTGGAGACATTAGATATAAACTCGGACTGCTCCTGGAGTTTGAACCTCAAGGCCAACCTTCCAAATAGAGATCCCCTCTTCTTCCCTTTACTTTTTCCTCTAATTCTTGTGTCTAGATCACCGCTCTTTCCTTTATGGAATTATTTTTCTTAGTTCCTTGCACCTAATAATCATCTCAATATGTAGAAAACTCTTTCATAATAGAATTTCTATCCAATTTAAGAACTAATTCGACATTTTTCGCCCTATTTCAACTTCTTGTTTCCCTCGATGATTCTCTTCGCCTATTATCATGTCAAGTTGATTCCTTTATATTATATACATTGTGATGTGGGTGAACCCACAAACCCACCCGCATCATCCACCATCCGCCCGACCCAACCCGAGACTAAATGTGGGTGGGTGGTGGGTTAAAAATTATCAATCCGTTTAAACGCGGGTGGGTGCATTTTATGGTCAAAATCCACCCGACCCACCCAATGCCCACCCCTACCTACAAGGTAGAGTCGGGTGCAGCCGCTGCCAAGGGTCTGCCAAGTCTATCGATGGGACAGTCTCCTATGAAGGCGGGGAGGGAGGCAGATGAAAGGATGGGTTTTGATTTTTAATTGGGTTTAGGGTGTGTTTTAATTCTTAATTGGGTTGTGATAAAAAAGATAAAAACATAAAGAGTAAATGAGGGATTGGGTTATTTTCCAGTCCATTTAACGATCAATTAACAAAAAATTAGATGAAATAGTATATTAGTTACGTTTTAATATTAGGAGGGTACATTTGTACAAGAATTTAATAGGGAAATATGTTTGTTAATTTGAAATAGTAGAAGAATACAAAATACTATTAACTCATAAAAAGAAAAAATAAATAAGGATGAAAACAATGTACCTTCCTATTTTTGCTCTTGTGACAAAAAAATTTGAAAAGCTAAAAATTACTCTAAATTATATTATATTGGTTGATGATTGATGTTTGATATATTTAATAATTTATTTTATGACGATAAATCTAATATTCGTTGGAATATGCTAATGGAAAACATTTTGAAGCACGCGAAAACGGATGGTTGGTTGGCGAAAACTGAAAGTCTCCATTTCCACAATCAGGAATCATAAGGGAAGGGAGGGGAGGGAAGCACTCGACTAGACTGTAACTGTACCAACCACCTGCCATTGTTTCTCCTTCCTTCCTTCCTTCCAAAGTTGCTTCAATCATTATCACATACTACACACCTTCCAGCCCCTTCTTCCACCTTTCCCTCTCAACCCACTCATCAATCCAACCAAACCATTCAAGCAGCAGCTATGTCTATGCTGAAGCTCTGCCCTTGTTTCTACGGACGACACTCCGCCGTCTCCGATTCCGATCTCGACCCCGTTCTTCTCGTATCCGGCATGGGCGGCTCCATCCTCAACTCCAAGCCCAAGAAGTTCGGCCTCGAGACTCGCGTATGGGTTCGCTTCCTTTTGGCCGAGCTCGAGTTCAAGAACAAAGCCTGGTCTATTTACAATCCTCAAACAGGTCCCTTCCTCTTCTCTTCTCTTCGCTTTAGCTTGTGTTCCTCTTCTTCAACCGCGCCGCGCCTTTCTGTTCTCCTCTCTCTTTCCCGTCCTGCCGTGGCTGTTAACGACAAAAAGAGACGACCCAAATTCGATCGACGTAGAGCCCACTGTGTCTGTCGTTTTGTGTTCCTCCTTTCTGACTGTCCTTTGTATCTGAAATTCTTCCAATCTTATTGGTGTCTGCCTTCGTTTCTTTTTATCTCTTCTACTAATATCCCTACAAGTAGAAGCTCTGCTCTGCTCTGCTCTGAATCCATTAAGTTTGCTTTTAAAGTCTGAATTGGGGTCTTACCTTTCATGCCTGCACCACTTGCTGCGTCTTTCAGGTTACACGGAGGTGTTGAACAAAGATTCCGAAATTGTTGTCCCTCAAGATGATTATGGACTCTACGCCATTGATATTCTGGACCCATCACCAGTAAGACTCGGTTTCTTCCCACCCACTGATTACTTGGCTTTCTAATATCCGGTAAAATGCTTTTGGGTTTGTTTGCTTTCTTTTTGATTTTGGGATGGCCAGTGCTTGAATCTATGTTGTACTTCATGTGTTCTTCCCCACATTGCGACTAGTATGATTGATCCTCCAAGCATGAGTTGCAACATTTGGACCCCACTCACTACCATACCATGTCCTTGCATTAGATCTTATGCGGTTGATTGTTTGCTCCACATTCCAATTGAGAGGAATCATCTGGTCTCTCGGTGTAAGTTAAAAGGTTACGGATTTACCTGCATGCTAGTTTTGTTCTAGTCAAATAGATTATTCACCAAGTTTGAGAAATTCGTACAATCCTGAGTGGTACTTTGCGCTAGAAGGGCACATCTGAATATTAGGAGTTCTACCATCCACGGCATATTGAAATGTGCTGAAGCCTATTTAGGAAGTGTTGGCTTTATTTTTCAAACTTCTATTTTTGGTTACATTATCATTTCTCTTCAGTTCCCGATGGTGTGGGACCTCTCCTGTCAAGTTCTCTAATGTGGCATGCGCCTCTCTTCCAGCTTGCAAAATGCGTTCACTTGACAGAGGTATATCATTTTCATGATATGATTGAAATGCTGGTCAACTGTGGATATAAGAAGGGGACCACGTTGTTTGGATATGGTTATGATTTCCGGCAAAGTAATAGGTAAACTTTTGGCAGCAGAGCAGCATTTCTGTTGATTATAGGTTATGTTGATCATGTCTCTGAGTTCCAGTGGTTTCATATTACTGCTACATAAGGATAGGTTCAAATTTTCTGTAGTGAAATATTTTCCCTGGTAGGGTTGGTAATTCAATGGAAGGTCTTAAAGCAAAGTTGGAGACTGCTTATGAAGCTTCTGGCAAAAGGAAAGTCAACATAATTACGCATTCAATGGGGGGACTGCTGGTGTCATGTTTCATGTCACTATACAAAGACGTATGCTCTTAGTCTGTTGAACGTGTTTAAGTTTTGAATCATCTTTACAGTGTCCACAGAAATGGTTGACACCACACCTTTTTCCGCCTGCAGGTTTTCTCCATGTTCGTGAATAAGTGGATCTGCATTGGATGCCCTTTTCAAGGTACAGTGCAAAGATGGTTGTGCCATCTGATGTAATAGCGCAAGAGATTCCTTCAGCGCTGGACGAATATATAAGTGGAGGCATGTTATTTATGCTGTTGAGCAAGAAATGCTTCCAGCTATTTTGCTTCTCTTGACCATTCAAATCATTGATTGTAGAGTCGCTGGCGTAGGGTCCTGCTATGGATTTTCAACCTCATAAATACATTTTCCCGAAATCGTTATGATCTGTTTGCTGCTTCAATCTATCAGAGCAACCCTTGACATGGAACTTTCATTGTCGGTGCTGAATAGGTGCCCCTGGGTGCATCAATGATTCCATCTTAACTGGCTTGCAGTTTGTTGAAGGCTTCGAGAATTACTTTTTTGTATCAAGATGGACTATGCACCAACTGGTGATCTACTACTCTCTTGTGAATTTCGCTTGTGCATAAAAGGTTGTCCTGTAGCTCTCCTAATAGAGGAGAGTAGCTCTCTATGAAAAAAAGCACCACAGCAAACTAAGTAGCTTTTTTTAATTCTGCAATAGCAGTCGAGTCAGCGCATGCAACATAAATAAAATCAATTAGATTGATATTATCTGGAAATTTGCCGATTTTTAATTATAATTTTCTGAAATTTTCCAATATTTACTTATATTTGTGCTTGCATTTATGACTTGTGATACAGTTGCTGGAGTGTCCATCAATTTATGAGATGTTGCCTAACCCTGCCTTTAAGTGGGAAAGAGACCCTCAAATTCAAGTTTGGCGGAAGCAATCAAATGATGATGATACTTCTATCCAGGCGGAGTCCTATGGGCTACTTGAAAGCATAAGTTTATTTGAAGAAGCATTGAAGAATAATGAGGCAAGTAAATCATTGTTATTTCCCAATATTTCCTTCCGGTTTGGTCGCTTAGGGTCTTTTTTGACCCCTGCCTCTAGTCAGAATTATTTTGACACAAACTAGTTTGTTGCAGCTAACTTATGGTGGAAATGCAATTCCTCTACCTTTCAACATGTCTATCCTCAAATGGGCTACTGAAACCCGTAAGATACTCAATGATGTTCAATTACCAGAAGGGGTCTCCTTCTACAACATCTATGGGACATCATGTGACACGCCATTTGATGTATGGTATGTAAATGTAATGGCATGAAGTTTGGGGCTAATTGTTGCCAACTAACTGAAAGAGTTAACATGTTCTCTGATAGACATTTAATTATTTCGGTTTATGTCGGGTTGAATTATTTAGTTCGGGATTATTTTGGGTATTGGGAATATTGTGGGGGATTAATAATTTGGGGGAGTTAGTAGGTAATTGTGTTTTGGGTATTTAGGCTATTGTTTACGTAGAGAATGGTAAGCAAGAATTAAACCTAAAACTATCTCTCTCTCTCCTCTCTTTCTCTCTGGCGGCCGAGCCTTCTTTTCCCTCCCCAAAGCTGCCGCACGGCAGCAGCCTCCTCTCTTCTTCTTCTCTTCCCAAATTCCCTAAATCACTCTCTCTCAATTCCCCTCAACCCCGGATCAATCCCTAGTTGATCCCCGATCCCCAATTGTCCGATAGAGTTTGACCTAGAGTTCTATCATTTGGTATCAGAGCCCGGTTCTTGGGTTCGATCACAAACAGCGAAAGAAGGGTGCAATGGTGTCCACAAAATCGATGACAGCGGCGGAGAAGGCTGCCAAGGCGGCGGCGCCGGAGCAGGCCTCCACCGCGGTCTCGACCGGGCTGCCGGCGGCAACCAGGGGGCCACCGATCCGCGGGACGGTGAGCTGGTGGACGAAACTGAAAGGTTGGAGCTGATCCAATCTACTTTGGATCGCCTGGTAGCCGAGTTCGAGAAGGAGCGCAAGGAATGGCGGGCGCTCCGGCAGGAGCAAGGCGAACAGCGACGGGAACAGGAGGAGGAGTCCCGGCGAGTTTGCAAGCGGTTTGATGAGGTGCAGAGGGTCGTGGAGGCGCTGGCCGCCGCGCAAGCCACTGGGCCGAAGGGTGGCGGCGGCGGCGATGGGAGCGACAGCCGGAGCGGGCTGGGAGGCTCGACGGCGGATGGAGGCGCGGTGGCGAACACCGTAGCGGCGGCGGGTGGCGTGACAGCGGGGGCGATGGTGGTGGCGGAGGCGCCGCCCCCAACGGCGGCTGTCGAGGTGGTTGACGCGGCGGAGATGGTGCCCGGTGCTGGGGAGCGAGTGGGCCAGGGTCAGCCAGGGCGCAGCGGTGGGCCTGGGCTTCTACCGACACCAACGGCCCAGGAGTTGGCGGCCCGCAAGGGTAAGGCCAAGATGCCTGGGTACGACAATGGGCCTCCGCCGACTGGGCAGGGGCCGCCTAGGCCAATGGGCTGGAGCGACACAGTGGGCCAGTACCACGAGCCCAGAGGACTGGGGTGGCTGACCATGGATCGCGAGCGGATCGAGGAGGAGCTCAGCCTGGTGGGCCAGAACGCACCATGGGCCGACCCGGCGGGTGGCGGGGACTATTTGGGCCCGGACGTGACAGGGGCCCAGATCGTGCAGGTTAGGCCGGGCCAGGAGGGTCGATTCGGGCCAGGCCATGAGGGCCGGTTCGGGCCGGGCCAGGAGGGCAGGTTTGGGCCGGGCCAGGAGGGCCGGTTTGGGCCGGGTGGACCGGGGCTGGGTCGGGGAGGCGGCTCGGCTGGTCAGACTGACCCGGGGCTGACCGGGTCGGGTCGAGGTGGGTCGGGTCGGGGCGGACCCGAACCGGGTCGAACCGATAGTGGACCGAACCGGTTCGAACCAGGGCTGGTTAGATCGGCCAGCATGGACCCGAACATGTGGCGCGGATCGCACGGTGCAGGGAATTGGGCAGGACCGGTGGGGCGAGGGCCCGCAGGCAGTTTTGGGCGAGGAAGGGGGACTCCGTTCTACCCAGACCAGCCAGGGGGTGCTCCCGGTTATGACAGGTATGGTTCGTATCACCCTGCTTATGATGGAGCTGATGGGATGGTCTTTCGAGCCAAACCCCCGACCATTGAGTTTCCAAAATTCAATGGTCAGGAGGATGCAGTGCTGTGGTTGTATGCAGCAGAGAGGTGGTTCAGAAACCACCCCATTCCGGAGGAGAGGAAGGCGCATCTGGCGTCCTTCTACTTAGAGGGAGAAGCGCTGCAGTGGTGGGAATGGATGGAGAGGTCCTATGGGGCGGTGGGAACTCTGATCACTTGGCCGCTGTTCCAGGAGGAGCTGCGTTATCAGTTTGGGAAATCGGAGGGGTGGGCCCCAGAGCAGTTGGCTAAGCTGAAGCAGACTGGCTCTGTTGCGGACTACCGTGCAGAGTTCTTCAAACTGGGCAATCAGTGCCATGGGGTTCCGGAGGAGACACTGGTGGGGCTGTGCATGGCAGGCCTGAAGCCGGAGATTGCTGCTGCTGTCCGGATCTTTGAGCCGGATTCCGTGAAATCTGCTTTTCGTCTTGCAGGGTACAAGGAAGAGGAGCTGGCGAGTTGGAGTAGCACCATGGGCCGCAATCCGCGGGCAGGGGGCGCCGGGAGCAGTAGCGGACTCAGCGGTGGAGGAGGAGGAGCGGCTGGGACCGCGGTTGGAGCTGGAGGACCCACGGCGGCACAGGCGCCAGTAGCTGTCGTGAAGGGTGGGGCACGACCTCCGCCCAAGGGATTTGTGCGACTATCCCCTGCGGAGATCGAGCAGAAGCGGCGGGAAGGGAAGTGTTTCAACTGCGACGAAAGGTTCACGATTGGCCACAAGTGTGCACGTCCGGACTTGATGATGCTGGTAGGGAGGTGGGAGGACGAGGCGGAGGATGAAGCGAGAGACGGGGAAGACGCAGGAGAAGGCTACCAACCTTGAGGACAAGGTTGTTTTGAAGAGGAAGGGAATGATAGACATTTAATTATTTCGGTTTATGTCGGGTTGAATTATTTAGTTCGGGATTATTTTGGGTATTGGGAATATTGTGGGGGATTAATAATTTGGGGGAGTTAGTAGGTAATTGTGTTTTGGGTATTTAGGCTATTGTTTACGTAGAGAATGGTAAGCAAGAATTAAACCTAAAACTATCTCTCTCTCTCCTCTCTTTCTCTCTGGCGGCCGAGCCTTCTTTTCCCTCCCCAAAGCTGCCGCACGGCAGCAGCCTCCTCTCTTCTTCTTCTCTTCCCAAATTCCCTAAATCACTCTCTCTCAATTCCCCTCAACCCCGGATCAATCCCTAGTTGATCCCCGATCCCCAATTGTCCGATAGAGCTTGACCTAGAGTTCTATCATTCTCTCTCTCTCTCTCTCCGCGTCTATAAAGTTGGTGAGAGGATACTCAGATTACTTCCCATTTTCTTAGGCCAATGTGTGGATATAGTTTATTTCAAATGATTGTATGACTTGCAGCCGTTGTGGTTGATGATTAGCTGAACTATCAAATCATCACGGTGCATGTTTCATTATGTTGTCTGCCCTCATCTTGTGTACCTGCAGTTATGGTTCAGAGACATCCCCAGTGGACGAGTTATCAGAAGTGTGCCACGTAACGGTGAGTGTTCTCATTCTCCATTATCATTATGCACTGGGATGTTGGATATCTATTTACATTTGCTGCCAGTGACATCTTGTCGCTTCTGAATAGTGAGTTTGGACATTTTTGTGGAATTAACTGCTTAGACTGATGCCAGAATACCTATTTGATACTACAATTTATGAATTTATATGTGCCAGACCCTCCACTGTCCGCCCTTTTTATTACCCTAGCTTGTTTATACCATTGCTGTACTTGATTCATTCAACTCCTGCGTGTTTCTTTTTGGTTTGGTGGCCACAGCCTCAATACTCTTATGTGGATGGTGATGGAACAGTTCCTGCTGAATCTGCTAAGGTACTTATTCTTCCCTTGCTTATAATTATTAATTCTGTGGCTTATATGGGAATGGCCCACTGGTCTTATCCTTTAGTTAACAGATTGATCGCAGCTGAATTCCTTGTTAACTATAGTATACTCTTTGTTGGTTCTGGACATGCCTGTTTTCCGTAGCTGTCAACTGGGATAAACACAGACTCATTCATGGTTTCTTCATAAGTGAGAATGACTACGAGTTCACAATCGTGACCAAAACTCTAAAACCATAGTTGATTGTCTATAGGATAAGCATGTTTTACAACCTCAAAACGCTCGATACAGTTTTTGGCAATTTAGCCGACCCTAAATTGGCAAAGAGAATTACCAACCCATACTTAAGCAGAACTATTTGGTCGACTGTAACCGAGTAATCAACCATTTTGGTGAAAGCATTAAGAACGGTGTGAGTTGGAAGACTTATCATAATTTTGTCTGATTTTATATATACAGGCAGATGGATACGCGGCAGTTGAAAGGGTAGGAATCCCGGGTGAGCACCGTGCACTGCTACGCGATGACAAGGTATTTCAACTCATCAAGAAATGGTTGGGAATTGAACAGAACGTGAGCAAGCGCTCAAGAACAGTAAAGGTGATGGACTCGCACGTTTATATATGAATTCTGCACATATCAGTGCTGGTTAACCTTTCATAAAATATAGTTAAGTGTGTAAATCCAGTCCAGTGTTGGTGAAGATGTCTCTACTCTCTCGGCCCTAAATTTATTGTTGTATATGTGAAGTTGCATGCAGATGTTATTCTTGTTTAATAGCATTTTACGCTTGGTAACATTTTACTAGGACAGTAACCCCGTTGATACGCCACGCGGGAACTGAAAGTATTTGGCAGAAGAATGCAATCTGGGAAATTCACTGTACTATATAAATTACAGGACTTTCTGACCCATTATCTGTCCAACCTTCATGGTCCATGGATAGGCTATACGGTCCGGTTAAATTGGATCAAACTGATCCGGTCTCAGTCCGGTCTTTTCGGGAATATAAGGACCAAAGATTGGATTGGATACAGTCCAGTTTTGATTCGGTCTGGTCCCAATTTGATATTGATTTTAGGTGTTGGGGGTCTCTTATCCGGTCTTTATTCGGGTTTTTTTTATCTCAAATCTAAGCCCGAATATGAGATTGGATTGTTTGCTATCCGGTCCCAGTCCGGGTTATACGGTCCGGTTTCGGGTAAAACCAAACAGTCCGAGACCAAATAGCCAGCCCTATCCATGGATACGGCTAGGATGGAAATCGGTACGGTATCGGTAATACCAATACCAAATATCGAAATCCCGAATACCGAATTACACCCTAATGTGAATCCCAATCCCAATCACTAAATAATTTCGATATCACAATTCCTAAATATTTCGGTATCCCAATCAGTATTATCGAGTACAAAATTAATTACCTTTTCAATTAATAATTAAGTATATAAATTAGATTTTATTGTTTAATTTAGGGGGAAAAGACTGAGCAAAGTGTCTTGAATTAGGATATTATTAAGGAGAATGGAGGAGAGGACTGAGGAGACATCTCAAGTTCTTGTCATTGGTATTCATTAATTTGACGAATTGGAGGATGAGAGACGACTATTAATAGTGATAGAATGATCTATGTATAATTAAAGGGTAATTGACACATTTGGTCACTGAGATTATTAGATTATGTCATGTTTAGTCACTAGAAAAAATTAATATCAATTTTGGTCACTCGAATTACCGAAACTGGTCAAATTTAGTCACTCTCCCGTCAGTTTTCGTCCAACTCCATTAATATAGTTGGACGGAAACTTTTGGGAGAGTGACTAAATATGACATGTTTCAGTAATCCGAGTGACTAAATGTGACATTTTTCAATAATTCGAGTGACCGAAGTTGGACAGAAGCCACAGAAGAGTGACCAAATGTGACCTGTTTCAGTAATTCGAGTGACCAAAATTGATATTAAATTTTTCTAGTGACTAAATATGACACGATTTAGTAATCCCAGTGACCAAATGTGTCATTTACCCTATAATTAAATGACACTTTTGGTGGTTTAGGTTCGTGTGGTAGTGAATGAGAGAGTCTATACCGATCCCAATCCCGTAATCCCTAATATCGAATACAAATTGAAATTCAATCACAATCTCAATCCCAATCCCAAAAACTAATACGTGTATTCGGTAATACTAAATATAGACAAATTTGGTACTGTATTCGGTATATCCCAAATACCGATACCAAACTTCCAGCCCTAGATACAACTTCCATTTTCCACCTCATTTATGTACTCCTTTGTTCATGTATGCTGCAAATTACCTTTTGGAGAGCTGAAAAACCAATCTAAAAAGATATAAAGCCAAAACATGGGTTGACTTTCTAGGAATTTGAATATCCAAGCCTCAAAGTGTTTCATGGAGGGGCAATCACGTAAATTTACCTTTATTAATTGATACTCTGCGTTTCACGTTCGTCCCTTTCGCTGGAGTTTAAAGTCAATCCACTGGACCATTTGTCGAAAGAGGGTAAATCGGATTGAATCCGAATAAGGGTTTTTCCGGTATGCAGCTCCGCGAGAAAGGAGCGAGAGAACGCAAGAAAGTAAACACAATAATGCGAATGAGACTCTCGATTCTTCGATCTATTTTCTTTTGCTATTGTCTACGAATTCACTTACTTTCTAACTTCGGCCTCCATTTGACATATGTTTTCTCTTTTCTTATTTTGAGTGTGGGAGCGTGATAGGATCGTTGGGAAAGTGCTTTGTAAGTGAAGTGATCACTGGTCAGCACAAACGATGAAGTCAAGCTTTCCCCTCTCTTTTTCAGACCGGGTGATGGCACTCGAGAGGGGGAAAGAAGAATCACCGGCCTTGGAGGGCCAGAGAATAGATTGGGCCCAATCTCATATGGCTGAAGAAGCTGTGCCTCTGCCGGCGCACCGATAAAGCAATGCCAACATGGGTTGCCTATTGGGCCCAATAACTTGCACAAGACATAAAGTTCATTTAACACCAGCGCATTGGGCTGGGCCGTCCCTGTGTCATCACCGATTTGAATTTCAACATCTGAAAATTTAATTGTGGTGTAGGAATTATTATTATTTGCCAGGTTCAATAGCATAACCTAATTTTGTACAGGGTGAGATAGCATGACTTCCCTTAAAGGGTTGGAAAAATGACTATCTATTAATTATAGATTTTTAAGGTAATTAATTTGTGTTTCATTTAATAATATGTCTGAATTAAAAATCTATATTATTACTTTCCTTTTTTTAGTGCAATGGTAATTGTATCAATGCAATGATTTCAATTTACATGTGCAATGATAATTGTATCAGTGCAATGATAGTTAAAAATATATAATTAATATGAATTTTTAATTTCCAAAGATTATTAAATGCAACAAAAATTTAATAAAAGAATAACTATAATTAATAGGGTATTATTTTTTCAACAACTTAAAGGGATTAGCAAGCTAATCGACCTTCTCCTCACAACCTCGCCCAGGAAGAGGAAATATGCAAAAATCTTATTGAGACCCTTAAACAGGAGGAACTCTTATGGTATCAAAAGTCAAGAGCTCCATGGATGGTGGATGGTGATCGAAATACCCGTTTCTTTCATCTCTACACCCTGAAATGCCACAGCTAATCGAACCAATTTTGTACTCTATCATTATAACCACCACTGATTTCTGACAGTACTTATTTGTTCTTTATTGCATTAATCAAATATATACAAGTCGCCAGCAAATCATGTGTTTCTCAATATTACATAGGATTTTCCCCCCAACATATTTGTAGGGTATTTGAACCACTAATATAATCATATTTTAGAAACTCTACCGTACTAATCAACCGGATAAAAAATATCGAATGCCAGACTCAAATCGGTAGGTAATTTTAGCGGTAACAAATAATTGAAACTACAGTACATAATATTTTAGTATTAACTTTTCTGGTATAAACTCCAATACGGTTTCACAATTCTTGCCTATAACTATTGATAATTCATCATCCTATTTACAAGCATTAAACCATTATCTGTGCACCATGATTGCTACTTCTGTTTTCCTATTTGAGTTTATGAAATTGTAGGATTTAAAACTTATGAGCTGCATTCTCTATGAAAAAAAAAGAATTCCCATGCATTTACTTATTCTAGATGATTAATTCAAATTATATTCTAAACTCCGTTTCAATTTTATTATCACAAATTTGGTTGGTAAGTTCACCATACTCAACCAACCTTTCAACTCCATGTCAAAATTGTTGATGAAAAGACTAAACAGGTTGACCCTAAAACTATTAAAGTTAGTTTTTTTTTCATTGTCATTTCATATTTCCTTACATCTTTTAATATTACGTCAAACTAAGTTCATGACCTCAGGTGCATTAGGAGACCTTTGATAAAAATTGTACTCAAAAGATTTTTTGATTAATCAATTTGAAAATGTAGTCCCCAATCAACCTCCAACTTCAGTACAAACTTCAGTACATGTGGAAAAACAACAAGATAAGCATTAGAGCATCTCCATTGGAATTGCAATTAGAATTGCATTATGACATGACATTCATTTGCAATTGCATTGATCTAGATGGCAATTGTATCTTTGCAAGCTTGCATATAATGCAATGCAAGCCACATAATCTTTTTTATTATTAAATTATTCATTATTTTTATTATTGGAGTGTTTATGTTTTAATAAATTAAATCAAAAAAATTAGTTGCAGTTGCAAGTTAATTGCATTGATGTGGTACAAGGCAAGTAAGATGAGTTGGATTGCACAAAAATGAAGTAACAATAAAAAGACAAATGCAATTGCAAATGCCATTGCACCAATGGAGATGCTCTTAGCCCCTTTTTTTTTTTGCCAAAGATACCCCACAGAATGGGAAGCAGCAAGATACGGAATATAATTACAAGACCTTTGCAGGTCAAAACACAAAAGATAAATAAGGAAGAAACGTCGGACGATCCAACGACAAGAGGGCTTTTTGTGCTACGATATGGGCAGCCCTAATATACCTACGCATTTACTAGAATCCATGTTTGTGCTCAACCCATTTCAGGGCTGAAGTAATGGACCAAACTCCTGTGGCTGTCAGGCGACCGCAATGCTAGTAAATCCCTGCAAATCTAACAATAAAATATGCGCGAAAAAAACACGTTAGAACTTAAATTACTAAGGATACGGATTCAGGATTCGACACACTTTGTCTTTCCATTGAAGCTATAAAGTCTATTAGTCCACCAAAAACTTACGCAGCATCTCGTGCAAAACAAAAACAAAGAAATAGTTTCCCTCGACAACTGGGAAGCATGAAACTCCAATTCGACACGTCCAACGCCAATGCCTCATTTGAATACGTATGAGTCAGAAAATAGAGAATATAGTGACGTTGTCGCTACTAGACCACGTAAGAAGTTGTAGAAACCACTAGGCCCACAAAAAGCTTGCAAAACAACAACCATCTAGGACACATGCCAAACAGGCCCCAAACATCGGCCCACAAGCAACCAGAGCCCAAATTGGACTGTTGCAGCTTGAAAAGCCAGGGAAGGTCCTACTAGCAGAACCGGATAAGTGAAGCGAACTAATCGACATTGTAGACGGTGGCAGCTGTAATTTGCCACGCGTCAGACACCCCCACCACCACTTTCCTTTGGATAAGGATAGATGAAAGTCCCAAGAGCGCACACCAGCGGACAACGGGAAGCGGCAACCGACTTCAAATTTGAACCTCCAGCTGCGCCGAACTTGTCGTATCACTCTCACCGTCCGGTACCGGCTCCGACAAGGCCCACCGACCGCGGGAAGCGGAGGTCAAGAACTGACCTTGGAATTGAAAGTTGGAGCAAGCCTGGGGATGTGAAGCAACCGAATCTGCAACATCATAGCAAAACCAGCAAGCACGAAAACCTAATATGCTTCCCGAAAAGAAATAGAGAAAGCAACAGCAAATTTTTGGAGAATAGGCGAGTAACCCAAGGAACAAAACAGAGGGAAAAGGGAAGCAGAAACATGATTAACAAGATTTGAGTCTATGAAAGCTCAATTGAAAGCAAACTCGAGCAATAAAACCAGATTATAAGACCAAATCATAGGGAATTAAACTATCCACAAATCCAACTGTAAACGAAACTGTAACCCTAGGAGCCAGAAACGAATAAGAAGCATATCACCAAAGGGGAACGGGACACCACAGTGACGGGGAGAATGAACATGTGACTGGTCGATCCGCAGTGACGCGATGTATTCAGATCTTCTCGTCCAGGGAGCGGTGGGCGTCCTCGCAGGAGCGGTGAGAGAATGACTGGTTCACTGTGAAGAAGTCGCGGTAGTTACAGAGTTACAGTCGTACAACTATCTTTCCAGCCCTCTTTTCCTTTAAATAGATGGTTTCCCTTTCCCTTATATTATAATAATATGATTCCATAACTATTGTCATTCATCATTGCTGCTAGGGATATATTATTTTCATGCACCCTCATCATCCAAACTACATTTGAACTTGAATTATCCTTTATTTGCCCCATTGCTAAACCAATTTGTAAATGTTCTTATCTATATAGATATAATGGTAGTCGCACATAATAACTTTTTCATATATTATTGCTTTTCCAGGCTTAGAGCAATGGAAATGAACATTAAAGAGGAACCTTCTGAAGCTGCCAAAAAATGTGCAAAGAATTGTTCAATTCAAGAAATAAATTCATTTCGATTAACTTCTTCCAATATGGCAAGAGGTTTTAAACTCTTCATTCTATCTACCCATTTTTACATATTCCAATTATTTATATAAATTCTCTCAATAAGTATACATTATTGTAGGAAAATTTCTATACTATAGGTGGTCATATTCATGATTTGTGGGCCGTATGGTCATTGAATTGAACACAATACATTGTGCAACTAACTAATAATGACAACTTTGCATCATCTTCCATATATGTCAAATTCTGCAACTTCAGATCCATCCCCATGCTATGATCAACAAAGATGATCTCCATTGGAAAACACTACAAGGACACGTTAAACTCCATCAGAGACCAACTATTTCCTTTCATTCTAAGATTGATTACTTATGTATCAAGAGAAACAATTCTATTCTAGTATTGAACTATATGGTTTACTTAAGTAGCTCACCTTAGTCCTTAAATATAAATAGCCAAAGACTTTTTGTTGAATTGTATTAGAATATTATGTCATTTTCCTACTCTTTCTATTATATTGTGGCACATTATGTATGGTCTCACAATGTTCAAAAACTAACAATGAGGTCCAATTGGGTTTTAGGTCTATTTAAAATCATTTATTAATTGTATTGAGTCTTGATTTCTATTTAAAATCATTTATTAATTATGTTGAGTCTTGATTTCTATTTAAAATCATTTATTAATTGTAGTCTGTGTCATCCCTTCTAAGCACACTAATGGCTCCAATTTATTTAAAAATTATTAGATTTATTACTGATTCAGATCTAATTGTACACTTCCTACCCCCTATTATCTTTGACGTTCGTTGCAATTGAACTCCAAAAATGTTGGGTTTACGCGAGGTTGCTTGTGTTTCAGTGTATTTCAGATCCTAACAGGTAAAACCAAACCCAAAGTCGAAAGTTGGAAGAAAATGAGCAAAGACCGGGCAAAGAGGTGGAGACAACCACACTTCCTAGCCAGGCGTTGGAGTTCACGGTCTTACATGACCGTGAACTAGAGCCATGACCCGTGAAGCGAGGAGCAAATTGAGGGGGTTTTCAAGTTACTGACGCCCAGGCAGTTCACGGTCGCTAAGACCGTGAATAGGGGCCACTGACCGTGAACCCAAATAATTGAAGCCAGCGGCGGATCCAGAAGTACCCTATTTTCACTGTTGTTCACGGACGGATTGCTCTGATCACGGTCTTATTTGACCGTGAACAAGCAAACGCGTACGTGAACCAGGGTGCTTCCACGTGTGTCAAACCCACCGATTTCCCCCCAGCTCACAGGCAGATTGCAGTGTTCACGGTCTTAACGACCGTGAACTGGCAAACGCATCCGTGAACCTCAGGGTCTGCCTATAAAAGGGACGTGAATGGTTTTCCCATACTTCACGACCCAAAACTCGCTGGAATCCTCCAAATCTCGCCGAAAAATTGCGAATCTCCGACGATTTTGCCCTTTTCACCCACTTCCGGCGAGCCAAACCCAAAACCAAGCACAAACCCATTCTCCCCTTATAAGGGGCAGCCTTCGCTAGAATTTTGGGGAGATTTGAGGCATATTTTTCTGGTGAAGTCGCCACCTACGAGGCTCCGACGAGCTTCCGGTGAAGCTTTGGGGGCCCTCCTCCGGTCTGTTTTTGGCCGATTTTCGCCTCCCTCGCCCTTTCCTCACTTCCCCGCCCTTCCTACTTGAGTCCCCAGGTTTGTTTTCAACTCTACTTTGATTATTTTGGGAGAATCGGATTAGGTAGTGAAGTGAGGAGAATTTTAGTGAATTGAATGTGAACTTAGCATTAGGACGAGGAATTAGGCGAATTAGGGCGATTGAATGATTGGATGATGTTTGCATGAGCTTAGTTGAGTCTTGATGGGAATGTTTTGATTCAAATTGCTTTTATTTGTGGAATTTTCCCACCAATTGCTAATTTCTGAATGAATGTGAAATGTTTATGCTTGAGTAGTGGATGGTAGCCACCGTGACATGGTTTGGGTTTAATTTTTTGTGTTGATAATCCGTGAACACCTAGAACCATGCCTCAGTGTGCTTGTGCTAAATTGATTGATTAGCATGGGCCCGTAGTGGAAACATTAGTGTGTGTGTGGGGGGGGGGGAATTCCTTTTTCTTCCCAATGAGTTGAGATTGACAATTATTTTCACGTATGGTGCATGTTTGTCGTTTTTGCAGGATGCTTAATGAGGAGCACGAGTACAATAGCTACTTGGTGAACCACACACGGTTCGGGACCAAGTTTGCCTATCAGAGGGACAGCCCGATTGGGCGACATTGGCGGCTGGACTTGGACATGCTCAACCTATTCAGGTGCTGAGCCGCGATGTCAAGGGTCACCTGTCACCCCCTAGTGGCGCCAGCTGCTTTCAGTGGATGAGCTCATCTACCATGAGCTCTGCGTGGATTTCTACTCCACCTTCGCCCACGTCGTCCCGACAAGCAAGAAAAGTCGGCCCTATGTGGAGTTTATGCTAGGTGGTCAGTCACGAGTGTTAACCTATGATGCATTCGCCCAGACCATGGGGCTCGACACTACCTACTTGACGATGACGGAACGACAGCACACCGTCGATTTTCATTACTAGACCGTATTCCAGGCACTCTGCCGGCCCGAGCATGTGGAGGAGGAGTGCGAGGTTGGCCGCACTAATGCGGTTAAGCTGCGGACCCCGTGGGGGATCATGCATACTCTCCTAGCCCGGTCCGTCATCCCCACCTCGCAGTTGGGCCATCTGATAACGAGCAGAGGGTTGCTTGCCCTCCACTCTAAGAGGCATCCAATAGAGCCGCTCCACCTGGGATCGCTGGTGGCCACCACTTTCGCCCAATGTTTGGGACAAAACAGGGTGGACACCATGCACATGGGGGCCATCATCATGAGGCTGGACCAACACTTTCACGTGGATTTGGAGAGGTGCTCCATCGTCGGCCGGACCGAGCCCTTCCTAGTATTGACTCTGTACAACATGAAGCTGATGCTTAAGGGAGAGAGAGGGATAGATTACCTCGACGGGCTTCGACTCTCGGCAGTCATGAGACCAGCAGTTGACCCAACTCCAGTAGAGCTCGATGCAGTGGTCCCACCTCCAGAGAAGCCACCTGCTCGAGCTCCCGGCGCCGCCAGTGTCTAGCTGACTCGCTGTTACTGTCACCCTAGAAAATGGCCAAGTGCAACCACTTCCTAAAGCGTAGTATAGCGGGTTTGGGTTTTATTGTCAACCCGGGTCCTAGATGTGATGACTACTCGGTGAATTCTTGTTATTTAGCGGTGAACTTTTAGTGCAACTCAAGCAAACAAAACACAAAGCAAGTAAACGGTTTGTTGTCAAGTCAAGAGAGGTCACCCAGATATGGATCCCCCTAGACTGCAGTTAAGTCGGATTGTAATTACCAAGTTCAGTTTTCATGAAAGTTATACTGCGGAAGGTTCTCAATTAGCCTGAAGTCTCGACTAAAGGTCTCCAGACCCTCTCAATCTGAGTCTCTAGCGGGCGACTAACCTCCACCGGAGTAAACAGATTGAGGCCCTAATGAACCAAACCTCCACTACCGAATTAACTTCGGTACAGAATAGCAAATTGGCTCCTCGACTAAAGTCACCAATTCGCCACCTTCGATTAAGGGTACTCTATCAACCTAGGCAGATATTCTCATTCCAGGTCAAAGCAGAAACAACAGGAATTTGATCAGGATTCAAGTCATTCAATCATTCAAACCTCAATCGAATATAATCAATTCACAAACTCTGTACTTGGGTTCATACAATCAGACCTAGCATACAAATCTAGGGTTCCCCATACCCAGATGAATGGGGAAACTACTCCATAGAGAAAGAAGCAAAAGCCGATTCAGACGCGGAAATCATACTGTGAAGTTGGATTCCTGCTCCTGGACGTTTAATCGCACTTCTCCAAGCTCAAGACGGGCTCCAATGGTGTTGAAGATCGATCTATGGCGCTTGGGAATTCTGGTTCGTCGCTTTCTCTCTCTAGGAGTCGATTTCTCTCTCAAAAACTCGGAACCCTTCAATGTTGGCCTTCTTTCTCCTTAAATTGGCTGCCTGGTCGCGATACCCGGTCGAAATACCCGGTCGGGTATTTTGGGTTTCGACCGGGTATTTCCGCAGCGCACCGTTTCATTAAGGGAAGAATCCCCGGTTACTCGCCATGATCCCCGACCGGGGATTTTGCTGTTTTGCCCGGGCCCCTCTCTGCTTCTCGGGCGCCCATAAGTGATGAATACCCGGCCGGGTATTTGGCCACCTGACCGGGTATTTTCCTCCTGCAGCCCACTTTGTCCCAACTTCGCTCCTTTCGACCTAGAACTCGTTTCTCCGCCTCGATTCCAACGCCGGGACCTGAAACATGACATAAACACACAACCTAGCGTAAAATCGGCTTAAAATACGAGATTCCTCATCACAAACGACTTCAGAATAGGGGTGAAAACATGTATAATTATCGGTCTATCAAACTCCCCCACACTTAACCGTTTGCTTGTCCCCAAGCAAACCTAACTCAAACCAATGCAGCTCTCCAGACCTCTATAGCGACAAACAACCTAGATCGTAGGTAGAGGACTTCCTAGATCATTTAGCAGCTTACGAGGTCAACCGACGCACAAGTCATCTCATAGCCTCTTCGGCGAGAACGCTAGTCTCGAGTCAGCATCATGGCAAATAGTGAACAGAGGACAGATGAATCGTGGATGAAGAGACTCTCACAAACAAAAGATCATGGACTCACATTAATTCAAGGTGCTCGATTTTCGTCTTGAACATGGTTGGAACCCTTTTCTTTCTTCTTTTTTGCTTGTTTTTCTGTTTTTTTTTCACGGGTTCCAACCTGTTTCTGCAGAAAATGAGGGCTCCCACCTAGCAAAGGTTTTGCGGGAGCCCGGCTCTTACCGGCCATGCCAGGAGCGGGTGTCTCGAGCCTCGTGCGGGGGAAAGACATGTAAGGGGGCTGGAGGTAGTAGGTGGAAATTGGGAACGGATTCCCGTCTCCCCTTACATACTTTCACCCTATTCGCACGGGAGACGTTATTTTAAAGCACATTTCGAGCACCTGTTACATTCAGAATATGATACAAGAGTCCATGACAGGCAGAGAGTCCACAATACCACACAATTCAAGGGTCCTAAGGTCACTAATTCACTCAATCAACCAACACAATATGAAGAAGAAATGAGACTTCTTAAATGCATCAACATCCTCCATAGTGCTACACTACCTCCCTAGGTTGCAAATCACTACAGAGACTGTCAATTCAAAGCATACTGAGCAGGCAATTGCAAGGAACACGTACTTGGAGCCCTCAAATTTTAAAAATTTGGATAGTGGACTAGGCTCCAAGCACACAAACAGAGCTAATGCAGTCAAAAGATAAACATCCCCCCCACACTTAAGATCGACATTGCCCTGAATGGAGAAGAGGGAAGGAAAGGGGAACGATGTTACCGGTATGCACGGACTGCAGGAGACTGGAAATGGACCAGTCAGGATGAAGCGGACTGGAGAGAGGACCAGGCGGGAACACAGGCACAGCTAAAGGAAACCAAAGAGCTCAAACACGATATGTTAGGTCCAATGGTCAGCCCAATAGTACATCATCCAAAACAAAAGCAAGCAAACCAAATTGCAATCCGACTCGAAACAAAACAAAGAAATGAAAACCATGGTGGGGTTGCCTCCCTACAAGCGCTTCTTTACCGTCTTTTAGCTGGACGCCCATGGTGGATACTCAGGGAGGTGCAGGAACAGGTACCTCCAAGAGCGGATCCACTTCGCTGTTGAGGTACAGCTTCAGGTGGTGACCGTGCACCCGACGGTTGCAACCACCAGCAGAGGTCAGCTCGACCTGGCCATCCGGCAAGATGCAGGCGAGTGAGTACTCGGATGGCCAGGGTGGTCGCGGTGCAGTGGGTGGGACCAGCTCATAGTGGTCTCCACCCTTCTTCCGTGCAGGCTTAGCCACCTGCGGCTTCGGCCGCCACTCCTCCTTGAGCTTTTTGTTCGGAGACGTGACTGGATGGAGTGGCGGCAAAGGAATGATAGGCGGGTCCTGCAAAATGAGAGGTGCAGAAGGATACACGACAGGCTCGTGTACACGATCAGAAATTTCATGCACAGGTGAAACAGAAATCATAGCACAATGATCAAACTCAGTCACAGAGAAAGTAGCCTGTTCATTCCCAGCACGCAAGATCAGTTTACCATCATGCACATCAATCAATGCCTTGGCGGTGGCAAGAAATGGTCTACCCAGAATCAAAGGCACATCCACATCATCATCTATGTCCAGGATAACAAAATCAACAGGGTATGTGAATGCACCAACATTAACCAGCAGATCCTCTATGATACCCCTAGGATGCACAACAGAACGATCAGCTAGCTGAATGCTCATCCTAGTAGGGCTAAGTTCACCTAGGTCTAGCTTTTTGAACAGTTTATATGGCATGACATTAATGCTAGCGCCTAGGTCCGCCAAGGACTTTCCTACATGCATGCTGCCAATAGAAAGCGGGATAGTAAAACTCCCTGGGTCCTTGCGCTTTTCAGGCAGCTTGTTCTGCAGGATGGCAGAACATTCCTCGCTCAACAGCACTGTCGAAAGATCCCCAAGTTTCTTCTTGTTGGTGCATAGATCTTTCATGAACTTCGCGTACTTGGGCATTTTCGACAGTGCCTCCACAAATGGTACGCTGATGTTCAGCTGCTTCAACATTGCCATGAACTTGGCAAACTCAGTCTCCAGCTTGTCTTTGTGTAGGCGAGTGGGGAAGGGGAGCAGGGGTACATGCTCCTTAACCACTGGTTGTGGCTTGGGAGCAGGGGCTTCCTTCTCCACCCGCACTTCTGCATCACCGGCTGGAAGTGCTGAAGCAGGTAGTGGTTCCTCCCGCCTGGTCGGGGCAGGATCAGCTGATGTAGGCCTGCCGCTCAGGGTGAAAATGGCATGTGCGGTCTCATGCGGGTCCCGTGGATTAGGGACAGTGGTGGCAGGAAGAGTCCCCGGGGCCCGAGCAGTAAGCTGGCGTGCTAGGACACCGACTTGGTGCTGTAGATCTTGCAAAATAGCACCCTGGTTCCTCTGCCCTGCCTCCAAAGAGGCTATGCTCTGGTCCACCCTCGTGAAATTCGCCTGGCTGGTGGTCATGAAAGTTGCCAAAATATTCTTCAGTTCAGCCATCTGAGTATCTGGAGCTTCGGCTGCTGGAGGCGGAGTGAACTAGCGCTGAGGCTGCTGGAATGGCTGCCCTTGCCTAGGCTGGTAGGGCTGCTGCTGTGGTGGTGGCCCCTGCCTAGCCTGGAAGGGCTGCCTCTGCTGGAAACCACCTGCTGGTGCTGGGAAACCAGGTGGTTTGTTGGCGTTGTTGCTCCAGGCAAAGTTGGGATGCTGGCGCCATCCCTCATTATAGGTACTGCTGTATGGATCCAGGCGCCGAGCATTTGCTATGAAGTCTACCTGCTCTTGGGGAGTAGAAGACTCCCTCATAGACTGACAATCCTCCACCAGGTGATTCGGGCTCTCACACCACTGACACTGAGCTACTGGAGGCGTAGCTACACCTCGGCCCGGAAGGAGACTGTTAGGCTGCTTCAATGTCTGCACCAACTCAGCCACCTGCTGCTCTAACCCAGATCTGGCCTCAATAGCATGCACACCCCGGTCCCGGGCATTCCTGCCCCTGCTGCTCTGTCCCCAAGAATGATCGCGGGCAGCCAAGGTACTGATCATCTGGTTCAGCTCGGGTGGAGTCTTAGTGAGAATATCCCCTCCTGGGCATAGAGACTCGATCACCCTCTGGCTATCTGGAGTGAGGGCGCTGTAGAAGTTCCCTACTATGAAAGCATCGCTGAAACCGTGATGGGGACACTACCAGAAGTATCCCATGTACCGCTCCCATGCATCACGAAGTGACTCATCTGGCTCTTGGCGGAAGTGAGTGATCTCCCGCTGGATCTCCGTGGTCTTCGATGCCGGATAATACCGGTGCACGAACTTGTCAGCCAGATCGTCCCAAGAGGTGATGGACAATGGGGGCTGGGTCTCCAACCACCTCTTAGCATTCCCCGCCAGAGAATGGGGGAAGAGATGAAGGCGGATTGCGTCATCCGGGACACCATTCAACTTGAACCCGTTCGTCAGCTGCAGAAAACGGGAAAGATGTACCCGGGCTTCCTCATCCTTCAAGCCATGGAACTGGATAGAGGATGTGATGAGTTGGATCCAGCATGGCTTGATCTCGAAGTTGTTTGCAGGGATGGGCGGATAGAGGATGACCGGGCGGATGTCAGCAATCCGTGGAGTATAGTAGTACTCCAAGGTGGGACCCGGTGGTGGTGGATGATGATGGTGGCCAGCTCCCTGGGGATGTTGGTCGTTCCCCAGGATCTGGTTCTGAGGAGGCGGGTTCTGATCGCCTTCCATCTCGTGCTCGTCCTCGGAGTCGCTGGTCAATTGGCCGTCTCGGCGCTCCACCGTAGCCAGTCTAGCTCGCTGTTGTCTCCGAAGTTGTTTGCAGGTGCGCTCAATCTCAGGATTCAACGGCAGTAAACCTCCCGACTGGCTACGGGTCATGCACTAGCTGCACACAATCAAGCAATGCAAACCCGTGAAGGCACAAGTGGGAAGAACAAAAACTCAATGCAAAAATGAAAATGCTAAAGTAACAGAAATCACTTTTCTTCAACAACCTAGCCGTCCCCGGCAACGGCGCCAAAAACTTGACTCGCTGTTACTGTCACCCTAGAAAATGGCCAAGTGCAACCACTTCCTAAAGCGTAGTATAGCGGGTTTGGGTTTTATTGTCAACCCGGGTCCTAGATGTGATGACTACTCGGTGAATTCTTGTTATTTAGCGGTGAACTTTTAGTGCAACTCAAGCAAACAAAACACAAAGCAAGTAAACGGTTTGTTGTCAAGTCAAGAGAGGTCACCCAGATATGGATCCCCCTAGACTGCAGTTAAGTCGGATTGTAATTACCAAGTTCAGTTTTCATGAAAGTTATACTGCGGAAGGTTCTCAATTAGCCTGAAGTCTCGACTAAAGGTCTCCAGACCCTCTCAATCTGAGTCTCTAGCGGGCGACTAACCTCCACCGGAGTAAACAGATTGAGGCCCTAATGAACCAAACCTCCACTACCGAATTAACTTCGGTACAGAATAGCGAATTGGCTCCTCGACTAAAGTCACCAATTCGCCACCTTCGATTAAGGGTACTCTATCAACCTAGGCAGATATTCTCATTCCAGGTCAAAGCAGAAACAACAGGAATTTGATCAGGATTCAAGTCATTCAATCATTCAAACCTCAATCGAATATAATCAATTCACAAACTCTGTACTTGGGTTCATACAATCAGACCTAGCATACAAATCTAGGGTTCCCCATACCCAGATGAATGGGGAAACTACTCCATAGAGAAAGAAGCAAAAGCCGATTCAGACGCGGAAATCATACTATGAAGTTGGATTCCTGCTCCTGGACGTTTAATCGCACTTCTCCAAGCTCAAGACGGGCTCCAATGGTGTTGAAGATCGATCTATGGCGCTTGAGAATTCTGGTTCGTCGCTTTCTCTCTCTAGGAGTCGATTTCTCTCTCAAAAATTCGGAACCCTTCAATGTTGGCCTTCTTTCTCCTTAAATTGGCTGCCTGGTCGCGATACCCGGTCGAAATACCCGGTCGGGTATTTTGGGTTTCGACTGGGTATTTCCGCAGCGCACCGTTTCATTAAGGGAAGAATCCCCGGTCACTCGCCATGATCCCCGACCGGGGATTTTGCTGTTTTGCCCGGGCCCCTCTCTGCTTCTCGGGCGCCCATAAGTGATGAATACCCGGCCGGGTATTTGGCCACCTGACCGGGTATTTTCCTCCTGCAGCCCACTTTGTCCCAACTTCGCTCCTTTCGACCTAGAACTCGTTTCTCCGCCTCGATTCCAACGCCGGGACCTGAAACATGACATAAACACACAACCTAGCGTAAAATCGGCTTAAAATACGAGATTCCTCATCACAAACGACTTCAGAATAGGGGTGAAAACATGTATAATTATCGGTCTATCACCAGCGCTCCAGTGCCCTGTACCACCACTACCAGCAGCAGAACCATCAGGTGCCAGTCCTTCTACTTCCGAGGTGCCCCTCGTGGAGAGGATGTACTGTTTTTCAGACCTATGTCGTGGGAGTCATTTCCCGGCTCGAGCGGCAGACCGACTTTTTTGAGCGGATTGCTCGTCGCTAGGGCCTCCTTCCAGATGATAAGCCGAGGCCTTCAACTCAGTGAGAGGTAGCCGATGAGTGAGACATGTGGCAGTCTGGCAGAACTGATTCCTTTCGCCCAACTTCTCCACTTCGAACTTTGTTGTTTTATTTTTCTTTCTTTTATTTAGTATGTGTGAACTACTACTACTATCGTATTGTTTTGTGTAATAACCTCTCCTCGAGCGAGTATGTGGTGTGTTTGTGTGTATGTTTTTGTCTTCTCCTTGAAGATAAACTCTCCTACCCCATAAAATTCCAACGTTCACTCACCAAGCCAAGCGGTAACATCATTCGACCCCTATCTTACGCCATTGAGGGAAGTGTCGAACTTAAGTGTGTGGGGGGGGGGGGGGGGGGGGGGGAGGGGGTAGTTCATTATTATGTTCGTGTGAGTGTGATTGATGCTAGTAGCCTTGATGTATGCCCAAATTTGAAAATTTTAGAGGGCTGCAAGCAATGTTTGCATGATCAAAGTGTCCGGTTTGTAGGAGAATCTCGGGGTTAATTGGCATTAACCTTGAATTGTTGCATGTGATCGAGTGTGTCCTATGACGATGACTAAGAGGTGCATTAGGATAGTGCAATAGTTTAGCTCTCATGTGTGCAAAAATGAATGGATGTCTTGACTCAATTACTTGTTGAGTACAAATTCCATGCATTATGTTTTGTGAAATTAGAATGGATGATTGGGTGACTAGGTAGCCATGTGAGTTTTGAGCCGATCGTTTTCTTCTTGTGTGCTTAGATCCCTCTTACCATGACGAATAACATCACATTTGTCACTAGTGAGTATGATGGAGGCATAGGATTAGTCCACGCCCAAATGTTGAGTGTCCCGAAATGCTTTATCTCCTAGTAAACCCCTTTGAGCCTTGTGACTTTGGGGGTCGTTTTCTTGTAGGAGCTTTTGGCTTGGGAGCTTAATGGTGTTTGATAGAACGAATCCCATCCTTTCTTCGTGTCTAAACGTGAGTTGTCCTTGTGTCCCGGAGCTCTCGCTTTTGAGTTTCATTGAGGTTCTACATAGGAGGATTGTGTGCGGTTCTTTCTAGGAATGAAAGAGAAAAGAGTAGTGTTGGTGTAAGTTCTAAAAAGAGAGCATTGGTTGTTAAAGGTAATGTGGCAAGTGTTTAACTCTCTAGAGCAACAAAAGAATTAAAGAGTATGCTCTGAGTGGGGTTTCTTGGCACTCAAGCTATTGAAACCCCCACATTGTTTTAGAACTCCTTTACTACCAAGTGGAAATGTGATAGCAAGAGTAGACTGAGGAAGAGCGCTTAAAGGAAGTTCATGACGAGTGATAGTTGGAAGGGAGAAGCAAGGTTTTTGGCCGATGCGAGTGGCCATTGTTTGTAGGGAAGGTTCTTCGCCGAAACCATAGAACCTTCTGGTTAGGGTGAAGATGTAGGACCTCATGATGTGTTTGCCACCACCCAAAATTTTTTTTCCCCATGTCCAAGACAATTGCCAGTCATTTGAACCCGTGTCTAAACCTCTGGACAAGCTAGTGATGACAACCGTCCCGTGAACTCTAACATTTAGAGGTTTCTGCCATGGTGAAGAGATGATAGGGCCGAGTGTTGATGATTGTGCACATTCTTTGCACCAAAAAGGTCCTGACCCCACTGGTCAAGAGAGTGAGTGGTTCATTCTTGCTTTGCATGTCATATCATACCCTGGTGAGGACCTTTGTTGCCCATTCATTTGTTCTACGGACTTGATTATTATGCATGGTTAGTTGTGACTGATAAGTGATTTTGTTGAGACTTGCATTGATTCATGAACAAGGTGGGAACTTTTTGTTTGCCCATTTTTGCTGATCTCGAATGTCGTTTGTGGTGGATGTCGGTATTGCTAGCAACGATCCATGTGTTAATTGCCAATAGCCATTGAGATTCACCACTTTGTTCCCTTTGATTTGTCTCCAAAGCATTTTGTTAGGTTGAGATATTACCTTGTGTAAAATGGTTTGCTTGGGGACAAGCAAACGTCTAAGTGTGGGGGAGAGATTCAGGCCTAATTGTACACTTTTTATCCCCATTTCCCTTTGAAGTTTGTTGCAATTCAGCTCTAGAAGGGGTGGTTTTACGCTAGGTTTCTTGTGTTTCATTGTGTTTCAGATTCTAACAGGTGAAACCAACCCCGAAGTCGAAAGTTGGAAGAAAAAGAGCAAAGACCAGGCAAAGAGGAGGAAACGGCCTGTGTTCACGTTCTACCATTAGAGTTCACAGCCAGGACCGTGATCTGGAGCCACAACCCGTGAACCAAGAAGAGTCCAGAGGGGTTTCTGAGGTTACTGACGCTAAGGTTGTTCACGGTCGCTAAGAAAAGAGATTATTGAATCTTCCATTGATTGTTTTTATTCCAAAACCAAAGTTCATATGAAAAGAGATTACACGATGCAATTAAAGGCCTTGAATCCATATATAATTCATAATTATAAATCCAAGAATGCTTTATTTCTTTTGTTACCCCCGAGTGAACTTAATACCTATATGATATAGCATGTACAATACAAATAAAATCAAATTTCTTGGGGGATCAATGCATCAGATAGAGAAGGCACATTCAGAAATCAGAATGGTGAGCCAACTGAAAAAAACAGGTGGTTATACTTTTGGAAATCGTAGGTTCACCAAAGTGATCAATTAACGTATGTGCGAGAATGAGCGGGGAAAACTTCAAGGTCGCCAAGGAGGCGGAGGAGGTGGGCTCTGCGGGTAAAGTGGTGGAACCGCTTCAAAAATGGAGTTCTTGTCGATGCCGTAGTTGGCATCGGTGACAGTGAGGGACACGAGTGCGGCGACCAGACCAGCGTTCCCAGCCAAGGTCGGCTCGGTGTAGCTGTAATTGTTTCGAGAGTCATGGAAATGGTCGAACCTATCTGGTCCTCCGACCATGGCACCAGTCACGTTATTAGGATTGGGCTTGCTGCTGTCCTTCCACTTCCACCCACCGGTGCACGAGTACCTTCTCTTGTTGTGTGGGATTGATGCCCCTCTATGATGTACGTGTCTCGGAAACTTGTCACCATACCCAACAATGTAGCTCATTTTCAACGGATTCTTCCCCATGATATAATCCACCTGCACGTACAAACGAGGAATTAATTCATAATTAAACCAAACCTTTATAAGCACATGAAACTGAATATAATTATTTCTTTCTTTTTGAATGTCGCCTTGGTCATCACTATTTTGTTAAAACTTGTAAGGATTGGCTTAAATCCTGATAATCCCCTTGGTATGAGATAATTTATGCTAATGATGATTCATTAATCTCATGCATGCATATATATATATATGATAAATGCACTGAAAAACACGATTCTATGTAGAAGCGTTTTGGTGACTTATAAGCGTAAAAGCATAACGTTCTAAACTTTAAAGCGGAATTTTGAATATATTGTATCTTATCGAAGCATGGACATTGAGAGTTTAAACTTTAAAGGGTTTGGAAGAAGTTGAGGAAGAATAAAGGGAGGGGGATGAAAGAATGATTTGGGGTCGTTTGGATGGATTAATTGTCAGGATGGTATTTGTAGAGTCAAATATTTCATTAATTTTTATGTGATATTTCAGTGTTATTTCAGTGGTCACTCAATCAAATTATCTCGTTTGGTAGAACCATGCGTATGTGGTATTTTGCAAAAATATAAGGGTAAAATGAGTTATTTTGAAATAACATAAGGGCATGAGTTATTTCAAGTCATTATTAGTTATTTTGAATATTAATAATAGTTATCATTTAAAAAGATAAAAATATTACTAGCTGATCCGTATATCGATCAATCCCTTATGATTTGGATTAACCTTGGCCACAAGGTTGATGTTGTAGAGTTCATTGTAAGTATTCTTTTTAGTATATAAAAGCGGGCTACGCTTTTTCCTCCATTTTGTCACTGTTTCAATTTCTGTCGTTTAGCGGCAATTGGTGAAGCCCTTCTGCTGAGACTCTTCGGCGATAGTTCTCCCCTCTTTACGACCACCCACCCCACCTCTGCCTCCATGCAGCCATCCTTGCCGTACATACTGTACACGGGCGAAACGACCTGTCTTTCCTTCTCCTTTCGATGGTACCATGTGTCTTTGTGATGCTATCTTGTACACGCCACCTTTGATGGAGCGCCGGTTCCAATCACGCCACCGCCCATGCTTTGTTTTGCCCTCCCTTTTCCAGTTAACTGTCCTTTTACCCTCTCTCCCACACCTTGACGCCATTTTGCGACCCGGATTATACTTTGCCCAATTGCCCCACTTGCAATTTTGCTTCTGCCTTCCTGCTTGGTCCGCCTCTGCACTCGATTCTCATTCCCATCCCGATCCTACCGCTGCCGCTGTCGCCGCTCGGGAAGCTTCCACCGGCCGCTTACGCCTATAGCGTGCCTCTTCTCCCTGCAATGGCGCCCGCAAATCATGTTCTGCTCTCAAAATTAGGCTGGACTGACAAGGATCCTATACTCAAGCTGCGTCTTCTCCACACATGGATGGCTGGAATGGAACCCTAGCCGGCCTGACAGTTTCTATGAACACTCAACACTTTGGACGGGCGAATTGGTTAGTGTCTTTCGTTTTTCTTCTTATGCGTGTAAGTATATGCCTCTAATGGTTAAACTATTCTTCACTCTGTCAAGGGAGTCCTGGTTCAGGCTGCGGCGCGCCTCGGCAGCTCTCGCCCCATCTCGATGAGGTTCTCACTGTGGGGAGGGTTTACTTCATCTCGCTCTTTACCCAGCGCGAGGCCAGGAGGCGCTGGTCCTCCTACTCTAATGACTGCATCCTTGATTTCACGACGAAGACTACATTCGTTTGCTCCACCGAGGATGATTCACATTTCTGCTTGGACAGCTTCGAGTTCCTTGAGTTCGCAGACCTTGAAGGCATAGCTGGACCGGCAGGCCGTTTAGTCGGTGAGTTCACAGTCCATGATACCGCCTTAAGCAGACAAGAACTGTTTACTCACTGTTTATAAAAAAAACTATTTACTCACGCAACTGTTCTCCGCAGATATTGTTGGAAGATTGGTCACGGCTTTAAACCTGTTCATAAGGACGATTTTCTTTTGAAACCAGCTCTCAATGCATACTTTGAAGCTACTCCTGGACCTTTATGTCTTAGGTAAACCCAGATTTGTCCCTTTTCTATCTCACTTGCACTGTTACATTCATGTCACTGATTAGATCTTACTTTATTCATATTATTGGTTAGATTTTTGTTAACACATTACCAATTGGCGATTTGCCATTCAATGATCCACTACCAACCTTATGTTGTACTTTTTATTTGCGAAATAAACGTCCATATGTATTTTCTTTATGCAAACTAAAACTTCCATTCAACTTTATGTAGAAGGATGCTGCTGTAATGTGTTCCCTCTGATGAAGCTTTAGACTGTTTCTTAATTAAATACATGCTATTGACTATCACCTCCCTTCTTATTGCCTTTTGTTTTTGCTACACCATAGTTCCCTATGTCTTTACTTCTTCATGAAAAATTATTGACACGAGAATGGGGTAAGATGGCTAAATGCGTCATTAAACTTCTTGCTGTCATGAACATAACTTGCTGCAATATCACGTTTGAGACAAAAGGCGGTAAACTAATTTAGTGGTTTAAGCATTACCGACAAAAGTGGCCAGTGGCAGGTACTACTATTTGCTGCAATATGTTTCAAATTTATGTAGAATAGTGGCTTGAGAAGCATTGTAAAGCTGCCTTTCTAGGAGCTTGATGGTTTTGAAGTTCATATGCACAAAACTTAAAAATCAACATCATCTTTCTGCACAAGGTGAGTTGAGTTATGGGTTGGCTGAGTTGCAAATGTGTTCTTGCTTACTCCATCTACTGAAATTGGATACTTTTTTTTTTCCTCAGAAGCCATTGTTGAACTGCTTTCAGTCCTGCATTCTTTTTTATATCTTCGAGGGTTTTTAGGAAGCCATTGTCGAACAGCAACTATTGGGTGACGAATCTCACAGGGCAAACTTGATACATACATGATTTATGTCCGATCACTCTTCATCTAGAACTCGATTTTCAGAATTCCGCTTCTCATCTTCTTCCTTAGTTTCGTAGTTTTGCTCAATGTTTTCAAATATACCATTATTTCCAGGTTTGGTACACTGCTTGGAGAGGGAGGGTTTGGTACACTGCTTTTGACGACCGAGCAATCACAAAGAAGTCCAAAAGAATTGCAATAGTTTAGGACAACAAAGAGTAAACTAAATACCGTTTCGATTAATTTTTTTAGGGATTGGTTTCATTGCATGGATTGTGTTTTCACTTTTGATAAGGACTTTATGTAAGAAAACTTATCATGTATGTTTTTTTTAATATTTTTAACAATTGGATAATTTGGATTTGAGTTGATACAAAATAAAACGTAATTTGATTGGAGCAATTACAATTATTTTTTTATCAAAAAATGTTATTATTTTTTACATCCTCTAAACAATATAAAGAGGTTCTCCTTGAGAACCCACCCAATTGGTTTTTTCCTAGCTTCTCCGCACAACAAGGAAAGATTGTTTGGTCAACTAAAAAGAAAGCCATCCCTTTTTAATTAATTTGTTCCTTTAAATATAATATGAGCTTATGATTTAAGGCACATATCCACTCCCTTATTAGTTTTAAATTAATCATATTTAATTTTTATAATTTAAATTAGAAAATTCTTGCGGAAAAATTATATTATATAAAATGATATCCTTTTGACATATTTTGGAATAAAAAATATGTAATTCTAGCCTTCTATAGCATCATATATAATAGCATTCATAAACTATCAATTCTTCTATAATGGTTCCCAATATCTACGACAATTTATAATGGTATCCTCACCATCAATTTTTTATTAGATTGTTATGAATGTGGTATCACCTTGATGACTGGACATTTACTAATCTCTCAATCTTCTTAGAGACGACTTAGAATGATCATGTTACTCTATGCTTAATTCATGATTTACAAATTAAAAATCAAATAACCACATATAGAAGATGGCATTTGTGGCAGGTCTAATTATTCTCATTATCGACCACTAAAATTTCTTAAGCCATTTTTAAAAATTGGACAGCCATTAAGTTTTCAATCTACAAATTATCAAATTTTGTGTTGGTCACAGGGTTGTTTGTCAGCATTACGGAAAGAAAAAATCTCATAAAATGTTCCCGAGACATAAATTTTATTGTGTGTAATGTTCAGTGTATACAATTATTGTGAAGAAAAAAATTTGGCTAAGAAATACAAAAACATTGTAATTGGTGGATATGATGGAGCTTTAGAGGACATAGGAATTAGGGGGAGCATCATATGAAATCCAAAATGAGATTCGTAATAATTATTGACATCGAGGAGTAAATAGTGTTGTCGTTTTATTAAAGCTTTAGGAGTCAATTTCTTTACATGACTTTTGTTTTTTACTTTATTAGAGTAAGAACTTCTGAACGTAAGTAAATCAGTTTGGCATGTTAAAAATGATAAGAGTATGATTTCAATAACTAAATGATTTGAAATTTTTATGTTATGAAATAAAACATGTCTTGCTTTGAACAATTAATAAGGTTATTTATATCCGGCCAACGGGCGAGCCCGATCTAGTTATTTTAATACAAAATAACACATATAGCTAACTCTGCATCCATAAATGTCAGGTACGAAGGTAGCTCAAACTCACCTGCGAAGTAGCAAAACTTCGAAGTACATGAATAGGAATGAAGTTGGGGCCGCAGTTGAATCCAGGGACGTCGGTTGCATTCAGATAATCAGCAAATAGAGATGCCAAGAAGGCCGCATTGGCTGCATATTGAAGAGGTTGTGGCCTTCCATGATTCAGCTGAATCAACCCCCCTGTAGTAATAGTTATATATATATGGCGCTTACTTGTTAATGATAAGCTAAAAGTGTAGATCCAACTATTATAAGTTTTCATCATATTCACCTTGGAATTTATAATCTTTGGTCTTTTCATGTCATACTATTTTAGTTCTTATAGTTACAAATTAATAGTAATTTCAGAGAATCAATAAAATAAGATGAAAACGTACAGTAGTAGTTAACCAAAAGCTTAATCATTAATAATACTATCGTTTAACCATGATATAAACAATTATCCAATACCTATTCGACATGATCACCATATTATTTAGTATAAAATTGGACAAGTAAACTACTGCAGACGTGAGAAATATAGGCTGCCACTAGAAGGGTAACTAAAAAATTCCTCTTACACACTTCAGATATGTTTTCAGATCTTGCAGTTATTCTCTTTGTGGTTAGATTCCAACAAGTGGGTCCCAGAGGGGTGATTTGGAGGTCTTAGAGTAGCTCTGGCATCGATCCTCCCCGTCGTAGTCTTTTTGTTGGAGGGGCTCTCCCATTTCGTTTCTTCTTCTTCATCTGGATGTGAGGATGCAAGCGACTGCCTCTTGCTTGTATGATTTTTTTATTTGAATAGGATTCTTTTGAGTGTGCGTTTGGGTTCCCATTCCCGGAGATTGCTATGGGCTTTATTTCTATTGGACAGTTGTTTCAAACTCGTTTAATCTATTGACTCAGGCTACATAAAAGATTGAAGGATTAATAGTGCGTGGAATTGATGTTCATTCAGCTTGATCAAGATATATTGAAAAATTAATTGATATGGCATGTGCAGATAAATATACTATGTCAAGTTTTAATAATCTGTACATTTATATTAAGATAAAATACAACATTACAATCAATTGAAAAATGTTTGTATGTTAATAGATCGAGCCAACTTTCCGAAAAATTAAGGTTGTGTATCTTTGATTAATTATTTAGGTATTATTTGGAGATTATATTACTCAGATTATTTATTATCGTATTTGTTGCAATTGGACTAGGAATTCAAGTAGGAAAAGAAACGAGGAAAAACCTAGGGCGAAAAGAAAATGAATTCGATTGCGTAAAACGATAAAAAGGTGCTTTGTCTACTATTAACAATATGAGAAGATTTCATCCAAAAAAAAATATAATATGAGAACTTAATTGGCCTAACTTCAAGTTTAAAATGACAAAATAATTGACTTTTCACACAAACTTAATTAATCTGCTGCTCACTGCTGTATTTAGTTGACTTCCCTAGTACTTGTGGAAATTAAAGAGAGATGACAAGTCGAGGTAGAGGAGGTACCTTTGGTCCAGTTGAAGACGGCAAATTGAGGGAGATAGGAGCACATGTTGAGAGCAGTGACATTGTGATACATCCGAAGCATATCCTCGTAGGGGTAGCCCGGGCTGAGGAAGATTCTGAACCTGGTGAGCAGCAGCATGGCCGCGGGCAGCTTGTTGTCCCAGCTGGGCACGCTCAGATCCGGGATCCCCAAGAAGGCCCTCGAGTTCTTTGGGAGCCCCCGGTTGGTGGCCAGGGACAGGTACGTGTTGTTCCCCGTGGCGTAGTACAGCCACGTGGCGCCCCACATGTACTCGTCGTAGTACCCCGTAGAGTTGTAGTAGGGCTCGATGAAGGGGTTCCCGCGGCAGTAGGAGCGGCGCCTGCCCTGGTCCCTCGCGAACCGGAACAGCGTCTCCGCGCCCCTCACCAGGCGCCTGGAGTAGGCGGCGTTGGAGTCCCTGAACACGATGGAGGCGGCGGCCAGCGCTGCGGCCATCTCCCCCGCGAGGTCCGGGCCGGCGCTTACCGCGATGGCGGGCCTGGGGTAGTCCATGTCCTCGGGCCTCTCCCAGCAGTAGTGGTCGTCGGGGGTTTGGGAGGCGTTGCGGCTGCCCCCGACCTGGGCGTAGATGTGGTCGACTGTGGCGGCGGAGGAGTTGAAGTTGAGGAGGAGGTAGTCGGTCCCCCACTTGATGAGGTCCGTGAGGTGGGTGTACTCGCCGATGGAGCGGTACTTGTGGCTGTACTCGATGCAGCTCCAGCTCAGCATCGTCATGGCGTAGGCCATCGGGAAGTTGAATTTGGTGTTGTCCCCTGCGTCGTAGTATCCTCCCACCAGGCCCCGCTTTTTGAATACGGTGTCGTTTCCGTCCTGCAGCCCCGAGTCCCCTCGCCACGATATCCCGTTGCTCTTCCCCAGCTTCCCAGCTGCACACCCACACGACGGACGGACGGACGGACCACTATTATTATTACATGTATTTGAAGGCTGGTTCCATCGATAACAAATCTCAGACACAAGTAATTAATTAGATTTGAGTGACGACTTACACTTCTGGGCGTTGAAGAAGAGGAGGGCTTTGTGGAGGGCGCGGGTGTAGTCGTCAGGCGCAGGTGGGCGGGATTTGTGCTTGGGGATGGCCTTCACGATGATGGTTGGGAGTGCAATCACGAGGAAAGCGATCCCTATGGAGATGAGACTCCACTTGAAGGCCTTACGGCTGCACACCATACAACCCAGGTCAACGCTCTGCTTCTTCCTCCCTTTCTTCTTCAGCGCTTCTGGGAAAAGCAGCCAGCTCTGCTGGGTCTCGTTCAAGTGCTCGTAGTTGTTGCCCTGCTGCGCCTGCGATCCTCTCTCCATCCTCCGCCGCCTCTCCTCTCGCTCTTCCTCATCAACCTCCTCTGCGTTTTCCTCCGCCACCTCCAGTGTTCCTCCCCAGTAATTTGCCCCCGACCGCATAATTTCACTCTTCACCAACGGAAATTAAGGCTAGCCGTGGGAGGAAGGGAAATAATGGCCAACCAACAGATTGCCCGATCGATGATGAAGATAATGACGAAGCTGGGGGGGCATGAATGATCATCAATTTCTTTAGACCATCGTGAAAACGAAATGCTCAACCAATTCATTAGTATATTGAACAAGTTAAGCAAGATTCTCCATCTAATACACAGTTGACTGCAAGATCAACACATTTTTATTATACAACAGCCCTGCTTTCACATGCCTATATTACGTATGTGGAAAGGTGGTGGGCAACCACTAATTATTAATTACTATCTATGTATATATCAAGGCGGCCAACAACATAAGAACGGGTCATGCTCTATTTATATATGTTAATTTGATGCGAATAACTTTTCTTTTATTTGATAATTTTTTTGGACACAAATTAAAATATCTTTAATAAAAAAATCCAATATTGGTGGTCGCCTGATATCTATTGAAACAAAGTTAATGATACTTAATATATAGTTAGGTATGTGTGTAAACTTTTATATGTCATAACCTTTAAACTTGGACAACGAATCGACCATAATTGATTTGCCCATAACAAAGTCTACTGATGAACTAGAACATGAAGTTCTTGCGAGAGGTGGGGTGAATAGTGGCCAGACTGATTTAGCTACTAGTTCATTAGTAATGAATGCTACTTAGGTAGTGGCTAGTTAGAGCTAATCGAAATTATTGGCCATAGTAAATCTCATAAAGGAATGATAACGCATAGTTATGCCATGTAATTAACCATGTTCATGTGCTTATTAGTTTTATCACTAGCTAATGAGTAGTGATTTAAATTGATTAGTAATTAACAATTACTTGGAAAGTCATTGATTAAACCTCAAGGATTGCAATGTCTAAAATATTGTTCGTGGCAAGGGTGCAAGTTTGGTATCAGTATTTGGGATATACTAAATGCCACACCGAAATTATCATTATTTGATATTATCGATTATCCAGTTATTTTCTTGGGTTTGTGATTGTGATTAATTTTTTAGTAGTATTTGATATTCGAGATATGCGATTGGAATTAATATATACCAAAATATCGAGCAATATAAAAAAATTAAACATGATGAAGTGAATCTTCCTTTAACTCGGTAGGCCACCATGTTATTGAATATGCACCCTACTTTGTGTGGAAATGAAAGAAAGTTGCAGGTGCTTGAATTCGAGGAGTGGCGCCTCCATGCCTATGAGAATACCAAGATCTACAAGGAAAGGACAAAGCGCTTGCATGATGCGCGTTTGAAGGGGGGGGGGGTGGATCTTTAACTGGGAGAGCAGGTGCTCTTGTACAACTCCTGGTTGCGGTTATTCCCCAAGATGTTAAGCTCAAAATGGTCGAGCCCGTATGCGGTAACGCAAGTGTTCCCATACGGGTGGTGGAGATCTCCCACATAGAGAAAGGAACTTTTAAAGTGAATGGACACCACCTAAAACGTTACCTTGGAGGAGAGGTAATGCCTCAAAGGGAGGTGGTATTCCTGCAAGATGCTTAGTCCAAAGCTTCCATCTAGCTTAAGACGTTAAAGTAGCACTTGTTGGGAGGCAACCCAACGGAGGTTAGCAAGTTTCTCATAAACTACTACTATCGTATTGTGATGTGATGTGTAATAACCTCGCCTCGAGTGAGTCGTATTGTGTTTGTGTATATGTGTTTTTGTCTTCTCCTTGAAGCTTAAATCTCCTATCCCGGGAACAATTTCAACTTTCACTCACCAAGCAAAGCGGTAACACTTGTTCTACCCCTTTCTTACACCATTGAGGGAAATGTCGAACTTAAGTGTGTGGGGGGAGGGGGGTTTATTCTTACGCTTGTGTGAGTGTGATTGATGCTTGGATGCTTGATGTATGCCCAAATTTGAAAATTTTGAGGGCTCCAAGCAATGTTTGCATGATCAAAGTGGCCGGTTTGTAGAAGAATCTTGTGGTTATTGGCATTGACGTTGAATTGTTGCATGTGATCGACTGCGTCCTATGATGATGATTGAGAGGTGCATTAGGATAGTGCAAAGGTTTCGTTCTCATGTGTTCAAAAAAGAATGGATGTTTTGACTCGATTACTTGTTGATTACAATTGCCATCCATGTTGCTTTGTGAATTGGAATAGATGGTTGTGTGACTAGGTAGCCATGTGAGTTTTGAGCCGATCGTTTTCTTCTCGTGTGCTTAGATCCCTCTTACCATGGCGAGTAACATTACAGTTGTTACTAGTGAGTATGATGGAGGCATAGGATTAGTCCACGCCCAAATTTTGATTGTCCCAAAATATTTTATCCCCTAGTCAACCCCTTTGAGCCTTTTGACTTTGGGGGTCGTTCTCATTGTAGGAGCTTTTCGCTCGTAAGCTTATTGGTGTTTGATAGAACGACACCCCATCCTTTCTTCATGTATATACATGAGTCGTCCTTGTGTCCCAAAGCTCTCGCTTTTGAGTTCCATTGAGGTTCTATAAAGGAGGATGATAATGGTGTATTTGCACGTGTTTGCACTCTTAGTTCTTATCCGTTTGCGGCTTGTAGTCGTGCATTTTTGGCCTATTTTACGTTGGGTTGTGCTACTTTTTCACATTTCAGGTCCCAGACGTCGAAGGGAAGGCTAGGAGGCAAAACACGGGCAGGAGGCCTGAAGTGCACAGCCGTGTGCACGGACGAGCATGCCAGTGTTTTTTATGCCGAGAGCTAAACTGATGAAGAAGCAAAACACGAGTTGGACTAAAGAATAACACGCTCGTGTTATTTATGCCGAGAGGTTGCTTTTGAAGGCTGTTGTGAAGTCCAAAACACGGGAAGAAGTGAAGAAAAGCACGGTCGTGTCAATAAGTGGGCACGACCGTGTTTTAGGGCGACGCGGGTGTGTTTTAAACACATGACGAGAACACGGACGGGCAAAAGAAAAGCACGGCCATGTCCTCGACCGTGCTTTGCCCAGAATCGGGCTTTTGAGGCAGATTTAAGCCAAAGGCGAGGGAATCTAGTTTTTGAGCAAAAAATAGAGCTTTAGAGAGAGAAAGTGCGAAGAACAAACCCTAGGAGCTATTTGGAGTGGATTTCTCACCATTGAAGCCAAGATTGCGTCCCCAGGAGTGAAGATCCACATCCCAGAGCAAATTATCCTCATCTTTATGAGTATGACTACTCTGAATTCTGTTTTCCTCTCTCTCTCTCTCTCTCTCTCTCTCTCTATGGAGTAGAACCTTCTCTCACTTGGGTATGAAGAACCCTAGTTACATGTGTTAGGAATCTTGATTCTAATGACTTAGGATTGATACACTGATTGGTTATAATCGATTGATGCATGATTCATTGAGTCAACTGAAGTCTGATCATCTTTTCTTGATTTTTGCTGCAACCTGAGATAGATAGAATCTGATTAGGTTGTTAGAGCTTCATCAATCGGTAGTGGTAGATTGGTTATACGAGAGTTAATCAATTTACCGCTTTGTAATGGAACCCAATTCCAGTAGTGGAGTTCTGTGCTTATTGCCTCAACAGTCTATCGCGGTGATGGTTAGTCGCCTGCCGGTTATCCTGTCTGAGAGGGCTTGGTCAGCTTAAGAGATTCCAAGCTACTGTCGGATCTTCCGCAGTTTAATCAACAGTTAATCAACCCAGGGTAATTACAACCTCGACCTAACTAAGGAGCTAGGGGGACTCATTCCTGAGTGACTCTTCCCTTGCTAAAGAACTTTGAATCATTTCCTGCTTTCTTACTGCTTATAGTTAAAATCACAATCACACGACTTAGTTTGCGAGATAATAGATAATCACGGAGTAGGCAGTAGATCTAGACCCCGGGTTGACAAATAGAGTTTGCCACTTACTGCATTTCCGGACTGCGATTACACTTGGTCGCAGTTTGGTGTTGTGTTTTAGCGTGTCAGAGGATTTTGTGCGGTTCTTGCTAGGAACGAAAGTGATAGGAAGAGTAGTGTTGGAGTGAGTTCTTAAAAGGAGAGCATTGATCGTTAAAATTACAAGTGGCAAGTGTTTTTCTCTTTAGTATCCCCCTCAGAAGAAAAAGAAGAAAAAAAGAGAAAGAGAAAGGAAGAAAAAGGAAACGAAAAAGAGGTGATAAAGCGGGATAAATAAAGTAGAGAGTGCCACAAGGAATCAAAGAGTATGTTGTAGGAGAGGTTTCTTGGCACTCAAGCAATTGAAACCTCCACATTGTCTTAGAACTCCTTCACTACCAAGGTGAAATCTGATAGCAAGAGTAGAGCGAGGAAGAGTGCTTAAAGGAAGTTCATGATGGGTGATAGCTTGGAAGGGAGAAGCAAGGTTTTTGTCCGAAGCTAGTGGCCATTGTTTGTAAGGAAGGTTCCTAGTTGAAACCATTGAGTCTTCGGGTTGAGGGTGAAGATGTAGGAGTCATGATGTCTTTGCCACCATCCAAAAAGCCTTTTCCCCATGTCCAAGACACTTGCCAGTCATTTGAACCCGTGTCTAAGACCTCCGGACAAGGTAGAGATGACAACCATTCCGTGAACTCTAGCGTTTAGAGGTTGCCTCCGTTGTGTTGAGATGATAGGGCCGAGTGTTGATGATTGTGCACATTCTTTGCACCAAAAGGTCTCGACCCCACTGTTCAAGAGAGTGAGTGATTCATTCTTGTTTTGCATGTCATATCATACCCCGTTTAGGACCTTTGTTGCCATCCGTTTGTTCCTTGATGAGTGATCTTGTTGAAACTTGCATTGATTCATGAACAATGTGAGAACTTTTTATTTGCTCGTTTCTAGTAGCCTCGAATGCTGTTTGTGGCGGATGTTGGTATTGCTTGCAACGGATCTATCATGATTCACTACTAATGACAAGATGGAAAAGAAGATGATTGAATTTCTAGGTTGATATTACTCAAGAAGAGATCAAGGGTGTTATTACTCAACTCAACCAAAGAACCACATAACTGGATGCTAAGACAGAGACGGAATTCCAACGAATGAGGAAGTGGGAAGCTAATGTGGTGACCATACTTGACTATTTGCATGTAGCACCAGCATGCCTACAAATGGAAGACATTGATGAGGAAGAGGAGATGGTGGACATCGAGACATAAGGAGACAGAGGAGATCCAGTTATCGGTTATTTGTTATGTTTTCTTTGTTTAGATGTACAAAGATCACCCCATTCAATAAAGAAGTTTTGCTAGGCTTGATGTCCCTTTGAACAATGATTGAGGTGACTTGTTACAACCCTACCACAACTCACTATCCTTTAGTCTATTGACTCAATAAAACATGCCTCGAACGATTATAATCACACACTATATCAATTGCAAAGGTCATTACAATCAATATCCCTAACACATTGAACTAGGATTCTTCATACCCAAGGGAGAGGGAGTTCTACTCCATAGAGAGAGAGAGAGAGAGAGAGAGAGAGAGAGAGAGAGAGAGAGAGAGAGAGGAAAACATGATACAAAGCAGTCATACTCATAACAATGGGAAGAATCTGCTATGAGATGATAATCTTCACTCCAAGGATGAAATCCAAGCTTGATTGATGAAACCCAGCTCCAAAATCACTCCTAGGGTTTATTCTTCGCACTTTCTCTCTCTAGGACTCTGTTTTTTTATCTGGAAATTCGTCTCCCCCCTACAAAGACCCAAAATTGGGTTAAAAACCCAGTTCTGCTCGATCACACGTCCAAGCCACACGACCGTGTGGAATCCCCAGCTACCCGTGTGGCTCTCCAAAACGTCGCGTTCGATTTAGTGACTCCAGTTAGGCTACACGGCCGTGTAGAAATATGGCCTCCCCGTGTGAACTCCCTGGAAATCCCACACGACCAAAAAGGGCCCTTACATGGCCAGTGTGGCTTTGCCCACACAAAGGGGTTCCACACTGCCAAGTCACACTGCCGTGTGCAATTTAGGTCAGCCCGTGTGGTTTCCTCAGCTTTTCGTCAAACGTCCCAACATCGTCCAATCAACCCCGAACTCATCCTCAAACCTTCCTTCACGTACTAGGACCTGAAATATTACAAACAAGAACAACCTAGCGTGAAATCGGCCTAAAACACGAGAGACGAGGCTCAAACAGTATAGGAATGGTGGAAAAAAACATGTGTAAATATCAAGTCATCAAATTGTCCCCAAGCAAACCTGACTCAAACCAATCCATCTCTCCAGACCTCTATAGCAACATGCACCCCCGATCGTCAATATAGGATTTCCTAGATCATTTAACAGCTTACGAGGTCAACCTACACACAAGACACCTCCTAACTTCTTCGGCGAGAACTCTAGTCTCTATTCGACATCATTGCAAATAGTGATAAGAGGACAAATGAATCGTGGACGAAGGGACTCTCAAAAACAGAAAGATCCTGGACTCACTTTTTTTTATGGTGCTCTATTTTCTTCTTGAAGACGGTTCGAACCCTTCTTTTTTTTCTTTGTTTTGTTGTTTATTATTATTTTTTCAAGGGTCCCAACCTGTTATTTCCAGAAAACGGGGCTCCCACCTATTAAAGGTTTTGAGGGAACCCGGCTCTTATTGGCCATCCCATGAGCAGATGTCTCGAGCCTCATGCGGGGGGGGGGGGGGGGGAGAAATTTAAGGGGGTCGGAGGTAGTAGGTGGAAATTGGGAACGGATTCCCGTCTCCCCTTACAAACTTTCACCCTTTTCGCACGGGAGACGTTATTTTAAAAGCACAATTTAGAGCACCTTTTTTTTCAAAACATGATATAGGAGTCAATGACAGGTAGAGAGTCCAAAATACCACACAATTCAAGGATCCTAAGATCAATAATTCACACAATCAACCAGCATAATATGAAGCAGAAAGGAAACTTCTTGAATGCATCAACATCCTCCATAGTGGTACATTACATCCCTTGGTTGCATATCACCATAAAGACTGTCAATTCAAAGCATACTGAGCAGGATATTGCGAGGAACATTTCTTGGAGCCCTCAATTCATCAAATTGGACAGTGGACTAGGCTTCGAGCACACAAACTCATCTATGCAGTCAAAGATAAACACCCCCCCCCCCCCACACACACTTAAGCACGACTATGCCCTCAATGAAGAACAGGGAAAGAGAAGGGGAACGATGTTATCGGGAAAACGGACTGCCGGGGGACTGGAAATGGGACTAGTCAGCAGGACTAGAGTCATCAAAACACATTGGGGGATAGAAACCATAGTTCCAAGTGGACAAACTGAAAACAAACGAAAGGAAAACAAACCTTGGTGGGGTTGCCTCCCCACAAGCGATTCTTTTACGTCTTTAGCTGGACGCAGAGGGTGGATGCTTAGGCGTTGGAGAAACAGGTGCCTCCAAAGCGGATCCACGTCGCTCTTGAGGTACAACTTCAAATGGTGGCCATGCACACGACGGGTGTGATCACCAGCACTTGTCAACTCGACCTGGCCATCCGGCAAGATGCAAGCGAGTGAATACTCGAACGGCCAACGCGGTCGTGGGTCAGGGGCCGGAACCAACTCATAGTGGTCTCCGGCTTTCTTTTGCCCAGGTTTAGCTACTTGTAGTTTCGGCCGCCACTCCTCCTTGATCTTTTCTTTTGGTGACGAGACGGACGAGAGTGGCGGCGAAGGAATGAGAGGGGGATCCTGCAAAATGGGAGGCGCAGAAGGATACACGAAAGACTCGTGCTCCTAGTGAGAAACAACATCCAAAGGCGATGAAGCAGGGAGAGTATTAGCAATGGAAAATGTGAATAGCTCCTCGCCATCCCTCAAGACTAAGGTCCCATCATGTACATCTATGAGAGCCTTGGCGGTGGCCAGGAAAGGTCTTCCCAGTATAAGGGGCACTTTTGTGTCTCCATTGATCTCCAAGACAACAAAATCCACAGGATAAAAGAATCTACCCACCTTAACCAGAAGGTCTTCCACTATGCCCCTAGAATGAACTACAGATCGGTCAGCTAATTGAATACTCATCCTAGTTGCACTGGGTTCACCTAGGCCTAGTTTATTGAACAATTTATATGGTATAACATTGATACTGTAACACCCCGACTTTGGGTTCAGGTTCGACCAAAATACGGGAACGGTTGGGTTAACGGTTACGTACGAAGGGTTGCAACCGTGAATTAGTAATAGTAATTTATTATATTATTATTATTAATTAATACATATATAATTATATATATAAACCTAGATGTCCGAGCGGCCCTCAAATATTCCCCACCCCTCACTTTAACCTCGACAGCGAGAAGAAGAAAAAGAAAGGCGAGGCGGCACTCCACTCCACCCTCCCCGCAAGACCAAATCCATCGCCACCCATCTCTGCAGGGAGAAGCCAGTTGGTGTCGTAGATGCATCGTGGAGAAAGGTGGAAGCTAGCGGCATTCGTCGGGTGTTGGAGCCAATTCCCTAATGCCTAGTGAGTATCGTGGTCGGGACAGCCGAGAGAAGCAACCGCTTCTCCTTGCCTTTGGTATTTCTTAGGTAGGCTCGTCCAAGAGAAAGAATCCAAAAACAAGATGGAAGCGGTTGGTGAAGCTTGATCGATGATGGTATAACGCCAACCACGTGGGTCTATCTCAAATTCAGTCCACCTTTTGGTGAAATAAAGGTTGACGGTCTGGTGAAGGTAAGGACTCTATCTAAATAAGGCTTCTGCAATGTGATGTGGATTTGGGGATATATGCATTAGAAGCACCTGCTTAGAATGGACCCATCATTCTCGGTCAATAAGATTACAAGACATAAATCATTAATTAGATGAACTATTTGGCTGTTAGCATGTTGCGCTAACGATTTGAAGAATTAGTGGACGTGAGGGCTTTCCCACTATTCTAAACAAATGCTCGTTTAGGGTAACACAAGATAATAGGTGAATGATTCAATTGGTGGGGGCGGCTGGTGATTGTTCATGGAGATAGGTTATACGTATGAAAACAAGTGGGAGTTTATGGATGGGTTAAAGGGTTTGATTGGCATTATTATAACTTGGGAAAAACCATGCATAGTCACTTGATGTGGTTGTGGCAGGGTCTTACGTGATGAGAAGATGGTGGTTTGGAGAACCGTGGAGTGAACTACAGATTTGGCTAAGTGTTATACTGGAGGTGAATTCAAGTCAGTGGGCTTAGTACGAGGTGAGTGTAAAGGGGGTAAAATCTCTGTCGTAGGTCTTTTAGTTTATGCTTTTCATTCAAGTTATTAATCAGTTAACTTTTGAGTAACGTGCGATATGTGTGTGAGGCATCCCACCGCCTGTAAGGGTGGAGGCACGCGTTGTGCTATGTACGAATGTATGTGATGTTGTATGGTTGATGGTATGAGGAACCCCCGGGCGGTTGGGCCACTACTGGATGTGGTAGATGGTCGGATCACTGCTGGACGGCGAGACGTAATGCAGCAGTTGATCGAGTATGTTAGGGTCACTACTGGACGACGAGACGTAACGCAGTAGTTGACGGGCATGGACTGGACGGCGAGACGTAACGCAGTGCCATTGCCGAGTTTGGGTATGCAACCGGACGGCGAGACGTAACGCGGTTGGCATACTAGGGTAGGGACACCGGACAGCGAGACGTAACGCGGTGGTCCCTTGTATTGGTGTCTATGGATTAAGAATATAAGTAAGGGAATTCTAAAGATAAGATAGGAGTAAAGATCTCTTATAGACTGTTTGATAGTGAAGTTTAAAGGATGAAAGTGAGAACGACTTTCGTCTAAGGTAGGCATTCCCCTAATAATGTGTTTAGTAAGGAGTTTGCCTAGGGCAAAGACCTTAGGAAGTAACGACGAGACTGACCCCTTCTCACTCACCAGGTCGAGGAATGGTTAGCAGAGGCAGATTTCGAGAAGGCCAGGTGAGGCAAGTAGTTGCACCAACATTGAGGAGAAGTTAAGCAACTCGTGAAGAGTCAGAGCTAGAATAGTTAATTATTCTGTTTCATGGTTATTAGTATAAATTGGAGATTCCTTGTTAAGTTGTTTTAAGTGTTTGAGATTGAGATTTTGTTCAAGTGTTGGGGCTTTTTGTTTAAAATTATGAAATAATGTTAGTTTGTTTATTTTAAAATGTGGTTTGGGTTGCTCCGGAGTAACCGGTTTTTGGTTTGAGTTATGGTTTGGTTTTTGAAAAGAGACGGGACGTGTCAGATACTAGCACCTAGATCCGCCAAGGACCTCTGTACATGAAATTTTTCTATAGAGCACGGGATAGTAAAACTACATGTGTCGTTCTGCTTCTGCGGAAGCTTGTTATGTAGAATCGCTGAGCACTCTTTGTTGAGCTCCACAGTGGCCAGCTCGATCAGCCTTCGCTTCTTCGAGAGAAGCACCTTCAGGAACTTCGCATACTTAGGCATCTGAGATAGTGCCTCCATGAAGGGCACTTGAACATTCAGCTTCCTAAGCATGGACAAGAAATTGCCGAACTCTGCCTCTAGCCTGTCTTTGTACATCCTGGTGGGAAAAGGGAGCTTAGGCTTATATTCAGCCACTACTGGTTGTGGCTTTGGAGATTGAGCCTCTGGCTCCTTTTCCATCACCAGGTCCTCTTCCGGCTCTGGGGAGATCTGTGTCACCTTCTTTGCACTCTTCTGCGGTGCATCTTCAGTTATAGTCCCACTTTTCAGTGTGATGGCGTGTAACCCCTCCTTTTGATTTATGGAATTCTGCAGGGGTTGGCTAGGAAGTGTGCCAGTCGGTCTAGATGCAAGAGCATATGCCAGGTGCCCGATTTTGGTGTCCATATTCTGCATGAGTGCCTGGTGGTTCCTCTAGTTAGCTTCAATCTCCATGAATTTGCTCGCAGCCACTTCCATGAATTGCTCCAATTTATTGAACTTCTGGGTACTACTGCTAGCCAAAGTGGTGACTAAACCCCGCAGTTTTGACACGAGATTGCCCGGTGCTGGGACTGATGGAGATGCACCACGCTGCTGGTACTGCTGCTGCTGTGGGGGGCTGTTGAAAAGCCTGCCCCTGTCTGGGATGATAAAGGGCCTGGTATGGCTGCCTCTGGTTTTGTAAACATGCTGCAGGAGCTTGGAGGCCAGGTGGATTGGGATTGTTGTTGCCACTCCAGGAGAAATTTGGATGCTGGCGCCATCCCTTATTGTAGGTATTACTATAAGGGTCGTAGCGTCTGGCATTGTTGATGAAGTTCACCTACTCATGTGGTGTACTGGACTCACGCATGGCCTGACAGTCTTCTACAGTATGATGGACACTCTCGCACCACTGGACACACATTGCCTGGTGTTGCCCTGTCCTTGGAACCATCCCATTTTCGATCAATGGCAGAGACCAGTTTAGACACAACCTGCACCAAATCGGAAGAGTGGGTGCCCACAGCATATACACCCCGCCCTGGTGCTCGCCTCGACCTCCTAGAAGTACCCCAATCATACCCTTTCTCTGCCATCTCCTCAAAGAGCTGATTCAACTGCGGCAGCGTCTTGGTCAGCATGTTCCCGCCACAAACTGAGTCAAACAGCTGCTTGTCTTCTGGGAAGAGGGCGTGGTAGAAGGTGCCCACCTTGAAAGCATCGTTGAAACCATGATTGGGACACCTCGGGAAGAGACTTATGTATCTCTCCCATGCGTCCATGATGGTCTCATCTTTCTGCTGTGCAAAATGGGTTATCTGCTTCTATAGGTCCGTCGTCTTCGACGGAGGATGATAGCGGGTGAGGAACTTGTCCGCCAGGCTGGCGAACGTGGTGATCGATCCCGGAGGCCCAGTGTCCAGCCACTTCATGGCCTGCCCCTCCGGAGTGAATGGGAAGTATCTCTGCTGGATGGCATCTGGTGGGACCCCATTTATCTTGATCCCATCGATGAGCTTGTGGAATCGTCGCAGATGCGATCTGGGGCACTCCCCCTCCTTTTCATGGAATACCACCGAGCCGTGTAGCATGGTGATGACAGAGGTGCTCACCTTGAAGTTATTAGCTGGAACTTGAGGGTTTTGGATAAGCAACCTCATGTCCGCGGCTTTGGCGGTCCAGTAATATCCCATGGTGTGCTCATCGGGGACAACCACATCATTGTTTTGAGGCTCACCCATGTCTTCCTCCTAGTTGATGTGCAGCTGTGCTAGAGCCTCCTGCGCAGCCAGTCGCGCCTTTAAAGCTCGCTTGAAGTTCCTACAAGTTTGTTTTAGCTCTTGGTCTAACGACAGTAGTTCTCCGGACTGGCTACGGGTCATGCACTGCCTTCACACATAATGCAAACACAACCCGTGAAGGCACAAAGTTGGAAGTGAGAGTGTGCAGTAAAGAAAAACTAGAGTAATAGACTTTCACGTTTCTACAATAACCTAGGTTCCCCGGCAATTACGCCAAAAACTTAACACGCTAAAACACAACACCAAACTACGACCTAGTGCAATCGCAGAATGGAAATGCATAATAGTGGCAAGTTCAATTTATCAACCCGGGGTCTAGATCTACTGCCTACTCCGTGACTACCTGTTATCTAGAGGGACTAAGTGTAGTGAGAGTGATTGCAAACAAAAGCAGTAAGAAAGCATGAAATGGTTCGAAGTTCTTAAGCAAAGGAAGAGTCACTCAAAAATGAGTCCCCCTAGCTCCTTAGTAGGTCAAAGTTGTAATTTCCTTTGGTTGATTAAACTGCGGAAGATCCGACAGTAGCTTGGAATCTCTTAAGCTGACCAAGCCCTCTTAGAAAGACTACTCGGCAGACGACTAGTCTTCAACGGGATAGAAAGCTTAGGCAATTAACACAGAACTCCAATACAAAGCAGTGAATCGATTAACTCTCGTATAACCAATTCACTACTACCGATTGAGGAAACTCTAACAACCTAACTAGATTCTATCTATCTTAGGTTGCAGCAGAAATCAAGAAAAGTTGATCAGGCTTCAATTGACTCAATAAAACATGCCTCAATCGATTATAATCGCATAGTATATCAATCCAAAATTCATTACAATCAATCTCCCTAACACCATGGAACTAGGGTTCTTCATACCCAAGTGAGAGGGAGTTCTACTCCATAGAGAGAGAGAGGAAAACAGGATACAAAGCCAACATACTCATAACAATGGGAAGAATCTGCTAAGGGATGATAATCTTCACTCCAAGGATGAAATCCAAGCTTGATTGATGAAACCCAACTCCAAAATCACTCCTAGGGTTTGTTCTTCGCACTTTCTCTCTTTAGGACTCTGTTTTTGCTCTGGAAATTCGTCTCCACCCTTCAAAGACCCAAAATTTGGTTAAAAACCCAGTTATGCCCGATCACACGACCAAGCCACACGGCCGTGTGGAATCCCCAGCTGCCCGTGTGGCTCTCCCAAATGTCGCGTTCGATTTAGTTATCCAAGTACGCTACACGGCAAAAACCACACGGCCATGTAGAAATATGGCTTGCCCGTGTGAACTCCCTAGAAATCCCACAAACCCAAAAAGGGCCCTTACACGGCCAGTGTGACTTTGCCCGCGCAAAGGGGATCGACACGGCCAAGTCAAACGGCTGGTTGGAATTTAGGTCAGCTTGTGTGGTTTCCTCAGCTTTTCGTCAAACGTCCCAACTTCGCTCAATCCACCCCAAACTTATGCCCAAACCTTACTTCACGTACTAGGAACTGAAATATCACAAACAAGAACAACCTAGCGTGAAATCAGCCTAAAAAACGAGAGACGAGGCTCAAACAGTATAAGAATGGTGGATAAAAACTTGTGTGAATATCAAGTCATCACAAGCAAAGTTAAATTTAGGGTTATTTGATGACAAGTGAAAAGTACTCTTTTAGACCCTCATATTGTGACAATAACTTCATGGCTTTCATACACTTATCATCACAATATCTCGGATTTGCTACATGATCACTCATAGTGCATTCTAGTAAACATTTGGCTTACTTTTGTCAATTTGATGCACTCTCGGTACTGTTTCATGCATTTTCAGGACATAGCAACCTAGTGGACCACTTTGGACGTGTTAGGAGGCAGAAGCAGGAAAGGAAGAGAGGGAAAAAAATGGCATCGTAATGGGTTGCCTAATCGCCAAAATGGCACTCGGGGTTCCATTTTAAGGCTCGCCAAGAAATCGCAAGAAAATTCAAGGAATATGCTTTCCGCGGTGGCCAAGCTAGAAGATGTGGATTGGGACTCGCAGACTCGTTAGATGATCGTCCTATCTCCCCCAAAACCCTAATAGAAAGTCTATAAATAAACTTCTAGAGGGGAGGAGTTTGGTAACCAATGATAGGAGGCATTAGAGGTTTGTTACTATGCCCATAGAGTGACTCGCCCAACTTAGAGCAACTTCTATTACCTAAGGCAAATCGACAGCAGAATCGGTGGCTACGTACGGTATTCTTTATTCACAGCGTCGATAAGAACTCTTTGGATTCTCGTTTCAACTTATGTATCTCATCGATCTCATTCCCATGGCTGAATAGTTTGCGTAGTTGCATAAGTCGGCAGACCCTAAAGGTTCTAGACTTTATAACGTTCAATTGTTTCATATATATGATGTTTTGATTTCTTTATCTTTTGCTTGTTTCTTTGGTGTTATCAATTGTCAGTTGATTGAGATCTTCGCGAAGCATAGATCCCTTTGAGATGTAGGCCTTGTAATCCTTGTCGCATAGGGTCAAGACCGTACATAGGCACTGACACGCCAAAACACAACACCAAACTGCGACCAAGTGCAATCGCAGTCCGGGAATGCAGTAACAGGCAAGTTATACTATCAACCCGGGGTCTAGATCTACTGCTTACTCCGTGATTCTCTATTATCTAGCAAACTAAGTCGAGTGTTGTTGTTTAAAAGCAAAAGCAGTAAGAAAGCAGGAATTGGTTCGGTTTTCAAAAGCAGTTAAGAGTCACTCGGGATTGAGTCCCCCTAGCCCCTTAGTTAGGTTCAATTGCAATTCCCTGGGTTGATTTACTGTTGATTAGACTGCGGAAGATCCGACAGTAGCTTGGAATCTCTTAAGCTGACCAAGCCCTCTCAGTCTAACTACCCGGCAGACGACTAGTCTTCACCGGGATAGAAAGCTGAGGCTATAAACACAGAACTCCACTACTGGCGTAAGAACACCAGTACAAAGCAGTAAACTGGCTAACTCTCGTATAGCCAATCTCCTACTATCGAATGAAGAAGCTCTAACAACCTAATCAGATTCTATCTATCTCAGGTTGAAGCAGAAATTGAAACAAGCTGATCAGACTCAAATCAATTCATGAAACATGCGACATTCGATTAAAATCAAACAATAATATCATTCCCAAGTCATTACAATCAAAACCCTAACATCAGGAACTAGGGTTCTTCATACCCAAGTGAGAGAGGGGTTCTACTCCATAGAGAGAGAAAGGAAAACAGAAATCAGAGTAGCCATACTCATAAAGATGAGGAAAATCTGCTCTGGGATGTCAATCTTCACTCCTAGGGACGCAATCCGGGCTTCAATGATGATAAATCCACTCCAAGATAGCTCCTAGGGTTTGTTCTTCGCTCTTTCTCTCTCTAAAACTCTGTTTTTGCCCAGAAAATCGAATTCCCTCTCTTTGGCTCGAATCTGCCTTCAAAAGGGCATCATTGGCAAAACACGGTCGAGGGCACGGCCGTGTTCTGCCTCAGCCCGCCCGTGTTTTGCCTCAGCCTTAAAAGCACGGCCACGGGCAGCTCGAGAACACGGTCGTGCTCAGCCTGAAACACGGCCGTGTTTCTCCTTTAGCCCGCCCGTGTTTTTTGAGTTGTTCACGCCTCCTTTGGAAGCCTCGGCATAAAAAGCACGGTCGCAGGAACACGGCCGTGTTCTGAGGGCCTCCTGCCCGTGTTTTGGCCTGGCTCGTCCAAACGACCTCCAAACGATCCGAAACTCGTGCTTGGCCTTCCCTTTGACGCCTAGGACCTGAAATAGGGCAAAGTAGCACAACCCGGCGTAAAATAGGCCAAAACACACAACCATGCTCCGCAAATGGATAAGAAATAGGGGTATAAAATCATGTAAATATATCGTTATCAAACTCCCCCACACTTAACCGTTTGCTTGTCCCTAAGCAAACCAAGTCAGACACCAGGTAAGCTTGAGACATTACAATCAAGCAGGCTCAAGGGCAAATCGTATCAGCACGAAACACGTGGATCATACTGGCTTTCGATCATCAACACATGGCAACTCGAACGACAACCTAGACAACCATCACAGATGACATTCGAATGCAATAGAGTCGAGCAAAGGAAAAGTTCTTTCATGTTCACCAACCAACATAGACTTGACTCAATCACTTGTTCAAAACAGTCACATCATGCACAAAGCTCAAGATATCAGAATTAAGACCGAGCAATCTAGGTCCTCACCGGGGTAAAGAGTATAGAGAAAATGGAGAAATGAATCGCTCACTCTCGACCAGTGGGGTCAGGACAATATGATGCGAAAAATGCGCATGCTTCTTCTCTCAATTCCTAACGTCTCTTCACCATGAATGCAGCCTCTAAATGCTAGAGTTCACATAAGGGGGTGTCACCACTAACTAATCCGGAGGGCTTAGACACAGGTTCAAATGACTGGCTAGGGTCTTGGACATGGGGAACAGGCCTTTTAGGTGGTGGCAGTTATAGCACAAGGTTCCACAATTCCAAACCCAACAAAACCACAATCAAGCAAACCAGTAACTTTCGTCCTACTATTCTGCATTAATCAAATTCTTTAGAGCACAAGAGCGAAGGAGGTTATACAAATGCTAGCATTTCCAGGCCAGACTGCTCAGAAACACTACTTAATGGGCACTATTCCAGATTTTTGGTGGTGGCTCTCTTTTGCTTCCATTTTTTCTTTGTTTTTCTTTATTTATTTTTTTTTCTTAAGAGAACCACCACCTCTGCACATTTTCAAACACACGCCCAAATTTTAAGCACTACCTCCAACCCTCACATTAAAATTAGCAGAACAGCAGACAGCATGCAAAAACCACTCTGTGGAACCTTCTAAAAGATGCAAAGGGTGATTTTTCATTTCAGACCGAAAGAAAGGATAACACACGGCTCAAAGGGGCTGACTAGGGGATATGACACATCAGGACAGTCAGTTTGGTCGTGGGCTAATCCTATGCCTCCATCATCTTAGCTAGTGACAACGTGAATGCTACATTTCATGGAAGAGGGAACTATCGCACAAGAAAGAAACGAGCAGGCTCAAATCTCACATGGCTACCTAAATGCTCTATCTCACATTCTGATTCCCTGAACTAGATGCATAAATGACTGTCAAAAGCAAGTGATCAAATACAAGTCGCAGTTGGTAAGCAAACAGTCGAAAACTGAACCCCTACACAACTCTACTACACATCTCAGTCATCGTAATAGGCTATCTTAGTCACACTCAAGTTGTCATGCATCGAGTCAAAAGCCATTCAATTCTCTAATCACATCCACAATGCCAATACGATCAAATATCAAGCAAACAGCCGTGCTTGGAGCCCTCAAATCTCAAGATTTGGACAGTGGACTAGGCTCCAAGCACCCATACACCCGTTCCAAATAATACAAAGAACCCCCCCACACTTAAATGCGACAATGTCCTCAATGGAGCAGAGGGAAGGGGAACGATGTTACCGTGAAACCAGGAACGGAGATCCAAAGGCAGATCGGACAATGGTAGAGGACTGGGAGTGGACCCAGTCCGCGGCACAAAGCTAGAGTCACACAAAAGACACACTGGGTGATAGAACCGAAGTTCCGAGTCTACAATCCAAAATAAAAGAAAACAAATCCAAAAGAAACAACATAAACATGGAGTCTCAGTCTGGAAATGGAATCGCGATCAGAACCAGGTGCTCGCGCCACTAGCAGTCATCGCCACCATCGCCGGAAGGTGGTGGGTACTCGTCCTCAAACCCCGGGGAAATGGGGTGGAAATGAGGGGGAAGTGGGAAAAAGTCGTTTTTATAGGGGGGGAGGCAAAACACGGGCGGCCAAAACACGGCCGTGTTTTGGCCTTGGCCCGCCCGTGTTTTTATGGCCGAGGCCGTGCTCCCCCTCCTTAAAAACACGGGCGGGCTGGGGGCAGAACACGGCCGTGTTCTGAACCCCCTGCTGCCCGTACTTTTTAGGCCGCGCGCTCCCTGGCTCTAAATTCAAAACACGGGCGGACAGGGGGCAAAACACGGCCGTGTTTTGGCCCCCTGCTGCCCGTGTTTTTATGGCCGAGCCCAGAAAGCTGATTTTCCAAATTCCAATTTCAAACCACCCAAACTCATTCGTGCCCCGGCTCGAAAATTCACCCAATGGCACATTAAAAGGCACCGCCAGAGGCACGAAATACATTCCAGACAGACTCCAGACAGACTCTATGACTCAAAAACGACAAAAATTCAAAGGAAAAGGATAGAAATGCAAACCGTGGTGGGGTTGCCTCCCCACAAGCGCTTCTTTACCGTCTTTTAGCTGGACGCCAGTAGAGGATGCTCAGGGAAGTGTAGGATCAGGTGCCCTCAAGAGCGGATCCACTTCGCTCTTGAGGTACAGCTTCAAATGGTGGCCATGTACACGACGAATGTGGCCACCTGCATTTGCCAGCTCGACTTGGCCATCCGGTAGGATGCAAGCGAGTGAATACTCGGATGGCCAAGGTGGGGGCGGGACCAGCTCATAGTGGTCTCCGGCTTTCTTGCGAGCAGGCTTAGCTGCCTGCAGTTTCGGCCGCCACTCCTCCTTGACCTGTTCTTTGGATGATGGAGTGGTCCGGAGTGGCGGCGAAGATGTGAGAGGCGGGTCCTGCAAAACAGGCAGCACAGAAGGATACACGACAGACTCGTGCTCCTGGTGAGATACAGCATGCAGAGGTAACGAATCAGATATAGTGTTAGCAACAGAAAATGTTATTCGCTCCTCGCCATCCCTCAGAACTAAGGTCCCATCATGCACATCTATGAGAGCCTTGGCGGTGGCCAGGAAAGGCCTTCCCAGTATAAGAGGCACTTCTGTGTCCTCACTGATGTCCAGGATAACAAAATCCACAGGATATGTGAATTTGCCAACCTTGACCAGAAGGTCTTCCACTATACCCCTAGGATGCACTACCGATCTGTCAGCTAATTGAAGGGTCATCCTAGTAGCACGGGGTTCACCTAGGCCTAGTTTCATGAACAATTTATATGGAATAACATTGATACTAGCACCTAAATCCGCCAAGGACTTCTCTACATGCAATTTACCGATAGAGCACGGGATAGTGAAACTACCTGGGTCCTTTTTCTTCTGCGGCAGCTTGTTCTGCAGAATAGCCGAGCACTCCTCGCTGAGCTCCACAGTGGCCAGCTCACTCAGCTTCTGCTTCTTTGAGAGAAGCTCTTTCAGAAACTTCGCATACTTTGGCATTTGCGATAGTGCCTCAAGAAAGGGCACTTGGACATTCAGCTTCTTGAGCATGGCCATGAAGTTCTCGAACTCTGTCTCCAGCCTGTCTCTGTGCAACCGAGTAGGGAAAGGGAGTTTAGGGACATACTCCTTCACTACTGGTTGCGGTTCAGGTGCAGGCACCTCAACCTCCTTCTCTACTTCGTGTTCCACCGCTGGAGATGCTACGGCAGGGCTTTCTTTCTCCGGTTCCCGAGCAGGTGGGTCAACAGTCAGCTTGCCACTCCTGGTCATGATGGCATTGGCAGTCTCGTGGGGGTCGCGAGGATGAGGGATGGTCTGCGCTGGTAGAGTACCAGGCGCCCTTTGAGCCACTGCTTGGGCCACGCTCCCCAGCTGGGTCTGGATATCCTGCAAAACAGCCCGTGTATTCCTCTGACCAGCTTCCAGAGCCAGGAGTTGACCCGAGGCCTTCTCCATGAACTGCTCAAAGGTGTTGAATTTCTGAGCACTAACACTGGCGAGAGAACCCACCAAGTCCTGCAGTTCAGCCATCTTATCGTTCTGCACTGGGGCAGCAGGGGCTGCACCTGCTGCTGGAATTGCCCCTGTCTGGGCTGATATGGTGGCCTCTGGAAGCCCGGTGGTCCCTGTGGAGGTGGTGGTCTGGGATTTGGCCCAGCCCAGGAGAAGTTAGGATGCTGGCGCCACCCCTCGTTGTACGTGTTGCTGTAGGGGTCATTGCGCCTGACATTGTTGATGAAGTTCACCTGCTCCTGGGGTGTGGTCGATTCCTTCATCGCCTGGCAGTCTTCCACCATATGATGGGTGCTCTCGCACCACTGGCAGAGCATCGCCTGCTGCTGTCCGGTCCCTGGAATCATCCCGGAACGATCGATAGCTGAGACCAGCTTCGATACTACCTGCACCAAATCAGATGACTGGGTGCCCACAACATGCACACCCCGGCCTGGTGCTCTCCTCGATCTCCTGGCAGTGCCCCAATCATAACCATTCTCCGCCATCTCTTCAAAGAGTTGATTCAGCTGTGGCGGGGTTTTGGTCAGCATGTTCCCGCCACATACCGAATCGATCAGCTGCTTGTCCTCCGGGAAGAGGGCGTGATAGAAGGTGCCCACCTTGAATGCATCGTTGAAACCATGATTGGGGCACCTGAGGAAAAGGCTGTTGTATCTCTCCCATGCATCCCTGATGGTCTCATCCTCATCCTGAGCAAAATGTGTAATCTGCTTCTGGAGATCAGCTGTCTTGGATGGAGGATGGTAGCGGGTGAGGAACTTGTCCGCCAGGTTGGCGAACGTGGTGATGGAGCCCGGAGGTCGAGTGTCTAGCCACTCCTTGGCCTGCCCCTCCAGAGTGAATGGGAAGTACCTCAGCTGGATGGCATCTGCTGGTACCCCATTGATCTTGATTCCATCGATGAGCTCGTGGAATCGCCTGAGATGTGATCGAGGGCACTCTCCCTCCTTACCACGGAACACTACTGAACCGCGCAGCATGGTGATCACGGAGGTGCTCACCTCAAAGTTGTTGGCTGGGACTTGAGGGTGTTGAATAGGTGACCTCATGTCCGCAGCCCTAGCGGCCCAGTAGGACCCCATGGTTTGCTCCTCGGGGATCACAGCATGGTTCTGCGGATCACCCATCTCGCCTTCTTCTTCCTCTCCGATCTGTAGCTGTGACAGCGCCTTCTCCGCAGCCAGTCGCGCCTTTAGAACCCGCTTGGAGTTCCTGCAGGTTCGTTCAAGCTCCTGGTCAAGTGGTAGTAGATCTCCCGACTGGCTACGGGTCATGCACTACCTGCACACACTCAGAAGAAACAACCTGTGAAGGCACACAGGTGGAAGAAAGAAAATGCAGAAAATAAAAAACTAGAGTAACAAATTATCACGTTTCTCCAATAACCTAGAGGTTCCCCGGCAACGGCGCCAAAAACTTGACACGCCAAAACACAACACCAAACTGCGACCAAGTGCAATCGCAGTCCGGGAATGCAGTAACAGGCAAGTTATACTATCAACCCGGGGTCTAGATCTACTGCTTACTCCGTGATTCTCTATTATCTAGCAAACTAAGTCGAGTGTTGTTGTTTAAAAGCAAAAGCAGTAAGAAAGCAGGAATTGGTTCGGTTTTCAAAAGCAGTTAAGAGTCACTCGGGATTGAGTCCCCCTAGCCCCTTAGTTAGGTTCAATTGCAATTCCCTGGGTTGATTTACTGTTGATTAGACTGCGGAAGATCCGACAGTAGCTTGGAATCTCTTAAGCTGACCAAGCCCTCTCAGTCTAACTACCCGGCAGACGACTAGTCTTCACCGGGATAGAAAGCTGAGGCTATAAACACAGAACTCCACTACTGGCGTAAGAACACCAGTACAAAGCAGTAAACTGGCTAACTCTCGTATAGCCAATCTCCTACTATCGAATGAAGAAGCTCTAACAACCTAATCAGATTCTATCTATCTCAGGTTGAAGCAGAAATTGAAACAAGCTGATCAGACTCAAATCAATTCATGAAACATGCGACATTCGATTAAAATCAAACAATAATATCATTCCCAAGTCATTACAATCAAAACCCTAACATCAGGAACTAGGGTTCTTCATACCCAAGTGAGAGAGGGGTTCTACTCCATAGAGAGAGAAAGGAAAACAGAAATCAGAGTAGCCATACTCATAAAGATGAGGAAAATCTGCTCTGGGATGTCAATCTTCACTCCTAGGGACGCAATCCGGGCTTCAATGATGATAAATCCACTCCAAGATAGCTCCTAGGGTTTGTTCTTCGCTCTTTCTCTCTCTAAAACTCTGTTTTTGCCCAGAAAATCGAATTCCCTCTCTTTGGCTCGAATCTGCCTTCAAAAGGGCATCATTGACAAAACACGGTCGAGGGCACGGCCGTGTTCTGCCTCAGCCCGCCCGTGTTTTGCCTCAGCCTTAAAAGCACGGCCACGGGCAGCTCGAGAACACGGTCGTGCTCAGCCTGAAACACGGCCGTGTTTCTCCTTTAGCCCGCCCGTGTTTTTTGAGTTGTTCACGCCTCCTTTGGAAGCCTCGGCATAAAAAGCACGGTCGCAGGAACACGGCCGTGTTCTGAGGGCCTCCTGCCCGTGTTTTGGCCTGGCTCGTCCAAACGACCTCCAAACGATCCGAAACTCGTGCTTGGCCTTCCCTTTGACGCCTAGGACCTGAAATAGGGCAAAGTAGCACAACCCGGCGTAAAATAGGCCAAAACACACAACCATGCTCCGCAAATGGATAAGAAATAGGGGTATAAAATCATGTAAATATATCGTTATCAGGCACCCAACTTGACCGAGATTCAATCGATTGAACTACTGATAATACTGTATTTGCACATGTTTTTTCCATCATTTCGGGATCGTTTAGATAGCCAATTGATCTTTCTTTGGCCTATTTTGCACTACGTTGTCTTCTTTTGTGATATTTAGGTCCTAGTATGTGAATGAAGGTTTAGGAATGAGTTCGGCATGATTATGAAAAGTTTGGAGACTTTTGACAAGGGCGCATGAAGTTTGCATGGCCTAGAACCCAGTTTGCACGGCCTTGCAAATGGTACCCTAACCGTGCCAAGTTTCCAGGAAGTTTACATAGGCAAGGCGTGCACGACTGTACGATTCTCGTGCAAGATCGTGAATATAGAGGGTGTGAATTTCAACAACGGGTATAAAGGGTGTTTTACGATTTTTGAAGAGGGAGAGCGGCATTTTGGACACCAAACGCCCAAGGGATGAACCCTTGAGTGAGAGAATGATTTGAGGGAAATCTTGGAGTGGAATTGTAGGATAATTGGAGGATTTCTTTGTCTTGGAAGATTGAGAAATAAGCCCAATCATGGAGATTGAAGATCTGAAAGGTTATATTGTGTTCACTCTCTTCGCTATGGAATAGCTTTCCTTCACTTAGGTTTTTAGGAACCCTAGTTCCATGTGTTAGGATTTTTCTTTTATGAACCTTTGGATGTTACACCGATTGCTTTTAATCAATCGAGGCATGATCATTTGAATCAATTGGATATTTATTACATTATTTTGATTTTTGCTTTAACCTATGATAGATAGAATCTAACTAGTTTAAGAGAGCTTCCTTAATTGATAGTAGTGAATTAATTGTGCGAGAGTCAATCAACTCACTGCTTTGTAATTTATTTCAGTAGTGGAGATATTTGTTTACTGCCTTAGCATTTTATTCCAGTGGGGGTTAGTCGCCTACCGGGTATTATGTCTAAGAGGACTTGGTTAGCCTAAGTGATTCCAAGCTATTATCGGAACTTTCGCAGTTTAATCAATAGTAAAATAACTAAAAGGAATTACAATCTGGACATAATTGAGGATCTAGGCGGTATCATACCTAAGTGAGTTCCAAACCTATAATTAGATTACCTTTAACTTTAGTTTTCTAGAGTAGTTATAATTCTTCTATCTTAATATAGTTTGCTAGATAATAAACTGAAGCTGAGTAATAGTAACTCTAGAGACCCGTGGATTCGATATTTATTACTTGTGCCACTATACTACGGTCTCTTTCATTGGTTACACTTGGCCATTATTAGGAGTTGTGTATTAGCGAGTCAAGTTTTTGGCGCCGTTGCCGGGGACTTTTTGGATTATTAGGAAAGGCTTAGGTTTATTACTTTAGCATTTTCTTTTCTTTTTCTTTTCCACCACTGCTTTTTAATCGGTGTTTTTGTTTTTGTTGGTGAAGATTTGAGTCATGGATCCTTATGGCTTCTCTAACCATTGGAGGTATCAACCACAGTCCGAGTGGTATTACCCCGAGACTCCAGGGAGCAATCAACGAGAAGAATACTACGAATCCAGGCTCCTGTACCAGCCCCCATCTACGAAGAACAACTAGACTCTTGGGCACCTCAAGAACAATCTCATTATCAAGAAAATTTCATCCCACAACCAGAGGGGCCATCTGAGATGGATTTAGCCATGGCGGCTTTCACGAGCCATTCTACACTCCATGACCTGAGAACAGTCAATTGAAGCTTCGCATGGAGCAATTTGCTCGGACGCAGAAATATCATGCTTCAACAATGACCTTCATATCTAGGCCATTGCCCAAACTGACTTCTCATTTCCCCATAAAGCAGAGGAGACCTTGTGAAGCATGAATAAGAACATTGAAGTCAATGAGCAAGCTTGTGCACAGCTTGTTCAAGATTGCCTTTCTGATACCATACAAGAATAAGAGGAGGATGAAGATGGCTACGAGGACATTGTGGAGTAGAGGGATGTTGTCGCGGTAAGCTCTCGTGATTATTATGATCAGGCATGTCCAGCAGTGGCATATCGCACCTTTACACATCCCACACTGAGTTTTGAACAGGCGGGCATGAGTGAGAAGATGCAAGCTGATCTTATTAAGAACCTTGCACGCCGACTTGCTCTCCAATTCATGTTGGAAGAAGAAGAGCGTGAAAGGGTGAGGGAAGAAGTTGTAGACGATGATGCAAGTGAATCAAAAGGAGTTATTTATCTTATCCAATGGGAGGTACCACATTTTGAAGAAGGAAGGGGGGTTGAGGAAGAAATTAACGTCCAACCTGAGGACAAAGTTGAGGTGGAATAGGCACTAGCCATGAGTTACATGTGATATCTCCATCAGACTTTGAGGAGTTGTTTGGCAGGGACCCGTTTGCAGTGTCTCTTTGCCAGACCAAAGCCACATCGACATTGGTCCCTCTTAGTGGATGTGATGGTGTTCAATCGATGTTGTCATATTTGGTTGGGGCAATGAGACGAAAGAAAAGAAGAAGAGGTCTCGAAGGTGGAGACTTCGTCTGCATCAAGTGCACGAGCCCACATCACCTGCTACATCACAGGCTTGTGACTTGAGACTCCACCTCGTCTACGAGAACCTCAACTTGAAAGAGGTTTGGGGTGGACCAATGTTTAGGAACCACCATTAGGCTCATGATATGAAAGAAGCACTTGTTGCGAGGCAACCCAGCCAATCGGTTTGCATTTCTTTTCCTATTTCTCTTCGGTTGAGTCAGTTTTATACTATGATTTTAGATTTAATAACTCATACTTTGAGAGATTTTTGTGTGTATGTGACACGCTAAAACACAACACAAAACTGCAACCAAGTGTAATCGCAGTCCGGAAATGCAGTGACAGGCAAGCTCTAATTGTCAACTCGGGGTCTAGATCTACTGCCTACTCCGTGTATATTTGTTATCTAGCAAACTAAGTCGATTGATTATAGTTTTAACTAAAAGCAGTAAGAAAGCAGGAAATGGTTCGGTTTTCTAAAGCAAAGGAAGAGTCACTCGAGAATGAGTCCCCCTAGCTCCTTAGTTAGGTCTCAGTTGTAATTACCCTGGGTTGATTTACTATTGATTAAACTGCGGAAGATCCAACAGTAGCTTGGAATCTCTTACGCTGACCAAGCCCTCTCAGGCAGGCTAACCGGCAGGCGACTAACCTTCACCGGGATAGACTGCTGAGGCAATAAGCACAGAACTCCACTACTGGAATTGGGGTCCAGTACAAAGCAGTAGATTGATTAACTCTCGTATAACCAATCTACCACTACCGATTGATGAAGCTCTAACAACCTAATTAGATTATATCTATCTCAGGTTGCAGCAGAAATCAAGAAAAGATGATCAGGCTTTAATTGACTCAATGAATCATGCATCAATCGATTAAAATCAAACAGTATAACAATCCCAAGTCATTACAATCAAGATCCCTAACACATGGAACTAGGGTTCTTCATACCCAAGTGAGAGAAGGTTCTACTCCATGGAGAGAGAGAGAGAGAGAGAGAGAGAGAGAGAAACAGAATACAAAGCAGTCATACTCATAACAATGGGAAGAATCTGCTCTGGGATGATGATCTTCACTCCAAGGATGATTTCCAAGCTTGATTGATGAAACCCAGCTCCAAAAACCACTCTTAGGGGGTGTTCTTCGCACTTTCTCTCTTTAGAGCTCTGTTTTTGCTCCCAAAAAATCGATTCCCTCACTTTTGGCCCAAAATTAGGTTCAAACCCAGAAATTCCCGACCACACGGCCAGGCCACACGGCTGTGTGGAAATTCCAGCTGCCCATGTGAAAACCAAAACGCGGCGTTTCGATAAGTGAGCTTTCAGGCTTTCTGCACGGCCAAAACCACACGGCCGTGTGGATTTCCAGGCTGCCCGTGTGAGATCCCGGGAATTTCCACACGGCCACAAAGGGTCCCCTACACGGCCAGTGTGGCTTGCCCGTGCAATTTGCTGCCACACGGCCAGGTCACACGGCCGTGTGGGATTTTAGGCGTGCCCGTGTGGCTTGCTCAGCCTCTCGCCAAACGTCCAATCGACCCCAAACTCGTTCCCAAACCTTCACTCACGCACTAGGACCTGAAATATCACAAAAAAGAACAACCTAGCTTGAAATCGGCCTAAAACACGAGAAATAAGACTCAAACGGTATAAGAATGGTGGACAAAAACATGTGTATATATCAAGTGATGACTCGATATTTGCACATTTTTCCCCTTTGTTTCTTGATTGTTTAAGCTTGCATTATCGCTTCTTTGGCCTATTTTAGGCTAGGTTGTGTTCCTTTGTCACATTTTAGGTTCTAGCACATAAAGTGAAGCGTAGGCGCAAGTTTCAAGTCAATCGGAGATCAATTGGCGACTCGGGGGAAGAAACTCTGGTACGACTTGAAGAAGAATGGATTTCTACCTCCGTTTGTGACAATATAATCATGTAATCTTGTCAAGAGAAGAAAGAGGACGAGACTACGAGCGTCTGGGATCAAACGGCACCTGATTTGGAGTCCGAACAAGGGAGAAACGAAGAATCAAAGAAAGGGGAAAATTGGTTTCGGGCTTCTCTGAGAAACAGAAGGGGGCCCTATCGTGACGCTAAAATCCCCGGTAGGGGATTTTTGGCCTTGATAGGGGATTTTCCCAAAAATCCCCTATCGCGAACGCAGGCTGTTAAAAGCCTGTTTTGTGCGTTTTTGCAAGGGAGAGCTGGGTTTTGGATCCCAAACACCCAAGGGACGAACCAAAGAGAGAGAGGGCGATTTGAGGGCATTCTTGGAGTGTAGTTGGAGGATTTCTTCGCCTTGGAAGCTTGAGGAACAAGCCCGAACTTGAAGACTGATCATCTGAAGATTCTTACTGCAGTCTCTCTCTTCTCTATGGAGTAACTTCCCTTCACTTAGGTTTTGAGGAACCCTAGCTATGGTTGTTTGATTGGATGATTGTATGAGTACTCTTACTTGATAATCTTGAGTTCATATTCAATTTATGCATGGTTTCATGATTCAATTCGGCTTTAGTCGAGATTATTGATTCTGCTTTGATCCTATGAGAGCGAATACCTGATTAGGTCAATAGAGCACCATCGATTGATAGTATTGGATCGATTGCTTTAGTCGAGGGTTGATTCAATGCTTTGTATCTATTGAGAACCTCATTCGATAGTGGGAATCTAGTTCAGAACGCCTTGATCGGTTGTTCTAGAGAAGGATACGTCCCTCTAGGCAATTGACTCAAAAGGGCCTTGTTCCTTTAGTCGAGACTCAAGGTCTAGTTAAGGATTCTACGCATTGTGAATGAAAGTGAAACAGTTAAGAGATCATTAATCATTAATCTGGCTAGTGGCTAGGGGGAATCATACCTAAGTGAGTTCCCAACCTGTAATTAGATTAACTTTAATTGTATTTTGCTAGAGTAGTTTTAGTTCTTCCATCTTAATCTAATTTGCTAGATAATGAACTGAAGCTGAGTAATAGTAACTCTAGAGACCCGTGGATTCGATATTTATTACTTGAGCCACTATACTGCAGTTCCTTTCATTGGTTACACTTGGCCATTGTTAGGAGTTGTGTCATAGCGAGTCAAGTTTTTGGCGCCGTTGCCGGGGACTTTCTAGAGTATTAGGAAAGGCAAAAGTTTGTTACTTTAGCGTTTTTATTTTCTTTTCCACCCTTGCTTTTCACTTGGGTGTTTTTGTTTTTGTTGGTGCATATCTGAATCATGGATCCTCATGGATTCTCCAACCATTGGGGGTATCCACCACCATCCGAGTGGTATTACCCCGAGACTCCCTGGAGCAATCAAGGAGGAGAAGACAATGGATTCGGGTTCCAGTACCAACCCCCTTACTACGGAGAACAATCAGACCCCTGGGCATATCAAGAACAACCTCATTACCAAGAAGAATTTCTCCCACAACCAGAAGGGCCATTGGAGCTGGAGTTACCCATGGCGGCCTTCACGAGCCATTCTGCAGATCCATGCTATACTCCACATCCAGATCCAAACTATGAATTGAGGCTTCTCATGGAGCAGTTTGCTCAACACAGTGAGAGATCATGCTCCAGGATGGATCATTGCATCCAGGCCTATCGTGAAACAGAGGAGATCCTCCTGAGCCTTAAGAAGAGCGTCGATGATCTTGAGCGATCTTGTGCACAACCTACTCCAGATCACCCTCCTGCTACCATACTAGAAGAGGAGGAGGAAGAAGAAGGCTACAATGACATTGTGGAGCACACTGAAGTTGTCACGGAGAGCTCCCGTGATGATCATGATCAGGAATGTCCTGTTGTAGCCGAACACACCTTCCCACATCCCAAACTGAGCTTTGAAGAGGCGGGCATGAGTGAGGAGATGCAAGAAGATCTCATGAAAGAAATTGCTTAGCAACTTGCTCTCCAATCCGTGCTAGAAGAAGAGGAGCGAGAAAGGGTGCAGAAAGAAATTGTGGAGGATGACGAAAGTGAAGCAGAACGAGTTCTTGATCATTTCCCAGGGGTGATACCACATGAACAAGGAAGGGAGGTTGAAGAAGCAATTGGCGTCCAGGCCGCGGACGAAGGTGAGGTGGAAGAGGTCTGCACCGGCCATGAGTTGCAAGTAATATCCCCACCAAACTTCGAGGATTTGCTTAGCAAGGACCCATTTCCAGTGTCTCTTGGCCAGACCAAGGCCACATCGACATCGGTTCCTCTTGGTGGACGCGATGGTGGTCAATCGATGCTGTCATATCTAGTTTGGGGCAATGAGACGAGAGAAGAGAAGAAGAGGTCTCGAGGGTGGAGACGTTATCTGCATCAAGTGCACGAGCTTCCATCACCTGTCATACCACATGTTCGTGACTTGAGACTCCACCTCATTGACGAGAACCTCAACTTCAAGGAGGTTCTAGCATGGACCGAAACTTAGGAGCCATCATCCGGCTCACGATGTGAAAGAAGCGCTTGTTGGGAGGCAACCCAACCAGTCGGTTTGCATTTCTTTCTCTATTTCTCCTCGGTTGAATCAGTTTTGTTATTTGATTTTAGAGTCAATAACTCAACCTTTGTGAAATTTTGTGTGGTGTTTGTGTTTTGAGTACTCTCTCCTCCTGGAATGCACCGCCTGCCTCGTCCACCGTCATTCACCCTTGATCTGGTAACTTCGTTCTACCCTCCTAATCTTTCCTCCATTGAGGACAATGTCGTGCTTAAGTGTGGGGGGATGTTCGATTATGTATGCGGGTGAATGTTTGGCTGTTTGTGTGCTTGGAGCCTAGTCCACTGTCCAAATTTCGATTTGAGGGCTCCGAGTACGTGTTTCCATGCAAATTGCCTGCTCAGTATGCTTTGAATTGACAGTCTCTATAGTAATGTGCAACCTAGGGAGGTAGTGTAGCATTATGGAGGATGTTGAAGTATAAGAATTTTCCTATCTAGCTCTCTGCTGTGCCAGTTGATTTTGTGAATTAGTGGAGCTAAGACCGTTGAATTCATGTGGTAATGGTGACTATGTTTGGATGGTGTTGTGGAATCGTGTATCGATGCTCATATGGAAAATGGAAAGCAGTTGGTCCTCCATGTCGAAATCATTAAAATCCTAAACATGGGGTAAGCCCAATGTGTGTGGCACCGTTCATTGCACAAAATCGGGTTTTGGAGGAGATTTTAGTGATCCTTAGTGGGGTACTCCTACAAGGTGAAGCTAAGCTGTCTCTAGTACAAGTAAAACTTCCACCCGTTGAACGGTTTGCCTACTCGAGGATGTGTTTTTAAGGGCACGGATAGAGCTTCCGACCCCCCTTAATTTCATTGACCCTCCACACAAGTTGAGGAAAAGGAGTTAAAAGAAGTACCTTGGCGAGCACCAGGTGTACAGAAATTGCTCTTGCTCGACTAATAAGGGTCGACCGTGCGAAAGACTGCAGTTGGAACTCCCGCCAAGTGAATGGAAAAAAAAAGAGAAAAAGAAATAAAATGAAAGTGAAAAAGGGGTTCCAACAGTGAAATGAAGTGAAAGAGAACCCCGGTACAACGAGTCTTTGGTTGTGAATTGTATGAGTCCCTTTATCCATGAACTGACTGTCTTACTTCCACTGCTTCTCATGATCCTGGCTTGAGTCTAGTACTCGCATTGAGAGAGATAGGGAACGTCTTAGCAGACCAGTTGACCTCCTAAGCTGCTATATGATCTAGAAAATCCTCTACCGACGATCGGGGTTGTTTGTTGCTGTAGAGGTCTGGAGAGCTGCATTGGTTTGAGTTAGGTTTGCTAGGGGACAAGCAAACGGTTAAGTGTGGGGGATTTGATGACTCGATATTTGCACATGTTTTCCCCTTTGTTTCTTGATCGTTTAAGCTTGCATTACTGCTTCTTTGGCCTATTTTACGCTAGGTTGTGTTCCTTTGTCACATTTCAGGTCCTAGCACATAAAGTGAAGCGTAGGCGCAAGTTTCAAGTCAATCGGAGATCAATTGGCGACTCGGGGGAAGAAACTCGGGTATGACTTGAAGAAGAATGGATTTATACCTCAGTTTGTGACAATATAATCATGTAATCTTGTCAAGAGAAGAAAGAGGACGAGACTACGAGAGTCTGGGATCAAACGACACCTGATTTGGAGTCCGAACGAGGGAGAAACGAAGAATCAAAGATAGGGGAAAATTGGTTTCGGGCTTCTCTGAGAAACAGAAGGGGGCCCTATCGTGACGCTAAAATCCCCGGTAGGGGATTTTTGGCCTTGATACGGGATTTTCCCAAAAATCCCCTATCGCGAACGCAGGCTGTTAAAAGCCTTTTTTGTGCATTTTTGCAAGGGAGAGCTGGGTTTTGGATCCCAAACACCCAAGGGACGAACCAAAGAGAGAGAGAGGGCGATTTGAGGGCATTCTTGGAGTGGAATTGGAGGATTTCTTTGCCTTGGAAGCTCGAGGAACAAGCCCGGACTTGAAGACTGATCATCTGAAGATTCTTACTGCAGTCTCTCTCTTCTCTATGGAGTAACTTCCCTTCACTTAGGTTTTGAGGAACCCTAGCTATGGTTGTTTGATTGGATGATTGTATGAGTACTCTTACTTGATAATCTTGAGTTCATATTCAATCTATGCATGTTTCATGATTCAATTCTGCTTTAGTCGAGATTATTGATTCTGCTTTGATCCTATGAGAGCGAATACCTGATTAGGTCAATAGAGCACCATAGATTGATAGTATTGGATCGATTGCTTTAGTCGAGGGTTGATTCGATGCTTTGTATCGATTGAGAACCTCATTCGATAGTGGGAATCTAGTTCAGAACGCCTTGATCGGTTGTTCTAGAGAAGGATACGTCCCTCTAGGCAATTGACTCAAGAGAGCCTTGTTCCTTTAGTCGAGACTCAAGGTCTAGTTAAGGATTCTCCGCATTGTGAATGAAAGTGAAACAGTTAAGAGATCATTAATCATTAATCTGGCTAGTGGCTAGGGGGAATCATACCTAAGTGAGTTCCCATCCTGTAATTAGATTAACTTTAATTGTAGTTTGCTAGAGTAGTTTTAGTTCTTCCATCTTAATCTGATTTGCTAGATAATGAACTGAAGCTGAGTAATAGTAACTCTAGAGACCCGTGGATTCGATATTTATTACTTGAGCCACTATACTGCAGTTCCTTTCATTGGTTACACTTGGCCATTGTTAGGAGTTGTGTCATAGCGAGTCATCAAGTCATCAAATTCCCGCGCACTTAACCGTTTGCTTGTCCCCAAACAAACCAAGTCAGATACAAGGTAAGCTCACATATTTCAATCATACCAACATTGGGGACAAATCATAGAGGCACAGAAGACGTGAATCATACTGGCTTTTAAACAGCATCACATGAACAACTTCAACAGCAACCTGGACAACCACAACATAGGACATTCGAGTGCAGCAAAATCAGGTAAAGGAAGAGTCTCCCTTCTGTTCATCAACCAACATAGACTTGACTCAACCACTCACTCAAGACAGTCACCTCATGCATAAAACTCAAGATATCAGAATTGAGACCGAGCAATCTAGGTCCTCACCGGGTTAAAGAGTATAGATAATATGAGAAAATGAATCGCTCACTCTCGACCAGTGGGGTCAGGAAAATTTGATGAGAAAAATGCGCATGCTTATTCTCTCAATCCCTAACGTCTCTTCACCATGAAGGCAGCCTCTAAATGTCAGAGTTCACATATGGGGTGTCACCACTAACTAATCCGGAGGTCTTAGACATAGGTTCAGATGACTGGCTAGGGTCTTCGACATGGGGAAAAGTCCTTTTAGGTGGTGGAAATATTCATAGCACAAGGTTCCACAATTCCAAATCCAACACAATCACAGTCAATCAAACCACTTACTTTCTTTCTGCCATTATGCATTACTCACATTCTCTAGAGCACAAGAGCGAAGGAGGTCATATAAATGTTAGCATTTCCAAGCCAGACTGCTAAGAAACACTACTTAGTGGGCACTATTCAGATTTTTGGTGGTGGCTCTCTTTTGCTTCCATTCATCATTTCTTTTCTTTTTCATTTCTTGAGAGAACCACCACCTATGCACATTTTTCAAACACATGCCCAACTTTTTAAGAACTACCTCCAACCCTCACAGTATATTTAGCAGAAACAGCAGAGAACATGTAAAAACCACTCTTTGGAACCTTCTAAGAGATGCAAAAGGGTGATTTTCCCTTGTAGACCGAAAGAAAGGATAACACACGGCTCAAAAAGGCTGACTACGGGGTATGACACATCAGGACAATCAATTTGGTCGTCGGCTAATCCTATGCCTCCATCATCTTAGCTAATGACAACGTGAATGCTACACATCATGGAAGAGGGATCTTGTCCCTGAACTAGATGCATAAACGACTGTCAAGAGAAAGTGATCAATCCAAGTCACAGTTGGTAAGCAAAAAGTTGAAAAACTGAACCCCTACACAATTCTACTGCACGTCTCAGTCATCATCATAGATTGTCCTAGTCACAATCAAGTTGTCATGCAATAATTCGAAAGCCATTCGATTCACCACTCAAATCACAGTGCCAATATGATCATGCAAACAGCTATACTTGGAGCCCTCAAATCTCAAGATTTGGATAGCGGACTAGGCTCCAAGCACTCATATATAGATTCCAACCGATACAAAGCATCCCCCGCCCCACACACACACTTAAGCACGACATTGCCCTCAATGGAGCAGAGGGAGAAATAAGGGGAACGATGTTACCGGATGGAAATACGGCCGGGGGACTGGAAGTGGAACAGTCAGCGGGAATCATATGGAACAATGGAACAGTTCTGCCCGAAGGAAACATAAAGAACACACTAGCACACTGTGCGTTAGGGATAAGAGTTAGCCCAGATGGCCACAAAATAGACAATCCACAAGAGAAAGAAAAAACAAACGACAGACTCAGTTCAAGCTCCTCGCACATATGGAGCAAACACGAAAAGTCTTAAACAAAAACACACTCTGAGGGGCGACGAGTACAGACTACTCATCGCCAAGGTTGTCCAAATCGATGTCGTTCATGAAGGCATCATCATCAGCAGCTGGGGGGGTGGAAGTGGAGAGTCCTCCCAAGGAGTCCTCCAGACTGGCTGCTCGCCCAGATCGGCCCCGCTCCCTCTCAATGTGGGCAAGGGTCACCCTTTGATGGGCCTCCATACGGTCGAGGCGCTCGTTATAAGCATCCATCCTGGTCTTATACTCAGCCTGGTGAGCCGAGTACTACTGCTGGAACTGGAGATGATGGTCGAGGAGCTGCTGATTCTGGAGACTCAGCTGCTGGAACTGGTGAGTGAAGTAGTCCTGGCCTGGGAAAGTGGAACTGCTACCCCCCGTACTCGAAGGTGGTCTGGCGGGGAGCAGTGGCAGGGTCCACATCCTCGGGGTGGACATCCTCAGTGGCCTCATCCGCAAGAGCATCGGCCTAGTCCTCCGCTGGGAGGGATGGAGCAGGAAACCCCTCGATCCACTTAACACCGCGCTCGACTCGCAGCAAGTGCATATGCTGGATCGTGACTTCGCCGAAGACACTAGTGTCCCCCTGCTCTGTGCAACCCTGCAGAGGAATCTGGAAGTAGGTGGTCAGGCGGGTGATGAGGGGAGTGCAGTGTAGGCTCTGCAGTTCTGAAGCACTCTTGTCATAAGTCTTGGCCACCACAGATCCTAGGTGGAGAGGGTGGTTCGTCGTGCGGATGGAGTGGATGAAGTACATGGACCGCCTGGTGAGGGTGCTGGAACTGTCCCCAGCTGGAGTGTAGGACTTTGCCAGCATGTGGTGGAGAATGCGGTTATCGAGCTGCAGGGGGCTAGCCTTTGTTCGCCCTGCAAGGAAGGGACGCAGACTAGGCTGAGCTAGGCGGGTGTACAACACCTTAAAATTAACACCCACTGGATCGTTGAGCTCGGTGACGTAATCCTTGTCATCATCCAGGCCGAGGTCGAGAGCGAACGCCAAGTCGTGGTAGCTCATGGAGCGGGGCTCACCCCCGAGCCTGAACTTGACAGCTTCACCGTCCGTCTAGTCCTCGGTATCTTCGTGCTTGAAGGTCGTATAGAACTCGAGCACCAGCTCGTGGTAGACCTTCTCTCGAATGGACTGCAGACGGCACCAAGGGCGGTTGGTGGCAATGGCGAGGAAGTGGTCGTAGCAATGCAGCTTCTCAAACTCCCTCCTGGATAAGTAGTGATGCGTCTCAAAGGAGGAAGCCAGGACGCGCTTGAAGCGGTCCTTATGGGGGCCCCGCTTCAAATCCCGGATGAACGGGTTCTTGAGGTCGGGCTTCGACATGGTCCTGCAAGAGAACAACCCAAAGTGGAGCCAAAAGAGCCATAAAAAAGGTTAATCACAACCCCACACTTGAGAACTGAAAACAACCGAACCATGGTTCCATCCATAGTTCGGGGGTCAATAACTCAATCAAACAAGCACAATCTGGGTGGGGGTTCACATCCACAATGAAGTAGACAACTTAAGGTTCACATCCATAGCAAATACACCATCAAAGCACATCATTAAGGGCCCCAACCGGCTCCCACAAAATGGTATGAAAAACTGGCATTTCATCGAACACCTTGTGTGCACTATTAAGGTAAGAATGGAATTGGAAAAATTCTAGCACACAAGGGCTCAAATAAGCATGGGAAACATTGCCCAACACAATTCACACATAAACCAAGCCTTCCCCTCAATCAATTAAAAACAATTCACACATTGCAAAGTTGTTCTCTAAACATACACCCTAACACCCAATTCTCCACAATTCACAAGGAAAAGGGCAAAATCAAACCTAGAGACACAAGTAGAGGTGTAGGGGATGATGAGGGGAAGGCAATGGAAGCAAAGAAAACCCCAAAATCTGCCCGGAAATGCTCGTCGTAGCCTCGCCGGAAATTGCCTCCGGCAACTCAAAATCGGTCCAAATTGCCTCAAAATCGAGGGATAGGCTGAAAATGGGGAGGAAAGGTTGGGTGTGGTGTTGGTTTGGTGAAAAATCGACCAAAAATGGCCGGAATATCCCCAAAGAGGTGAAAAGTCGCGGTTTTCCAGCGAGGGGAGTTGGATTTTCTGGCGACGTGGTCGTGTCGGCCGAATTTATAGACGCCGGCTCGGTCACATCGGCATGCCCACACTATCGTGTGAGGTGCAATAGTGCCCGTGTGTGGCCGAGAAAATCACACGGCCTGGCCGAGGGATTTAACAGGGCCGCGTGAAAGAGCAATTCTGGCTGTGTGGAAATCACCGAGCCTTCACACGGCCAAAGGACAATTCCACACGGCCGTGTGAGGGACCCCTCCTGCCCGTGTGAAACTTCCAGGGGGCTTCACACGGCCACAGACCAATTCCACCCGGCCGTGTGGAATTTAGGCCTGGCCGTGTGGAATTCCAGAGCCTCGAATCGGACCTGTTTTCGCGCAAAATCGACATTCAACTTTTGGACAACACCTCAAGACTCAAAAACACAAAAAATCAAAAGGAAAAAGGAAAGGAAATGCAAACCTAGGTGGGGTTGCCTCCCGACAAGCGCTTCTTTACCGTCTTTTAGCTGGACGCCAGTAGAGGAACTAAGGGTCCTCGAGCTTGATCAGCAGCTCTGCGCACTCGACAGTACCTCCCAAGTACAACTTTAGGAGGTGGCCATTCACCTTGAATGGCTCAGTTTGAGCATTGCTGATCTCCACTGCACCGTGCGGGTAAACTTGGGTGACCGTGAAGGGTCCCGAACACCTCGAACGTAGCTTGCCCGGGAAGAGTTTCAGGCGTGCATTGAAGAGCAGAACACGATCACCTACCTGAAACTCCTTCGGACCCCTCAACCGAGCATCGTGGAGACGCTTGGTTCGCTCTTTGTAGAGCAGGGTGTTCTCGTAGGCGTGGTAACGCCATTCCTCCAACTCCAGCAGCTGCAACTTACGTTCAGTACCTTCAACACTCAAATCCAGGTTTAGCAGCTTAATGGCCTAGAAGGCCTTGTGCTCTAGCTCTCCTGGAAAATGACACGCCTTCCCATAGACAAGCCTATAGGGGGACGTGCCAATCGGGTTTTTATAGGCTGTTCTATATGCCCAAAGAGCATCATCGAACTTGGTGGACCAATCCTTGAGGGACAAATCCACCGTCTTTTCAATTATTCGTTTAAGCTCCCGGTTCGTCAGCTCGGCTTGCCCATTTGATTGGGGATGGTAGGCCACCGACACCTGATGCTTAACACCATAGCGAGAGAGGAGTTTAGTGAATTGCCCTTGAAAATGGGTTCCTCTATCACTAATGATGGCGCGAGGTGTCCCGAACCGGGAGAACAACTGCTTTAGAAATGAGCTGACCCATCTTGCATCATTGGTGGGCACGGCTTGAGCTTCTGCCCACCTCGAGACGTAGTCCACTGCAACCAGTATGTACAGATTGCCAAAAGATGGAGGGAATGGGACCATGAAATCGATGCCCCAAACATCAAAAATTTCACAGATGACAGAAATATATTGGGGCATCTCATCCCGGGAAGAAATGTTACCTGACCTTTGGCAGCGGTCGCACTGTCGTGCGAAGGTGTCTGCATCCTTGAAGAGCGAGGGCCAATAGAAGCCCGACTGTAGCACCTTCCGCCCCATGCGGTTTCCTCCATGGTGACCTCCAGTAGGTCCCTCGTGCTCCATGACGCAGCGCCGGATCACGCCATCTGCTCCGATCCCGAGGAGGTAAGGATCCTCCCAGAAGTAATGCTTCAGGTCGGAGAAGAACTTGCGCTTTGCATGAGTGGCCATCCCCTTTAGTAATTGCTTGCCCACCAGATAATTGGCAAAGTCAGAATACCAAGGGGCCATGCTGTCCACCAATGTCATTGCCAGCAATCGCTCACTCGGGAAGGAGTCATCGATCTCTTCCACGAAGTTGTCCACAGGAGGGGCTTCCAACCGTGAAAGGTGATCTGCAGCAACATTCTCGGCTCCCTTCTTGTCCCGGATCTCTATATCGAATTCCTGCAGAAGCAGGATCCAGCGGATGAGCCTAGGCTTTGCTTCCGCCTTGCTCATCAGATAGCGAATTGCCGAGTGATCTGTGTAGACCACCAGTAATTCTCTTGTGCGTCGTTCAAGGTCTTTGACACGTAATAGATGGGCTGGAAGTGCTTCCCGCGTCTCTGACCCAGAACGGCTCCGACTGCATAGTCACTCGCATCGCACATCAGCTCAAAAGGAAGAGACCAGTCAGGAGTCACCATGATAAGTGCATGGGTAAGCTTCTCCTTCAGTGTCTCGAATGCAGCTGTGCACTCAGGATTGAACTGGAATGGTGCATCCTTCTCCAGTAGCTTGGTCAGAGGTAGGGCAATCTTTGAGAAGTCTTTAATGAAGCGCCGGTAGAAGCCTGCATGACCCAAAAAGATGCGAATCCCCTTCACAGAAATGGGAGGAGGTAGCTGACTGATTGTCTCAATCTTCGCGCGATCCACCTCAATCCCCTGCTTGGAGATCTTGTGCCCGAGCACAATCCCCTCACGAACCATAAAATGGCACGTCTCCCAGCTGAGTGCCAGATTAATCTCCTCGCACCTCTTCAGAACGAGTTCCAGGTTATGGAGACAATGAGTGAAGGAGTCTCCATAAACCGAGAAGTCATCCATGAAGACTTCCATGATCTCTCCGACCAGTCGGTCGAAGATCGCCAGCATGCATCTCTGGAAGGTCGCCGATGCATTCCATAGCCCGAATGGAATCCTCCAGTAAGCAAAGGTACCGAAGGGGCAAGTGAATGTGGTCTTCCCCTGATCCTCTAGTGCAATAGGAATCTGGAAATAACCAGACATGCCATCCAGGAAGCAATAAAACTCATGGCCAGCCAACCTCTCCAGCATCTGATCAATGAAAGGTAGGGGAAAATGATCTTTCCTGGTGGCGTCCTTCAGCCGCCGGTAATTGATGCAGAATCTCCATCCGGTCACGGTCCGCATCGGGATCAGCTCTTTCTTCTCATTCGGGACCACAGTCATCCCGCCTTTCTTCGGGCCCACCTGAGTGGGGCTGACCCACTTGCTATCAGATATAGCAAAGATGATCCCTGCATCCACGAGCTTCACAATCTCTGCCCGGTGTGGCTGCCTGACTGGCTTAACCTCATCCTCCATCAGAATTCTGTGGGAGCAGAAGGATGGGCTAATGCCTCTGATATCTGTGATCTTCCAAGCCATGGCCCGGGCATACTTCTACAGTAGAGCCACCAGCCTGCTCTTCTGCTCGGGTGTCAGATCCGAGCTGATAATGACCGAGAGCTTATTCCCCTCTAGGAGAAATGCGCCTCCAATGATGTAGCAATCCGGGGCGAGATAGGGATTGGCTTGAATGGTATCTCTCGCCCCTCGATCGCGGCCTCGACTAGCTCCGCGAGCTGCTCCTCCAGCTGCACATCATGTGATGCCTGCTCCCCTAGCAAAAGACAACGCTCGAGGAAATCGTCAGTACCCGCACTCGTGATGACGAGTGCGGTCTCAAAATCAGCAACTACATCACAGTAGTCTAGATCATCATGGAGCTGGGGGTGTTTCATATTATCAGAAACAGAGAAGGTGATTTGTTCGCCCCCAGCTCGCAAAATCAATTTTCCATCATTCACATCAATGAGCGCCTTGGCGGTGGCGAGAAAAGGTCTACCCAATATTAATGGCACATCCACATCCTCATTTATGTCCAAAATCAAAAAATCAACAGGATATGAAAATGGCCCTACTGCGACTATCAAGTCCTCTACAATGCCCCTAGGATGCACAATGGACTATCATCAAGTTGAATGCTCATCCTAGTATCACTGGGTTCACCTAGGCCTAGCTTTTTAAATAGTTTATATGGCATGACATTTATGCTAGCGCCTAAATCAGCCAAGGACTTCTCTATATGCAAACTACCAATCATGCAAGGGATAGTAAAACTCCCTGGGTCTTTTCGCTTCTCTGGTAGTTTGTTTTGCAGGATGGCAGAACACTCCTCGTTGAGCATCACCGTTGACAGCTCCCCAAGCTTCCTCTTGTTGGTGAGGATATCCTTCATGAACTTGGCATACTTGGGCATCTTCAATAATACCTCCACGAAGGGCATGCTTATCTTTACCTGCTTCAGCATTGCCATGAACTTTGCAAACTCAGTCTCCAGCCGGTCTTTGTGCAACCGAGTAGGAAAGGGAAGCTGCAGTACATACTCATTCACCACTGTGCATCCTTATCCATTTCCTCCTCATTAGCTGGAAGTGCTGAAGCAGGGGTCTCTCTCTCCTGTGCCCGCACAGGTGGATTAGCAGTCATCTTGCCACTCCTGGTAGTAATGGCCTTGTAGTGCTCATTTGGGTCCTGCGGATGAGGGATGCTCTGACCGAGTAGAGTACCAGGAGTCCTCTGAGCTACAGCCTGGGCCACACTCCCAAGCTGGGTCTGGATGTCCCGTAGCACAGCCTGCGTGTTTCTCTGACCAGCTTCTAGATCCAAGAATTTACCTGAAGCTTTCTCCATGAACTGCTCGATTTTATTGAACTTGTTTGCACTAGAGGTGGCCAGAGAACCCACCAGATCTCGCAATTCCGCCATCGGGTCACTCTGTACTGGGGCAGCAGGTGCTGCCCCTGCCTGATGAAATGGTCGCACCTGTGGCTAAGGTGGAACTAGCCCCTGTCTGGGCGGGTAGAGAGGCTGTTGTGGCTGCTAAAATTGCCCTTGTCTGGGCTGGTAAGGAGGCCTCTGGAAGCCAGGTGGTCCCTGGGGGACTGGTGGTCTAGAATTGGCCCTAACCTAGGAGAAGTTGGGATGCTGGCGCCACCCCTCGTTGTAAGTGTTGCTGTAGGGGTGGCATTGCCGATGAAGTCCACCTGCTCCTAGGGAGTAGAAGGCTCCCTCATCGCCTGACAGTCCTCCACGGTGTGATGGGAGCTCTCACACCACTGGCAGTGCATCGCCTGCTGCTGTCATGTACCTGCAATCATCCCAGAGCGATCGATGGCTGAAACCAGCTTCGATACCACCAGCACCAAATCAGATGACTGGATGTCTATAGCATGCACACCCCGCCCTGGTGCTCGTCTCGATCTCCTCGCAGTCCCCCAATCATAGCCCTGCTCTGCCATCTCCTCAAAAAGTTGATTAAGCTGTAGCGGTGTCTTGGTGAGCATATTCCCGCCACAGACTGAGTCAATCAGCTGCTTGTCTTCCGGGAAGAGGGCATGGTAGAAGGTGCCCACCTTGAAGGCGTCGGTAAAACCATGGTTGGGAACCTCGAGGAAGAGACTGGTGTATCTCTCCCAAGCATCCCGGATGGTCTCATCTTCATCCTGAGCAAAGTGGGTAATTTGCTTCTGTAGGTCCACTGTCTTGGACGGGGGATGGTAGCGAGTGAGGAACTTATCCGCCAGGTTGGCGCATGTGGTGATTGAGCCTGGAGGTTGAGTGTCTAGCCACTCCTTGGCCTGCCCCTCCAGAGTAAACGAGAAGTACCTCAACTGGATGGCATCGGCTGGGACCCCATTTATCTTAATTCCATCGATGAGCTCGTGGAATCGCCTCAGATGTGAACGGGGGCACTCCCCCTCTTTGCCACGGAACACCACCGAACCGCGCAGCATGGTGATGACAGAGGTGCTCACCTCAAAGTTATTCGTCATGTCCGCGGCTCTGGCAGTCCAGTAGTATCCCATGGTCTGCTCCTCAGGAAGGACCACATCATGGTCCTATGGGTAACCCATCTCTTCTTCCTCGGTGATTTGCAGCTGTGCTAAGGCCTCCTCCGCAGCCAGTCGCGCCTTTTTAGAGCCCCCTTGGCTCCTGGTCTAATGGTAGTAAATCTCCCTACTGGCTACGGGTCATGCACTACCTACAACACAATCAGCAAAAGCAACCCGTGAAGGCACACAGGTGGAGGAGAGAAAATGCAGTAAAGAAAAAGCTAGAGTAACAAACTTTCACGTTTCCCCAATAACCTATAGGGTCCTCGGCAACGGCGCCAAAAACTTGACACGCTAAAACACAACATCAAACTGCGACCAAGTGTAATCGCAGTCCGGAAATGCAGTAACATGCAAGCTCTAATTGTCAACCCGGGGTCTAGATCTACTGCCTACTCCGTGTATTTTTGTTATCTAGCAAACTAAGTCGATTGATTGTGGTTTTAACTAAAAGCAGTAAGAAAGCAGGAAATGGTTCGGTTTTCTAAAGCAAAGGAAGAGTCACTCGAGAATGAGTCCCCCTAGCTCCTTAGTTAGGTCTCAGTTTTAATTACCCTGGGTTGATTTAATGTTGATTAAACTGCGGAAGATCCGACAGTAGCTTGGAATCTCTTAAGCAGACCAAGCCCTCTCAAGCAGGCTAACCGGCAGGCGACTAACCTTCACCGGGATAGACTGCTGAGGCAATAAGCACAAAACTCCACTACTGGAATTGGGGTCCAGTACAAAGCAGTAGATTGATTAACTATCAAATAACCAATCTACCACTACCGATTGATGAAGCTCTAACAACCTAATCAGATTCTGTCTATCTCAGGTTGCAGCAGAAATCAAGAAAAGATGATCAGGCTTTAATTGAATCAAAGAATCATGCATCAATCGATTAAAATCAAACAGTATAACAATCCCAAGTCATTACAATCAAGATCCCTAACACATGGAACTAGGGTTCTTCATACCCAAGTGAGAGAAGGTTCTACTCCATAGAGAGAGAGAGGGAAACAGAATACAAAGCAGTCATACTCATAACAATGGTCTCCAAGCTTGATTGATGAAACCCAGCTCCAAAAACCACTCTTAAGGGGTGTTCTTCGCACTTTCACTCTCTAGGGCTCTGTTTTTGCTCCCAAAAAGTCGATTCCCTCACTTTTGGCCCGAAATTGGGTTAAAACCCAGAAAGTCCCGACCACACGGTCGTGTGGAAATTTCAGCTGCCCGTGTGAAAACCAAAACGCGGCGTTTCGATAAGTGAGCTTTCAGGCTTTCTGCACGGCCAGAACCACACAACCGTGTGGATTTCCAGGCTGCCCGTGTGAGCTCTCTGGACTTTCCACACGGCCACAAAGGGTCCCCTACACGGACAGTGTGGCTTGCCCGTGCAATTTGCTGCCACACGGCCAGGTCACACGGTCGTGTGGGATTTTAGGCGTGCCCATGTGGCTTGCTCAGCCTCTCGCCAAACGTCCAATCTTCGTCCAATCGACCCTGAACTCGTTCCCAAACCTTCATTCACGTACTAGGACCTTAAATATCACAAATTAGAACAACCCAGCGTGAAATCGGCCTAAAACACGAGAAGTAAGACTCAAACGGTATAAGAATGGTGGACAAAAACATGTGTATATATCAAGTCATCAGTATGTTTTCTAATTACTCTCTCCCCTTGGAATGAACTGCCTGCCCCATCCACCATCATTCACCCCCAATCTGGTAATTTTGTTTTACCCTCTTTATCTTTCCTCCGTTGAGGACAATGTCGTGCTTAAGTGTGGGGGATGTATTATTATGTATGTATGTGAATGTTTGGTTGTATGTGTGTTCTTGGAGCCTGTCATCGTCATGTATGTACAGTCAAGCCCCATGGCCTGGGCAAAAGCATCATAGGTCAGCATCTGCGGCTGACCGCCCAGCATAAACTCCACGTAGGGCCGACTCTTCTTGCTTGTCGGGACGACTTGGGCGAAGGTGGAGTAGAACTCCACGCAGAGCTTGTGGAAGATGAGCTCATCCAAAGATAGCAGCTGGCGCCACTGGGGGTGACAGGCGACCCCTGACATTGCGGCTCGACACCTGAACAGGTTGAACATGTCCAAGTCCAGCCGCCATTGCTGCCCAATCGGGCTGTCCCTTTGATATGCAGACTTGGTCTCAAACCGTGTGTGGTTCACCAAGTAGCTGACGTACTCATGCTCCACGTTAATCATCCTACAAAACCAACAAACATGCACCATACTTGGAAATAATTGTCAATCTCAACTCATTGGGAGGAAAAAGGAATTCCCCCCACACTTATATTTCCACTACGGGCCCATGCTATTTAAACCATTAAGCTCAAGCACGACGACGCATGGTTCTAGGTATTCACGGATTATCCACAAAAAAATTAAACCCGAACCATGCCACGGTGGGTACCATCCACCACTCAAGCATAAACATTTCACATTCATTCATAAATTAGCACTTGGTGGGAAAATTCTACAAAAATAGGCAATTTGAATTAAAATATGGCCCACCAAGGCTCAACTAAGATCAAGCAAACATCATTCAACCATTCAATCACCCTAATTCACCTATTCCTCACCCTAATGCTAAGCCCAAAATTCAATTCACTAAAATTTTCCTCACTTCACTACCTAATCCGATTCTCCCAAAATAATCAAGGTAAAGTTGAAAAAAAACATAGAGACTCAAGTAGGAAGGGTAGGGAAATGAGCAGAGGGTGAGGGAGGCAAAAAATCGGCCAAAAATAGACCGGAGGAGGGTTGCTAGAGCTTCGCCAGAAGCTCTTCGGAGTCTCGTCGAAGCCTCGTCGCTGGCAACTTCACCGGAAAAAATGTGCTCCAAATCTCCCCACAATTCTGGCGAAGACCGCCCTTGACGAGGGTAGACTGGGCCTATGATTTGTTTTTGGTTTTGCTCATAGGAAGTCGGTGAAATGGGTAAAAAACGTCGGAGATTCGTGATTTTCCGGCAAGATTTGAAAGATTCCGACGAGTTTTTCGGTCGTGAAGTGAAGAAAAATCGTTCACGGCCCTTTTATAGCCAGATCGCGCGGTTCACGGACGCGTTTGCTAGTTCACGGTTGTTAAGACCGTGAACACTGCAATCCGTCTGTGAATTGGGGAAAGTCGATGGGTTTGACACACGTGGAAGTACCCTGGTTCACAGATGTGTTTGCCTGTTCACGGTCTTATAAGATCATGAACAAAGAAATTCGTCAGTGAACATCATTGAAAATAGGGCTTCACTTGACACAAAAACGAAAATAAGGAAAAGAAAATAAACCTACGTTGGTTTTCCTCCCAATAAGCGCTAAGTTAATGTCATTAGCTTGACGTTGCGGATCTATCATGTCTTTGAACTTGATGCCTCCGAGAGTGGATCCGCCACGTTCTCGAGGCGAGACATGTCCCCTCCCAACTTACTCTCCATGGGGTGGCCTTCTCGCCCGATGACTTCCACTTTTCCCTTTTCCTTCTACCAGGCATTAGTATGACTTAAATGTTCCCTCCAAGCTCTTTTCCTTCCTTCTTTGGGTGAGATGCCCTCTTTGCTTTCCTGCTTCGCATCATCACAAGGAACAACAATAATAGTGGGGTTCACCTTGCAAGGCTCTCCTCCACTTGCATTCATATCACTCGGTTACACTTCCTTCACTTTCTCACTCATAGGCTTAGGTTCAATTCCAAGAGTAATTCTCTCCTCACCATCTATTAGAATCAAAGTTCCCTCATTTACATCAATTAAATCCTCGGCGGTGGCAAGGAAAGGGCGTCCTAGTATGAGTGGCATCTCAGAATATTCACTTATATATAGGATCACAAATCCGTCGGATAACAAAATTTTCCCACTCGTCCTAGCACGTCCTCCACTATGCCCCTATGACTAATGATAGAGCGATCGGCCAATATGACAATAAGCCTCGTAGTCTTTAGTTCACCTATGTTTAGCCTCTTAAAAAGCTTAAATGGCATCACATTTATGCTCACCCCTAAGTCCGCCAAGTAATTATCTATGTGATGAGAACTAATGCAAAGAGGTATAGTGAAACTACCTGGATCAGGTTGCTTCTTGGACAACCTATTGAGGATGAAGGCTGAGCACTCCTCGCCTAGGGTGACATTGGAGAGGAATTCGAACTTCAGCTTCTTAGAGAGAAGCCCCTTTAGGTATTTTGAATACCTTGGCATGTGGGTCATTGCTTCAAGGAAGGGAATGTTGAGGTGGAGCTTTCGGATTATCTCCATGAAACCTCCACATTCCGCTTCCAATCTTTCCTTGTGCACCCTCGTGGGAAAAGGTAGGGGTGGCATTGGCGTTGCCTTCCTCGCCACTCCTCTCTTTTCTCCCCAGGTTTGTTCTTCTTCACCTTCGGGTAGAGGGTCTTCCTTCTCATTCACTTCTTTGGCAACAACCTCTAGACTCACCTTCTCACCCCTCAAATGAATTGCATTCACCCAAGCATGATCATTAGGGTTGGTAATGGTTTGAGAGGGTATGGCTCCCTTTCGTCTCTCGGTGACGATCCCGGCAAGATTGCTAATTTGCATTTCCAAGTTTTGGAGACTTGCTTCATGACTTTGGAGCCCGCCTCAGCCGAGGTAAACTTGGAGTTTGCCACATCCATGAATTGCTCAATCTTCTCGAACTTCTGAGAGCTTGTACTCACAAAGGTGGTCACAAGGTCTTCAAGTTTAGAGAACTTGTCGACTTGTTGTTGTTGAAACCCTTGACCGCCTTGTGCTTGGTATGGTTGTTGGAAGTTCGAGTTTTGGAATTGAGGCCTTTGTTGGATGAAATTTGGCCGAGGTTGATAGTTACCCATTGGACCTTGGAAACCAGGAAGTCTTGGATTGGAAGGGGAAGGCCAAGCGAAGTGTGGATGATTGCGCCACCCGGGGTTGTAGGTGTTGCTATAAGTGTTATTTCCTCTAGCATTGGCAATGAAACTCACTAGCTCTCTAGGGTACTAGTCTCCTTCATCTCTTGGCAATCCGCAATTTAATGATTAGTGCTCGAACACCAATCACAAGACATCACTGCTCTCTTCCCTTGCTTCTTGTCCTCAAGGATCACCTTGATCAACTTGTGAAGCTTCGCTTCAAGTGGAGCACTTGCTCCCATGCTTCGCACTCCTCTTTCGGTGCTTCTCTTCCTAATTCTTGTCAAGCCCCAGTCATATCCTTTAAGAGCCATATCTTCGAGCAAATCGGTCACTTGAGGAGGGGTCATGTTCATCAACTTCCCTTGGCAGAGAGAGTGGATGAGAATCTAGTCATCTTAAATGAGTCCTCCATAGAAAGTTTCTATCCGAAATTGCTCCTCAAATCCATGGTGAGGGCATTGGAGGAAGTAGTCGGAGAATCTTTCTTATGCATCCCTCAATGTCTCATCCTCCTCTTGCTCAAAGTGAGTGATCTTATTTCTCCACTCGGCCGTCTTGGAAGGAGGACAATATCGGGTCATGAACTTGTTGAGTAAATCGTTCCAAGAGATGATGGATAGAGTCGGACGGTTGTTGAGCCATCGGAGTGCCTTCCCCGCCAAAGAATAAGGGAAAATCCTCAATCGCAACGCCTCCTCAGGGATGCCATTTATCTTCAAGCTTCCCGCTAGCTTAAGAAACCTTTGGACATGCTCTCATGGTGATTCATGGGCAAGCTCGTGGAATAAGGCATTTTGTTGAATCATCATCACGAGAGAGGGCTTGATTTCAAAGTAGTTGGCGGCCACGGGTGGATGTAAGAAGGGAGATTGGATATGTGCCGCCCCTGGAGTCATGTAATAGCCCATAGTCCTTGGCTCTTCCTCGGCTCCCGCTTCAACATTTGGGTTTCGAAGCGGATTAGCCCCTCAGTGTTGATTCCCCGTCATCTCAACTTCAACTTCAACTTCAACATCAATTCTATCAAATCCGGGACCAACTTGATGTCCCCTTTCTTCCCTTCTCCTTCTTGCCTCCACTTGCTCCCTCTCTCGAGCAAAAATTCGGAGAGTCTGGTTGATGTCCTCGTCCAGTGGTGCTAAAGGCGTCAGATTGCTCCGGGTCATGCACCTCCCTACACACACTTAAAAACAGAACACGTCTACCACAAGCAACACTTCACACTTTAACAAAACTGAAAATAAAAGCTAGATTAACACGAAACAAACTTTTCACAATAACGGACCGAAGTTCCCCGGAAATGACACCAAAAACCTTACTCCCCCTCTTAGTCTCTAGGTCGAGTAATGGGATACGATCCAAGCCACTAATGTGACCCTCTCAACCTATTGACTAAGGAATGGTAAGACTTCACCCTCGAAATTGGGGTTCAGACGGCCTCCCACAACCAAACCCTAAGTGCTAATACGAAATAGGAAGTTTGCCCTGAATTAACCTAACAAGGAGGCAACGAATTACCCAAGAATATCCAGCATTCAAGCCTCTTTCAAAGAAAGGAGGGGGTTTCTCTCTACCTAGGTTATAATGGCAATTAGATTGATAGGCTTTCACACATTCATGACTAATGCCTCTACATTCACATTAAACACAACCACACACAAATCTTTAAATTCATACAAGCATTCACATAATTGTAGCTAGGTTTTATCTTAACCTAACAAAATATCTTAACCTAACAAAATAACTTGGGGAAAAATCAAAGGGCACAAAGTGGCGAATCTCAATGTCTATGGGAAATTAACACATGGACCGTTGCAAGCGATACCGACATCCACCACAAACGACATTCGAGACCACAAAAAAATGGGCAAACGAAAAGTTCTCACCTTGTTCATGAATCAATGCAAGTCTCAATAAGATCACTCATCACTCACAACTAACCATGCATAACATTCAAGTCCAAGGAATGAACGAATGGGCAACAAAGGTCCTCACCGGGGGTATGATATGACATCCCAAGAATGGATCACTCACTCTCTTGACTAGTGGGATCGAGACCATTTGGTGCCAAAAATGTGCACAGTCATCAACTCTCGGCCCTAACGTCTTTTCACCATGGCAGCAACCTCTAAATGCTAGAGTTCACGGGATGGTTGTCATCACTAGCTTGTCCGGAGGTCTTAGACACGGGTTCAAATGAATGGCAATTGTCTTGTACATGGGGAAAAGGCTTTTTGGGTGGTGGAAAACACAACACGAGGTCCTACATCTTCACCTTAAAACATAAGGTTCTATGGCTTCCACTAAGAACCTTCCCTACAAACAATGGCCACTAGCGTCGGCCAAAAACCTTACTTCTCCCTTCCAAACTTTCACCCATCACGAACCACATTCAAGCACACTTCCTCAGCCTACTCTTGCTATCACATTTCGAACATAGTAGTGAAGGAGTTCAACAACAATGTGGATGTTTCAATGGCTTGAGTGCCAAGAAACCCCTCCTAGAGCATACACTTTGATTTTTGCGGCACTCTCTACTTTATTTACCCCGCTATAGTACCTCTTTTTCGATTCTTTTTCTTTCTTTTTATCTTTTCTTTTGAGGGGGTACTAGAGAGAAACACTTGCCACATTGCATTTAACAAACAATGCTCTCTTTTAAGAACTTACTCCAACACTACTCTTTTCTCCTTCATTCCTAGCAAGAACCGCACCAAATCCTCCTATGTAGAACCTCAATGGAGCTCCTAAGCACGAGCTCCGGGACACAAGGATGACTCATGTATAGACATGAAGAAATGATGGGGTCTCGTTCTATCAAACACCAATAAGCTTACGAGCGAAAAGCTCCTACAAAGAGAACGACCCCCAAAGTCACAAGGCTCAAAGAGGTTGACTAGGGGATAAAATATTTTGGGACAATCAACATTTGGGCGTGGACTAATCCTATGCCTCCATCATACTCACTTGTGACAACTATGATGTTACTCATCATGGTAAGAGGGATCTAAGCACACACAAGAAGAAAACAATCGACTCAAAACTCACATGGGTACCTAGTCACCCAACCATCTATTCCAATTCACAAAACACAATGCATGGCAATTGTAATCAACAAGTAATTGAGTCCAGACATCCATTCATTTTTGCACACATGAGAACTAAACCTTTGCACTATCATAATGCACATCTCAGTCATCATCATAGGACACACTCGATCACATGCAACAATTCAAGGTTAATGCTAATAAAAACGAGAATCTCCCACAAACCGGCCACTTTGATCATGCAAACATTGCTTAGAGCCATCAAATTTTTCAAATTTGGGTATACATCAAGGATCCAAGCATTCAATCACACTCACACAATCATAATAATAAAATACCCCCCCCCCCTCTTCACACACACACTTAAGCTCGACATTGCCCTCAATGGCGTAAGATAGGGGTAGAACGATGTTATCGCATGGCTTGGTGAGTGAAAGTTGCAATTTTTTATCCGGGGTAGGAGATTGGAGCTTCAAGGAGAACACAAGAACAAACACAAACACATACTCGCTCGGGCGAGGTTATTACACATAACAATACGATAGTATTAGTAGTTGTTCACACACACACACAATAAAAGAAAGAAAAACAAAATAAAAGATAAAAGAGTTTAGAGTTCCAAGTGGAGAAGTGGGGTGAAAGCCGAAAGGAATCAGCTCTGCCACATGTCTCACTCGTCTTCTACCTCATCATGGGTCGAAGGTCCCGTCTCATCTGGAAGAAGGCCCTGACGACGAGCTATCTGCTCCAGCAGGTTGGTGTGTCAGTCGATCTGAGAACCACTAATCATTTGGTTAATCGATAACAAAACCGATAACCGCCTACTAGTATAATCATAGAGTTTTGGTGTTTGGCCAAGAGAAAAGGTTCATAGGTTCAAAACAAACCAAAGTGCAATTTCAGACATCCCAATTTACACTTATTGCAAACAACCCTCCACCCAAAGTCTTAATTGTGTTTAAGATTCAGAACCCAAAAGTCATCTCTCTGACACCCTTTTACAGTCGACACAGCGAACGTCGCACCCTAGTAGTCTTTGTCTTTTATATATTTGTAGATGATCATGATGATCTTGTGGTTCTTATATTTGATGTCTGGGTAGTTGGTATACACTAATTAGATGAAGATGTTTGATTATTATTATCACTTTATATGTTGGAATTTAAATTATAAATTCACGATGGATATGTATTGATGTTATTTCTTATCGTTAGTGTTTTGTGTTAGTAATGTAGAAGTATAGTTAAATTGTTTTAGAAGTGGTTAATATTAAATGGCACTTGTTAAATGACACATGTTAAAGTTAATTGGACGATGATTTATGTATTACAGGTAATTATTGCTTCACTTTATTATATTTTGTGAAAGAAAATATAAGTTATTGATTTTATATTTGGTTTGATTAGGTATATTTATATTTGTTGGAACGTATGTTATTCGTTATCGATTAACCGCTAACCGAACCGATAAGAGACGGTTAATTGATAAGCCTTATCGGTTCGATTATCGATGAGTATTTTGCAAATTGATTAACCGCTAACCACCGTATTGGTTAGTATTTAACCGACACGGGACCAATTAACACCCTTAGAAAATCCCCGAACAATATTCATTTAAACAAAATATGCAAACAAGGCTCACTCGTGTGTAGCACAACGACCCCCACAAAAGGCACAACGCAAGCAATGGCGGAAAAAACCAGAAGTTTTCTTCCGGCACGCGAACCCTGAAAGACACAAGGAAACAAAAATTCGGAGACGGGCAAGTGGTGCGTCTTCCATCAGAACGGGTTTAGTCATTAGTGGCTAAACAGGTCAAGCATATTACACATAGGGACTCGGATAAAAATCAGGTACCAAATTCGTGAGACCGTCACAGCAAAGGGGAAGGAACAACAGCTACACTGGAAACTTATTCCTTCTTACTTTCAATGAGGAACAGAGAACGGAAGAAAACCAGGTACCATACATTCCCCTTTTTAGTATCTAAAGAGGTGAAAACAGAAGACATCATAAAGACAACACATGAAAGAACAAACAAAAACTATGGCTGCATACGTCAAACTGACTTGATCTTCCACCATCAGATCTGAAGAGCAAGCATAGGTTTGATAGGAGAGCAGCATCTACAGAACAGTCAGACGAGCAAAGATACATTGAAATGGAACTTATAGCAGATTAAGAGGGAAAAGGGAAGAAACTTGAGAGGAAAAGGAAACAAAAACAGGTAAGGCATTAAAGCTGGATCATTTCTTCTTTCCTATCAAACGACTGCAGCAGTACTAGGCATCCATCACCTGGCGTGCTTCACACTACATTCATTTCATTCCATTTCTCAGTCTCTTTCGCTTACAGCACAAGTTCTCTGCCGAAAATCCAGCTGAAAGGAACAGGGGAGGATGGTTGTTTCGCCCTCCCAGCAGCTCTCTCTTCCAGCCTTCGAATCCTTGCTGGAAGCCCACAAACAAACTCCTGGGCCCTGTTTCCTTCCGCAGAAAGACCTGTCAACGTCTCCACTTTCCACCTCCCAACCAGGAACTCGAGGATATCTGCATAGTCCTTCGCCGTGTACACCCCAATACGCTGTGCCACAGAGGAGTAATTCTCAAAAAGATTGTCATCCTGGCCATCAAACATCAAGTGGGCAGGCATAGATATCTTTTTTCTCATCATGTCTGCCAGTGCCAACACTGTGCCATCCGGATCAATCTCAAACAGCTTCTCCACAATCTTGGTGTAAGCAGTTTCATGGCGTTTCTCATCTGCTGCGATAATTCCACATATCTGTGCCAGCTTCATGTCTCCATGTTCCTTGGCTAGTCTTGCCGTATTCCCATGTGAGATAAACGTTGCCCTCTCTTGGAATGAAGTGTATATGAAACCGAGGTAGGGATTGTTTTCTGTTTTTGGATCCTACAAGGTTAGACATGAAAGGAGAAGGTCAATTTACTGGTCAATTTACTAGTCACAAACACTGAAAGACCACATACAATTACAAGTCAAGATATATTATCATCTAAGACAAGACACCATATCCACATGGATTGCATATGCCCCTTAATTAGCAGGAAAAGGGGGGAGGAAAAGAATTAGACAACTCCCTGACAAGACAACATGTAACATCACATAAACTTCTAATCCTTGCTTTCTGGCAATTACAATCAGTCGTGTGATCTGTCACCTTTGAATTGGATACAGTCTGCTTTCAATTGGATACAGTCGCAACTAACAACTACTCCCACATCACATAAAAAAGGAACTAAATGTTTCCTGGGCCAAGTAGGATGTCCGCAGTTGGTAGACAATAAACAAGATTCTAGTGGTGCCAAATACAACACATGGCTAATTACGGACATGCTATTGCCACACTTGGTAACAGTCAAAACCTTCAACAGAAAAAACCAATTGACAGATAACGCTAATCCAGAATAACCTCAATTAGAAGAAGGTTATGCATTGAACCACAACAGAAGTAATGTAATCAGAAGAAAGTTGTAGCATTCATCTATCAGCATAGTAAAGTTTGTCTACTCTTTTAGCTGAAAATATGTCAATGGAAAGCGTATAGTGAACAAAGGGGATGAGAAACAAGCAGTACATGTAATCACGTACCATTCCAGATCCAATCAGATACTGAATTGTCTTCTCAATCTGCTTCATGTCCACTCTTCCAGAAAGGTAGAGATACTTGTTGAGGAGATCACCGTGCCGGTTCTCCTCAGCAGTCCATGCGCGAGTCCAGATCGCCCATGATGTAAGGCTGGCCCCAGTTTCATCCCTAACGCCATCAAGGGTGTTAAGCATTGTCTGGTAAGTTGGTAGGGCTTCTTCAGTGATCATATCTCCAACCAGCACAACAAAATAGTCATCAGGGAGTTCCTTGGCTCTTTCCCTTAATTCCTTAACTTGGTCATAAAATCCATCCGACTCGGGTTCTGGTAGGAAATCTTGTGGCTGCCAACATTTCTCAACGGGCTTTAGATGCAGCAAGAGATTGTCCTCAGCCCAACCTTCCAAGGACTTGAAGATCTCCAGCTTTTGAGGGGGCATGGAATGCGTGACTTGGACATGCACCTCTTTGGGAGGTCCATGCGACTTCTTTAGTTTCTGAGCCTCCCTGGCCAATCAAAGACAACATAAAGTTGCAATCTTATATTGAGCATCTCGTGGCGAAAGTAACTACCCTAGAACATCAAAACCTATCAAGCATAAACATCATCGGGACAAGAAGATGTGAAGAAGTAGATCCAAGTCTATCACGCAGAACTTGACATTGCCCCCCATATCACATATGGGTGATCTGAAAAATCCTGGCCAAGTAGCGCAAAGGAAAACGAGCCACCGCATGGGCATCTAAGTATAATTTATTTGCTATCAGATTCTAAAACACTAGTTGAAAGTACTGAGCAATCATAGTTCGGAACAATAAAGTTGGACGGCGCCGAGAAACTTGATTATCATTCCCCGGAGAAGGAGGGGAACAATAAAGTTGGAGGGAGCATCGTTAATTCCTAGATGAAACGTTTTAAGAAACAAAAGTCAAAAAAACAGCTGGCCATTATTTCCTGCCAAAGCAGGTGGATGAGAGAAGAGGACAAAGATGATAGGGAACACCCACAAGAAAGCATTACACTACCAGTCGTCAACCAACTGGAGTAGCCGACCCAGGCAGTAAAGTTAACCCTTCACAACTCTCAACCACAGAGTTGCATTGCATATGGTAATGGAACACCCCAAAAAAGATAAACAATACTGACAATGCTTAGATGACAAAGGGCTGCAAGCCACACATAGCTGATGTCTCTTGCAGATCTTCTTATCTTGCTGCGAAAAGAGAGACGAGAGTAATGCAAACCCCAACCACGAAGCACATAGGAAGAGGCAGACACTTACATTGAGATGCAAAAGTTGTTTAGGGGAAAGGAGTCAATTGGATAAAGAGAAACAAATTCAACCGAGACATGGAACAAAAGCTGAGTCGCATATCAATCAAAACCAACCATAGCAAAAAGACAAATGAGATTAGATGAACAGAGGAGGTTTTGATTGCCGGGAATCAATGAATCCCTGCGATAAAGTTTGCGGAGGATCCAGAGCAATCGCGAAACAGAGACAGGGAGAAGAAAAGGAAAGAATGAGAGGAAGAGAGAAGGAAGCTTACTTGGTGGAAGTGGAGGCCACGAGAAGGGTGCGAGGAGATCTGGGATGGCGGGAGGGAGAGAAGGTGATGTTGAGGGAGCGGGTGGAAGGGAAGGTGACTGGGTTGAGCTTGAGAGCCATTGTTGAAGCTTTGAGAGCTGGGCGGGCGGGCGGCCGATGCCAGTTGTCTGGTTCGCAGCAGTGTGGTGTTTGTTGGGCGGAGAGGAAGGCGTTTTGTTGGCGTAACGTGGGTTCGGATTGGGGATTTCTGAGGAGAGCTGAGACAGAGGAGTGACGAGTTTTCCTATTACAAACGCAAGAGACGGACACTACTGACTTTAGAAGGAATGAAGGGGCTTTAGTCTTCTTTAGGGAAGAGAGTGGCGAACTGCAAAAATAGTTGGGTGGACGGAGGCGCAGAGGGGAAAGACACGGCTACGGGCCCACGGACTTCCACTGAAAACCTTGCGAAACGCCCACGTGTATCTCTGCATTTACTATTTTGCCACCCCACCCAACGAACTAACCGAGGCAAAATTATCACAGCCGACCAAAACAGAAGGCCAATACTACGGTGCCGCTATAAAAAGTGCGGCACCAGTAACGCTGAATATTATTGGGCCACGTGGAGCTTACATGGCATAGCTGAAATTGATTGACCCAAGCCCAAAGGCTGAGTATAGAGTACTGAAACAAGCCCGCCTATCCCACACTAACGGAGAACCGTTCTCTATCCAACCCAAACGGTGTATCTGTTTTTTTTTTTTTGGCAAACCGTTTTGTCTTTTTATTAATCAAAATTAAATTAGTTTTTTCCGGAAGATTCAGGAAAACATAGGTTAACGACTGAAGGAACGGAATAACTCGGTGACTTGTTCACCTTCTCCGGCGGTCTCTCCAAAATCACTTCAGTGACTTGTTCGTGGTCGATCACTTCTCCGAAATAACTCGGATTAGTTGTTCATAGGCGAAGGAATCTGTGGCTTCACGGGCCTCTGTCACCATCGAAAAGCAAACCCATAAAAGTCTTCCTGTATATCTTGTCTCGTCTGATTCTGAAAAGAGCGCAGTGCTCCGGCGAAATCCACTGTCACCGATCCAAACGTTATGTCGTGCACTTAAGTCTTCACTGTATTTCTCCTCCTCCATTGATCCTTTAAAACAAAACACGAATCCCTAGTGCCGAGAGACCCTCTGTCTCCGCCGAAGAACAATGGATTTGATGAGAATATGTTTGTTTGGATTGTGAAACTCTCAACTGTTCTCGTTTTGAAGTGTTTTCATGCACATATTATATATATAGGGTGGATACATGGTTGTTGAGTCCAATATTTATTTGCTCAATCTCTATTAATCTGCTCATTAGTTGCTTGTATGTGTTATATCCCAGCATATGATGCTTGCTTACATAAAAGCTCTTGATCTCATATTGTTTTGGTTGGAATAATGGGTCATAATCTATTGACTAATCAACAAAGACTTGTGGGATTGGTTTCCTTTGGTTCCTTTATTATGCTTGTCCTTTTCATTATTGTTTTATACCAACTTCGATTAGGAGTAGTAGCCAGGCTGTGTGTTGGGACTCATTGATTGTGCATGAGTAAGCATTACTATTTGGGGATCTGCTTTTTTTCTGGTTGCCCTTTTGCAGATTTGGGAGTTGTTCTTGAATTGGTCATGACCATGGGTTCCTCACAAGAAAAGAAGAGCATACCCAATTATACATGCTCCCTGTTTTCTCAAAGACCATCATCTTGGTTTCCAATACGAGGGACCATGTAACTGTATACCCCTTCTGGTGCTAGCTTGCAAATCACACAATTTTGTCATACTTTTATGGGTTTTGCTTGTGGATATGCTGTTAGTATTTGGTTTTTGACTGGGTTAGATATGCAGCACGTTATATGAACTGTGATGAGAGATTTGGCAAGGGAGGATCAGACCAGTCTAACCCGAGCCATAAAGGTGTCATCTTGGTGACAGGATTTGGAGAGAAAGCTGAGATCATTGCATCTTTCCCCACTTTGATGGAGACAGAGCATCGCTCGGAACCAAGGAATCGTGTTTTGTTTTACACGATCAATGGGGGAGGAGGAATTCAGTCAAGAATATGGAATTTGGATCGGCAACTATGGAGTTCGCCGGACACTGCACTCTTGTCAGAATCAGATGAGCGAAAGATGGAGGAGACGTTTTTTCCTTTTGGGTTTGTTTTCGAGTTTTTTATCGTTTATTTTTTTCAGGAGAAAAATGAAGGCAATTAAAATGAAAACTAAATGCAAAAGATCCATCAACGGCTGGGAAGACACCCCGTTAGTTTGATGGTTGCATGGTTCGGCCACTATGCTGGGTTAATATTTGGGCTTAATCCACTCAGTGCCACGTCAGCTCCACCTGGCCCAATCATATTTAGCGTTACCGGTGCCGCACTTTTTATAGCGGCACCGTAGTCTTGGCCAAAACAGAAACCAAAAACCAAAAACAATTATTAGTAAGTGAACGGAGAGTACGTTGTCAACCGCGGGTCGACCCGGAGCTGGTCAAACTAGTAGATCAATGATTAATTGGTCACCCTTTTTAGTAGGGGTGGAAATTGGAGTGGGTGTGGTTACCCGCCACATATTTTGCGGGTAACCACACCACAAACATAGAATTATGCTACCAACAACCCGCCCCGCAGTGGGTAGTGGTTAACCACTACCCGCTACGGGTTGGTGCGGGTTGGTTGTGGATACCCACAAAAATTCCACATAAATATAATAATAGGGTAATTAAATAGTGATGTTGTGTTTTTTCTCGCATAAAAAAAATACATAAAAGAAAGTTAATAAAGTGTTAAATAAATTATAAATCTCGAATACATAGTGTAAATTCAGAAGAGATGGATTTGGAAAGAGATTTGAAGATAACGGAGAGGCGGAGTGTGACTTGTTACCATACATGCATCGTTGCATGTCACGGCTCCTCCGATGATAACAACAGCAAAACACAAAAGTGGCTTGATAAGTGGAGGCGTCTGCTTTAATGAATCGATTATTCTCCACTCTCGATTATAGTATTGTATCGTGGAGAAATGGAGATGAGTTTGGGTATCAGACTAACCTTTATCGATTATTCTCCTCTTTTAACGAATCGATTAATTTATCTGACTATATCTGTGGACTTGGTTTTGTTATAAAATAAACATATACCACACGAACAATGCTTATATGATAAATGTATCTCACATGAACATTGCGTATTGACTTGGTTTTGTTGTATAGAATAAGTGTGTATTTGATTTTGGTAACTACTTTAATTCTTAGTCTTCCAAGTTTCACAAACTAATATTACTAATGTGGTTAGTGTGGGTTACAAAGTATTTTGAAGAAATAAATATAACTAATATGGTTAATGTGGGTTTTGTGGGTAAACCACTGTGGGTAGTGGTTAACCACTAACCACAAAAATCAATATTTTGCTACCCACACCCAACCCACTATCCACAAATTGTGGGTATGGGTATCCACAAAGTGTGTGGTGTGGTGCGATTTGCGAGTTACCCGCAACCCGCAAAACCAAACTTCCACCCCTACTTTTTAGTCCAGTTTAGCTAGGAAATATAGAAAGAGTTATTATATTGTACTTATCCTGAATCCAACATAAAAAATACAACACTATTTAAACTCCAACCCACTTAAATAACATTAACTTAAATTCAACATAGTAAAAATTTAACAAACACTTAAATCCATCACATAACATTAACTTAAATACATCATAGTTAAAAATTCAACAACACTTAAATCCAACACATTTAATCCTCAATAATACTTGTGAAACTTGACTTAAACTAGTTCGTGGAAAGGGAAGGTGGGAGTGCTTACTTTTCAAGAATCTTATATTAAAAGCGCGAAGAGAGCGTTAATATTCATTAATTTTAATATTTATTTAAATAATTATAAAAATAGCGAGGACGAAACTTATCAAAAGAAAACACCACCGCTAGCAGCTCCTTCTCCGTGGTGGTGTAGTTCTCCTGGGCATCGTTAAAGGTCTTCGAGGAGTAGTAGATAAGACGGAAGTGCTGATCTCGCCTCTACCCCAGAACAGCTCCAACATCAAAGTCACTGGCGTCGCACATCAGCTCGAACGGCAAAGACCAGTCAGGAGTGACCATGATAGGAGCATGAGTGAGCTTCTCCTTCAGGGTCGTGAATGTCGCGGTGCACGCGTCAATGAACTGGAAGGGAGCATCCTTCTCAAGGAGTTTCATCAGGGGCAAGGCGATCTTGGAGAAGTCTTTAATGAACCGCCTGTAGAACCCTGCATGGCCCAAGAAACTGCGGATCCCCTTGACAGATGTGGGAGGAGGCAGCTTGCTGATTGTCTCGATCTTGGCTCTGTCTACCTCTATACCCATCTTGGAGATCTTGTGCCTCAGAACTATGCCTTCACGAACCATGAAGTGGCACTTTTCCCAACTCAGCGCCAAGTTCGTCTCCTCACACCGTTTTAGGACGAGTTCCAGGTTATGGGGACAGTGAGAGAATGAGTCCCCATAAACTGAAAAGTCATCCATAAGTACCTCCATGATTTCTCTAACCAGTCGGTCGAAGATGGTCAGCATGCAACGCTAAAATGTGGCCGGGGCATTGCATATCCCGAATGGGATCCTCCGGTAGGCGAATGAGCCAAAAAGACAGGTGAAGGTGGTCTTCCCCTGGTCTTCCGGTGCAATGGGGATCTGAAAATACTCGGACATCCCATCTAGGAAATTGTAGTACTCATGCACCGCCAGCCTCTCCAGCATCTGATCAATGAAAGGCAGCGGGAAATGACCCTTCCAGGTGGCGTCGTTGAGGCGACGGTAGTCGATGCAGATGCGGTACCCGGTCACTGTGCGCATCGATATGAGCTCATTCTTCTCATTGGGTACCTCAGCCATCCCGCCCTTCTTAGGCACCACCTGGGTGGGACTAACCCACTCACTGTTAGAAATGACAAAGATGATCCCCGCGTCCATCAGCTTCACGATCTCCGGCCAAACCACAACCTCCAGGTTCGGTGTCAGTCTCCGCTGGGGCTGTCTCACTGGCCGCATCTCATCCTCTAGCAGTATCCGGTGGGCACAGAATGAGGGGCTGATCCCCCCAGATATCAGTGATTTTCCATGCCAGCGCTCGCTCGTACTGCTTCAACAAGGCCACCAGCCTGGCCTTCTGCTCGTGTGTGAGGTTCGAGCTAATAATGACTAGAAGCTTGTTCCTTTCCCGGAGAAATGCATACTCCAAGTCAGGAGGGAGGTGCTTTAGCTCCAGCTCTGGTGGTTCCTCCAGAGAGGCAGTGATGCAAGGAGAGAATGAGATCGGCTTGAATTGCTTGGCACCCTCCAGAAACTCGCCACTCTCTAGAGCGGCTAGCTGCTGCTCCTCCAATTGCAGCTCCTACGATGCCTGCTCACCTAGCAAAATACAACTCTCAAGGACATCGTCAGTACCCGCACTCGTGATGGCGAGTGCGATCTCAAAATCAGCCAGCATATCACAGTAATCCAAGTCATCATGCAACTAGGAATGCTTCGCATTATCGGACACAGAAAATGTAGCATGTTCATCCCAGCATGCAAGATTAATTTGCCACTATGCACATCAATAAGCGCCTTGGCGGTGGCGAGAAATGGTCTACCCAAAATCAAAGGCACATCCACATCCTCATTTATATCCAGAATAAAAATATCAATAGGATATGTGAATGCACCCACGTTAATAAGCAAGTCCTCTATGATACCCCTAGGATGCACAATAGAACGATCAGCTAGCTGAATGCTCATCCTAGTAGTTCTAGGTTCACCTAGGCCTAGCTTCTTAAACAATTTACAGGACATGACATTAATACTAGCGCCTTAGTCCGCCAAGGACTTTCCTACATGCATGCTGCCAATGATAAGAGGGATAGTAAAACTCCCTGGGTCTTTGCGCTTCTCGGGCAGCTTGTTCTGCAGGATGGCAAAATACTCCTCGCTCAGCATCACTGTCGAGAGATCCCCCAAGTTTCTTTTTGTTGGTGAGGATATCCTTCATGAACTTGGCGTACTTGGACATCTTCGACAGTGCCTCCATGAAAGGCAGGCTGATGTTGACCTGCTTCAACATTGCCATGAATTTGGCAAACTCAGTCTCCAGCTTATCCTTGTGCAGTCGAGTGGGGAAGGGAAGCTGGGGAACATGCTCCTTAACCACTGGCTGTGGCTTGGGAGCAGGTGCTTCCTTCTCAATCCCCACATTTTCTTTGTCAGTTGGAAGTCCTGAAGCCGGTGATGGCTCCTCCTGCCTGGCCGGAGCAGGGATATCAGATGTCGTCTTGCCACTTCGAGTAGTGATGGCATCGAGCTGCTGATGACGCCCGATAGGCTGAAACCAAAGCTCTTATTTTTTTATTGCGAGTATTTAGAATAGTGGTGACAGGCAGAGTTCCCGGTGCTCTAGTGGTATTCTGGTGAGTTATGCCTCCAATCTGGTTCTGGAGGTCCATAAGTATGACACCCTGATTCCTCTGGCTTGCCTCCAGCGAGGTGATGCACTGGTCCAGCCTGGCGAAATTCGCCGTGCTAGCACTCACAAAGGTCTGCACCATGTTCTTCAGCTCTGACATCTGATCATCCTGTGTTGGAGCTGCTGCCGGTTGGGCATACTGTCTCTGCTGCTACTGAAATGGTTGCCCTTTTCTGGCTTGGTAGGGCTGCTGCTGTGGAAATGAGCCTTGTCTGGCCTGGAAGGGCTGCCTCTGCTGAAAACCACCTGCTCTATATGGATAGCCGGGAGGTTTGGTGGTGTTGCTGGTGTTGTTGTTCCAGGAGAAGTTGGGATGCTGGCGCCATCCTTCATTATATGTTCCACTGTAAGGATCCAGGTGCCGAGCATTAGCGATGACGTCCAACTGCTCCTGGGGTGTAGTAGACTCCCGCATAGCCTGACAGTCTTCTACCAAGTGATTAGAGCTCTCACACCACTGGCACTGTGCAACTAAATGGACAGTCAATCCTCTTCCCGGAATGAGACTGTTGGGTTGCTTTAATATCTGGACCAGCTCGGCCACCTCCCGCTCTAGCCCAGATCTAGCTTCCATAGAGTGCACACCTCGATCCTGGGAGCTCCTGCCTCTAGTGCTCTGCCCCCAAGAATGATCTCTAGCAGCCAGAGTACTGATCATCTGATTCAGCTCGGGTGGAGTCTTGGTGAGAATGTCCCCTCCTGGGCATAGAGATTCGATCACTCTCTAGAATCTGGAGTTAGAGCACTGTAGAAGTTCCCCACTGTGAATGCATCACTAAAACCGTAATGGGGACACTGCTAGAAGAATCCTGAGTACCGCTCTCAGGCATCACGTAGTGACTCATCTGGCTCCTGGTGGAAATGAGTGATTTCCCGCTGAATCTCCGTGGTCTTCGAGGCAGGGTACTACCTGTGCACAAACTTGTCAGCCATATCGTCCCATGACGTGATGGTCAGTGGGGGCTGGGTCTCTAACCACCTCTTTGCATGCCCCGCCAGAGAGTGGGGGAAGAGGTGAAGACGGATCGCGTCATCTGGTACACCATTCAGCTTGAACCCATTGGTAAGCTGCAAGAACCGAGAAAGGTGCACGCTCGCCTCTTCATCCTTGAGGCCATGGAACTGGATGGAGGATGTGATCAGTTGAATCCAGCATGGCTTGATCTCAAAGTTATTTGCTGGGATGGGTGGATATAGGATGACGAGGCGGATGTCGGCGACCCGTGGAGTGTAGTAGTACTCCATAGTAGGACCCGACAGGGGTGGTGGATGTTGAGCCCCATCTGGTTGGGGAACTTGGTTATTTGCCAGGACCTGATTCACAGGGGGGACCTGGATGGGCATCCCCAAAGGTTGGTTCTGCCCCAGGTTCAGGTTTCCCCTGTTGTACTGGTCGCCCATCTCGTATTCCTCTTCAGAGTCATTGCTCAGATGGCCGTCAACGTGCACTTTCTCCGTAGCCAGTCTTGCTCGTTGTTGTCTCCTAAGGTGGCGACAAGTGCGTTCTAGCTCCGAGTCTAACGGTAGTAAATCTCCCGACTGGCTACGGGTCATACACTACCTTCACACAATCCAAGAAAGCAAACCCGTGAAGGCACAAGTGGGACAAAGCAAAACAATCAATGCGGAAAAGAAATGTTAAAGTAAAAGAAATCACGTTTCTTCAACAACCTAGCCGTCCCCGGCAACGGCGCAAAAAACTTGACTCGCTTCTACCGTCACACTAGAAAATGGCCAAGTGTAACCACCTACTAATGTGTAGTATAGCGGGGTTAGGTTTAAATGTCAACCGGGTCCTAGGTGTGATGACTACTTCGTGAGATTCTTATTATTTAGCGGTTAACCTGTAGTGAAGTTCCAACTAAACTAGCAAGCAAAAACAGTAAATGTTGTTTTCCAAGTTCGAGAGAGGTCACCCAGATATGGTTCCCCTAGACTGTAGTTAAGCCAAGTTCTAATTTGCCAAGTTCAGATTCAATGATAATTAAACTGCAGAAGGTTCTTGGGTAGTCTGCAGTCTCGACTAAAGGTCTCCAGACCCTCTCAATCTGAGTCTCTAGCGGGCGACTAACCTCCACCGGAGTAAACATATTGAGGCCCTAACGTACCAAACCTCCTCTACTAAATAACTTCAGTACAGAATAATGAATTGACTCCTCGACTAGAGTCGTCAATTCACTACCGTCAATCAAGGGAGCTCTATCAACCTAGGCAGATATTCTCATTCTAGGTCAATGCAGGAATAACATGAATTTGATCCGGATTCATGCCATTCAGAAAACCATGCCTCAATTGAATATAATCAGTATCAAAGAATTCGTACTTGTGTTCATACAACCAGACCTGACATATAAATCTAGGGTTCTTGATACCCATGTGAGAAAGGGAGTTTACGCCATAGAGAATGAAGGAAAATCTGCTTCAGATGCGGAATTCATATTGTGAATGATGAAGATCTGCTTCTGGTGATCAATTGGCACTCCTTCAAGCTTCCACCGAGCTCCAATGGTGTTGAAGATCGATTTAGGGCACTTGGAAGTTAAGTTCATCACTTTCTCTCTCTAGGTTTTCTGCTCTCTAACTTCCAAAACCGGATCGCCTTGCAAAATTGGTCTTCTTTCCCTCAAAAGGAAGCAGGACGCGATACCCGGCCATAATACCCGGTCGGGTATTTCAGGTGACCGGCCAGGTATTTTGAAATGCCTCGGTGCGGCCTTACGAGAATACCCGATCGGGTATTTAAGCGATCCGGCCAGGACCCCTTCTATCTCCTCGCCTCCAAAATGCGCTTGACCCGGTCGGGTATTTCAAGGGCCGACCGGGTATTTTCTTCTTCCATCGCCCTTCACTCCAACTTCCTCCTTTTTGACCGGAAACTCGTTTCCACGCCTCCATGTCCATGCCAAGTCCTGAGATATGACATAAACGCACAACCTAGCGTGAAATCGGCTTAAAACACGAGAATCGACTCTCAAACGGCTCGAGAATGGTGGTATAAACATGTGCAATTAATGGTCTATCAGTTGCCTCCCAACAAGCGCTAGCGCTAAATGTCACTAGCTCGAAGTTGCGGCTCTATCATGCTTGAGAGCACGAAGCCACCAAGAGTGGATCCGCCACGGTCTCGAGGGGAAGTTTGTCACCTCCCAACTTATTCTCCATAGGGTGGCCTTCTTAGCCCGACACTTTCACCTTACCCTTGTCTTTTGGTCGAGAATAAGCGCGGTTCAGCTTATCCCTCCACGCTCTCTTCTTCTTTCCTTCGGGCTTAGTACCCGCCTTGGTGTCCTGCACCTCATCATCACATGGAACACAAACACTTGTGGGGTTTTCCTTGAGAGGCTCACCTTGAGTCCAGAGGTTTGTTTCGCATCAAAGCACTGCTTTTATACTACAAAGGAGAGGCATTGGTTGAACGAAATGATGCTTGGAAGGTTTCAAACTAAGGCCGAGAATATCGTATGAAGCCTGCTGGAATACTTGCAACCCAAAACAGATTTCCTTTTCCTTGTTGCGTTCAGATTTCATTTACTTGTTGGTTTTTAGTTCCTTTTCGTATTAGATTGTTATTAGGACTTATGTGGATGTGTGTAACCCTAGCTAGTCCTATTTTTGTTGTAAAAACATAGACTTTGATTAATCGAAAGAAACCCTTTGGTTTTGTGCAAGTTTGCGTACTTATGAGAGTTTGGTGGATTCCAAGCTCGTTGAGCCTTGTGTAACATCCGAACCTTTTCCAGACGAAGATATTGTCCTCTTTGGGCCTCGGCCCTCACAGTTTTTTACTTGGGGTGCATTTCAAGGTGACTTCCCATAAATGTCACCCATCCTTGTTGTACTCCACACTAAGCACGTTTAAATTTAGAGTTCTCACAAGAACTCGTCCATTTCACCCCAAAAACGCGTCTTGTCAGTTAAGGCAGGTTTCCTACTTATGAACCATGGATCTCTCCCGTGCTTTGTCGATGTGGGATTTGCCTTAGGTCTTACATACACCCCCTAGGGACTCAACGCCCTCATTGAGGTTTGCCCCACCATCGTTCGAGAGGGACGTGGAGAGACTCTGATACCACTTATAACATCCCGAACCTTTTCCCGACGAAGATATTGTCCGCTTTGGGCCTCGGCCCTCACGGTTTTTGACTTGGGGTGCAATTCAAGGTGACTTCCCATAAGGTCACCCATCCTTGTTGTACTCCACACTAAGCACGTTGAACTTCGGAGTTCTCACAAGAACTCGTCCATTTCACCCCAAAACGCGTCGTGTCAGTTAAGGCCGGTTTCCTACTTATGAACCATGGATCTCTCCCGTGCTTTGTTGATGTGGGATTTGCCTAAGGTGTTACATCTGTATCAATTGAATAGTCACTTCAATCGTGGTCGGGCATCTATCATTATACCAATCGAGCCTTTTCCCAGGTGTGGAATTGCACTTTTGGTTCTGTTTTATCCAAGTTCGTATTAAGAATGCTTCGTTCTTGATTCGAGCACAATTGATCCTTCAATTGAGTCGTTAGCTGCATGAATTTGAAAATATACACCTCCCTCGGGGGCGTATCAATAACAAAATCCGTCAGATAATAGAATTTGCCAACTCTTACTAGGACGTCCCCCACTATACCTCTAGGACTAATGGCAGAGCGGTCAGCCAATGTGATACTAAGCCTAGTGGTCTTCAATTCACCCAAACGTAACTTTCTAAAAAACTTGTAAGAAATCACATTAATGTTTGCTCCTAAGTCCTCCAAGGATTTTTCTATATGATGTTTTTTTCATGTAAAGAGGTATAGTTAAACCACCTAGATCTTATTGCTTTTTAGGCAACTTGTTGAGGATGAATGCATAGCACTCCTCACCTAAGGTGACATTGGTGAGGTCTTCATATTTTGGCTTCTTGGCGAGAAGTCCCTTGAGTTATTTGGCATACCTCGGCATGTGCACCATGGCCTCCAAGAACAGAATGGTGATGTGGAGCTTCTCCAGCATCTCCATGAATCCACCACATTCCACCTCCAATCGGTCCTTGTGCATTCTCGAGGGGAAAGGAAGAGGAGGCTTGTACTCAACCACTTGTGGAGGCATTGGCAATGCCTTCTTAGACTCTTCTTCCTTTCCACCCACTTCTTCTGGATCATTGGCCATTGGAGGGGTCTTCTCTTCTTCGGTTACTTCCTTAAAGACAACCTCCGGGGTCACCTTTCTACTCCTCAAAAGAATAACATTGCAACTGGAATTTTAATCTTTGGGGTTGGCAATAGTTTGAGAGGGTAGGGCACCCCTTGGTCTCTCAGTGAGGATCCCGGCACAATTACCAATTTTTACCTCCAAGTTTTGAAGGCTTGCTTGATGGCTCCTCAATCTCTTCTCAACCGAAGTAAACTTTGTTGTTGCCACATCCATAAATTGCTCATTCTTCTCAAACTTTTGACTGCTCGTGCTCACGAAGGTGGTCACTAGGTCTTCAAGTTTTGCAAACTTATCGGGTTGTTGGAACTCTTGACCACCTTGAGCTTGTAATGGTTGTTGGAAGTTAGAGCCATGGAATTGCAGCCTTTGTTGAACGAAAGTAGGCCTTGGTTGATAATTTCATGTCAATCCTTGGAAACAGGAGGGTCTTGGGTTGGTAGGAGAGGGCCAAGAGAAATTGAGATGATTTTGCCACCCCGGGTTGTAAATGTTGCTATAGGGGTCGTTCCCCTAGCATTGGCGATGAAACTCACGTGCTCCTCGAGGATGCTTGACTCATTCATCATTTGACACTCCGAAATCTCGTGGTTGGTACTTGAACACCAACCATATGACATTATCACCCTCTTCCCATGCTTCTTGTCCTCTAGGAGTGCATCAATCAACCGATCAATTTAGCTTCAATCGGAGGACTCGCTCCTACACTTTGCACTCCTCTTCCGGTGCTTCTCTTGCCACTTCTCATCCAACCCCAATCATACCCTTTACTCGCCATGTCTTCTAGCAACTCGGTCACTTGGTGCGGATTCATATTCATCAATTTCCCTTGACATATGGAGTCAATGAGAATCTTGTCATCTTGGTGGAGACCGCCATAGAAGGTCTTAATCCAAAATTGCTTCTCGAATCCATGGTGTGGGCACTGGATCAAGAAATCAGAGTACCTTTCCCAAACATCCCTCAATGTCTCATCTTCCTCTTGCTCAAATTGGGTGATCTTCTTGCGCCACTCCGTCGTATTTGAAGGTGGGCAATACCTAGTCATGAACTTGTTGAGCATGTCATCCCATGAGGTGATCGAGAGGGCCGGTCTATTGTTGAGCCACTAAGACGTATTCCCCCACAAGAGAGTAGGGGAATAGCCTTAACTTCAAAGCATCCTCGGGAACACCATTAATCTTCAAACTTCCCGCAAGCTCGATGAACTTCTGAACATGCTCCCTTGGAGACTCATTGCTAAGCCCATGAAACAGTGCATTGTTTTGGATCATGGTGACGAGGGCGGGCTTGATCTCGAAATTTTTGGCGGCCATGGGCGGATTTCCAATGGCGAGTTGAATATTCGCGCTTGTGGGGCTATATAGTTGCCCATGGTCCTCGGTTGCTCTTCCGTGGCCGCTCCAGCTGAGCATGTTGATTAGTCGCCATATCAGCTTCACTTCCTTCCTCTTGGGAATCAAACTCTTCCTCAACTACGACTTCTTCTTTGGAACCAACTTGTGGTTTTCCTCTCTCTTCTATCCTTCTTCTTGCCTCCGCTAGCTCCCTCTCACGAGCCAAGAGTCGGAGAGTGCAGTTGAGATTCTCGTCAAGTGGCGCCAAAGGTGTCGGATTACTCTGGGCCGTACACCTTCCGGCACACACTCAAAAGAACCACAACTCGCCTAACACAAGCAAGATTCACAAACTCAAAAGAGAAAAGTAAAAGCTAGATTAACACCAAACAATATTTTCAAAATAACGGACCGTTTGATCCCCGGCAACAGTGCCCAAAACTTGACTCATCCTAAATATCACAATAAAACATCCAATTAAGGCCCAAGTATAAACCTTAATTGGGTGCAATATAGGGCAAGTATGTTTAAATATCAACCCTGGCCGGTTCACGTACCCCTACTATTGTTTGAAACATTATCTAACGATTGGTTGTTTGATTAAAAACTACAATCTACTATTAAAGAGGTCGCAAAAATAATTGGTTTTGACTCTTAAATGAGAAGGATTCGCCCGGGTGTAGCTCCCCCTAACTCACTACCACGACTTGTCGGAATGACTGAAAATGTATGGTGGAGGTGATTGAGAACCGTAAGTGAAGTTTAGCTAGTTATAGAACATCACTCTCTCGGTCCCTAGGCCAAGGAATTCGGATTAAGCTACCATGGTAGCTCTCTTGGCCTAATCGATTAAGGACTACCAAACTTTCACTCTCGAATCGGAATTCGGACGACCAAAACACAAACAAGGCGCCATGCCCTACATTAACCTAGATAGGAGACATGATTTGCCTAAGAAAACCCAACTTAACAAGCCTCTTTAACAAGGGGGGGGGGGTTCTCTCTACCTAGGTTAGAATGACAAATTGATTGATAGGCAAACACACAACACAATCTCCCATGAAAATACCTCCAAATTTATATTAAAACACACCCACACATAGACAATCATTCCATACAATCAATCACATGGTAGAAGTTAGAGTTCACAAACACCCAAGTAAAAAGGGAAACTACTCCATGCTGGGAGAGGGGAAAACACAAGGAGAAAGAATAAAAACCATCATGGAGATGCTTGAATCTCTTCTTGCTCATAACTTTCTCTCTCTAGAATGCTGAAGAAGAATGTTTTCTCACTCAAGGTCTCCTCCTCTCTTTTCCTTTAGCTCAACCCCCCTTTTATACCCAGGTCGGGCTCAAATCACGGTCCTAGTTCACGGTCGTGAACTCAATGCGGGGACCGTGATATAGGGCCAAAACGCACCGCATCACTAACTCAGTTCACGATCTCTGGCTTAGGTTTACGGTCTTATGACCGTGAACTAGCTTGAGTCCAGTGAGAACCAAAATGGATTTGGACGCCTAGGGGTTCACGGTTTGCGGTTCCAGTTCATGGTTTTCCCTAATCATGAACTCACTGCTTCCACCGTGATCTGCTACTACCTCCATCATTTGACCCGATTTTGCGTCTTTTCGTCCAACTTTCGACTCTGAAGTTGGTTCCACCTGCTATAGACTAAAATGCACAAAAACGAGACAAAACCCAGCGTAAACCAAATCTCTCGGAGTAAAAATGCGTCAAACGACTAAGAAAACCGAGGGTAAAAAGTGTATAATTAAACCCGAATAAATACCCGCCCATTCCCATCAAACTTTTAGCAGGTTTTACATATACCTACGAAGTGGTGTAGGCAAAATTTCATTTAAGGGTTGGGATTCACTACAAAGATTAACGGGCTTTTGGATGCTTTATTTTCATTCTGGGGGATTTTGAATCAAAATATTGCATTATTTTGGTATGTCGCATTTCATGTGGTATTCCATATTGGAATGTGGTAATTGAGTCTAATTGTCTTGTTGGATAGATTGTAACATATAAATTTATGATGTTTCACCACTTAAAAAAGGAAGAAGTGAGTTAATTGAAATGTCTAGGGGGAGGAGGTATTTTAATCGGATCATTATACATAATTTCATTGTTGGGGGTTAAAAAATCCGTAACCCACCTTTTGTTTGTCAAATAAGTTATTTCGGCCGAATTAACTCATCCAAATTGTACATCGAAACGACCCGTAAAAATATCAAATAACTCTTAATATGTATTTCATCAAATAACCATTCATAATTTCATTTCATTGAACTTGAAGATTGGTCAATCAATACGGAAAGTTTTATGTCGAAATTTGCATTAATAACCGATAACAACAAACTAAACCTAGTTTCATAAAAGATATTTCCATCTTGAAAATTTTGAATATATTAATGTAAGAAATGAAAAAGGTAATTTTTGTTAACATTAGTTGTAATCGGATAATCATGGCTATAGTTTAAATATTATTGTTGTCAATACTGTAAAGCAAAATACACTTCCATAACCACAACTTTTATGTTTGTGACAATTATAGTTATATCTTTCGAAATACACGAAATAACCAGAATTTTTATAGTTGTATGACAAGTCTAGCCATTTCTGTGACAAACTTTATTGGTGTTAGAGATTTTGTCAGTTAGGTTAACGTCACGCTGACTAGGATACTAAATTGTGGCACACGTCAGCGACAACTCAGCCTCACTTGCCACGTAAATGTCATGTCATAATTTACTTTCAATTATTTTAGGAAAAAAATACTTTCATAGCCACAACCTTCACGTTTGTGACAATTATAGCCACAACATTCACGTTCGTAATAATTATAGCCACCACATCCTTCCTTTCCGACCGATCAGTCTCTGTCGCCACCAGAGACATTGTTAAAGGGATAGATGGAAATGGCTATTTTGTGTATTTCTAAAGTTGTGGTTATAATTGTCACAAACTGAAAGTTGTGGCAATGGAAGTGTATTTATATTTTTTTTAATACACGTAGATCGCCAACTCAACATTTCTGTCAGTCTAGTCATACTGTTAATTGACATCGTTAAAGGGATGGACGGAAGTGGCTATTTTTTGTATTTCGAAAGTTGTGGCTATAACTGTCACAAACGTGAAAGTTGTGGTATGAAAGTGTCTTTTGCCTACTATAAACTATTTATGTATTTCACCCAATCAAGGTAGGGGTGGGTATAGGTGTCAAAACATGACCCGACCCGAGTAACCCGCCCAACCAACCCGATCCGCGACCCGCCCGCAACCCGATTGGACTAAAAGTCAAAGACCCGCAACCCGCCCGACCCGCAACCCGCTTGACCCGCAACCCGCTTGACCCGCAACCCGCTTGACCCGTAACCCGCTTGACCCGAACCCGATTGACCCGCAACCCGCTTGACCCGCAACCCGCTTGACCCGCAACCCGACTAACCCGAACCCGATTAACCCAACCCGAACCCGCCCGATTGGCACGAATATTACTACATAATATATTTTTGTGCATAAATATTATATGTAAATAATATATATAAAGTTTACTTGACTTGCCCTATTATTTTTTCATCTTTCCCACCAAGAACAAAGGTTTATTTTGTGTTGACAAATGACAACTGTCATTAAATTGAATCACATAATAGTCTCATTGTCTCGGTAAATTGAATCACATAATACTTTCTGGTCTCTCTACCTTTTAGTTAAATCAAATAAACAACAAGTTCAAATTGTAACAAATCAATTACGTGGACTAGCTGGCTTATGTGCTGGTCCTTCCCATCCGAGGGACACGGTTCAAAGCCCAGTAGAGATATATTTTTTTAACATGTTTTTGTATGTCAACTTATACATAAAATTCACTTAATGTTTTTGTATGTCAACTTATACATAAAATTCACTTAATGTATAACATAGTTAGTAAAATATGGTACGAGAAAGTTACGTATAAAATATGTATGTCAACTTATACATAAAATTCATTTAATGTTTTTTTATGTCAACTTATACATAAAATTCACTTAATGTATAACATAGTTAGTAAAATATGGTACGAGAAAGTTACGTATAAAATACTTACGGGTATTATACTTCGTCTCTTAGGTAATGCTACGTTTAATAGTACGTTAATAGTAATAAATATATAAAACTAATTACTTTTATAAATAAAACAATATGTAAAAATAGTAAATTTAATAATACATAAAATTCACTTAATGTATAGTATAGTTAGTAAAATATGGTACGAGAAAGTTACGTATAAAATACTTACGGGTATTATACTTCGTCTCTTAGGTAATGTTACGTTTAATAGTACGTTAATAGTTATAAATATATAAAACTAATTACTTTTATAAATAAATCAATATGTAAAAATAGTAAAGTTAATAATTCATTTCATTAAATACGGATATTAAACGTTTGGAGTCGTAGGACATATGTTCTTCTCAATAACCAACAATTTCATAATACATAACTATAGTTCATGGTTTAAGGTTAGTGCATAGGGTATACGGTAGTGGACTCGTGGTTTAGAGTTTGGAGTCATAGGACATATGTTCTTCTCAATAACCGAATATAAAATTGACTCAACTTACATTCTTCACATAACATACGTTGTAGCTTATTCCAACAATTTCATAACATATAACTATAGTATAGGGTATAGCCGTATAGGGTCATGGTTTAGAGTTCATTGTTTGCATGTTTGGGTTATGGAATTATGGTTAAGGGTTGAGGTTAGTTTTAGGGTTAATTACTTAATGTTGTGATTTAGGATAATGTATGGTTGATGGTTAAGGTTAGTTTTAGATTTCAAATTTAAAATGATGTTATAGGGTTAGGGTTTAGGGTTTAGGGTTAGGGTTTCTTCATTGTTATGCTTTGTGATAGATATTTTGTTTTTTTTAGGGTTATGTTAGTCACGGTTAATTCCCGTAAATAATCTGTCAATTTACCTTTTACAAAATATTCTTCCAAAGAGGGAGAATTTCCTTTCACTCAAAAATTTGATTTGGCTCCAAAAATTGCTTTGCTCCAAAAATTTGCTTTGTCTAAAAAATCCCGGCAACAGCAAAAATCAACCCGCCATTCCCAATTATTTTGAGAAGAACTAACTCTTTTCTGGCTCCAAAATTTCCCCCTCTTTTCTTTATGGTTCCATCTTTCCTTCCTAAATTCTAATCCTTATCTCTCCGAGTCTTCATACCACAAGCCGTTCCCACTCTGTTCTTCCTTAGGTAACCCAATTCGTCCCTCTAGCTTCCACGCTCACGCTTTAGAGCGTGAAACCGCGAACTCATATGGATTCGTGCAAAATTCGCGTACTCAAGTTTTGTGGAGCGCGAATTGATGAGAGATGGAGCAAGATTTATTACAGAGTGGAAAGTCACCGTCAATTCTGAGTTCCGACGCTTTCTTGTGCAAATCGCTGCAAGTCACAAAGTCTCTATGTGTCAACTATAACTTCGCCCCAGCATGCCGTAATTCACCGCCGATTGTAGCTTCAATGGCGAAGGGCGTGAAAGATGACGTAAATTGAAGAACCAAGAAAGAGGGAGAAAAGTAAAGGGAAGGGAACTGTGAGCGGTTATCAATTAAGGTTCGCAGGAACATCCGGCGTAGATCTCTCTCTCTCTCTCTCTGCCAACGTGCTTGTTGCTGCCATCTCGTCGCTCCAGCCATCAGTGGCCATCCATCTCTGTTTTTAAATCCCGATAACCAGATTCTCCGGCGCTAGCCGGCCAAGCCATCTCTGGTGCAAGCTCAAGCACATTAAAATCACTTCAATTGACTAGTGGAACAAAGTGAGGCTTTGGGGAGGAGGATAAAAGAGCACAGAACTTCTGAATTTGGAAGAAAGCATTGGGATTTTGGAAGAAGGGAAAACGAAAAGTGAATGGGAGTGGTTCTGGATCTGGAATAAGAGTTCTTTTGGTTATTTTTTTTAATAATTAACTTTTAGTTTAGCTTTTAATATTTTTGGTAATTTTAAGGCGGACAATGGACATCATTGTAATTTGATATCTATGGGCCTGTCTTTTGGATAACCGAGTTTGTACGGGCTATTTGATTGAAGGGGTAGTCTGTAAAAACAATATGGTGGAACTGTGGCAGGGGAAAAAGACAAGATTTATAGTTGAGAACTTGAGATGTTTTTTAGAACATAGTTTAGTGGTTAAAAAATTATTTAATTTTTAATTATAATAATATTATATTAACGCTCTAATCGCGCTCTCAATATTGAATTCTTCAAAAATTGACGCTTTCACGCTCTCGCTCCCCATCCCGTTTTCGCTCTCGCTCCACGCTTTGGTTACCTAAATTCTTCCCCTCCCTCCCATTTTCTAGAAAACAAACCCTAATTCTAAATCCACCACCACAACCATCACTCCCTGAAAACTTCTATATTCTCGCTTGATAGAGTACATTGCGCGATTGAAGAAATGAGATAATGGGAAAGGAGAAATATGGGGCCTCGACCCAGTTTCCCTAACCAACGACTACCAATTGGACTGAGGCGGTGGCGGCATATCTGGGTAGATTCTTCAATCCTCTATTTGCTCGAATCAATGGATACCCATTCAGCAATCTATGTCTGCTTCAAAATTGCAATATGGTGATTGGTGAGTTTGTTTTAAATTAGTGTAATAACTCCCTAAAAAAATAGTGTAATAACTAATTATAAAAAAAACTCGATGGTGTGGACCGAACAACCCGCAACGCGACCTGTTGTAACCCGCAATCCGATCAACCCGAACCCGATTGATCCGCAACCCGATCAACCCGTAACCCGACTGATCCGCAACCCGATCAACCCGAACCCGATCAACCCGCAACCCGATCAACCCGCAACCCGATCAACCCGCAACCCGATCAACCCGCAACCCGTTTGACCCGCAACCCGATTAACCCGCGACCCGACTGAACCCGACCCGAACCCGCCCGAACCCGCCCGATTGACACCTATAGGGGTGGGCATCGATTCTATGAACTGAACCAAACAAGGCTATATCTCTATTAGTTCTTAAGGCTGAAACTGATTTTGAACCAAAATATATAATGGTTTGAACCTAGAAACCGACCAACCCGAGCTTCTCTCTACGCTCGCTACTTCTTATTCTCTCATTGAAGACCCACAAAATTAGAAACCCCCAATTTTCTCCTCTGCTCTCTCACCTCCTCCTCTTCCTTCTCCCCACTCCGACAACTGAATCAGTCACCGACCACAGAGATCTGACTCTGCCTCTCACCTCCCTTCGCCGCCTTGATGCTCAACTCTGTAGTCCCTACAGATCCAACTTCAACATCCACGACGACGACGCTCAGCTCCCTCCGCCGCCCGCTTGTGCTCAGCTTTCTCGTCCGCCGTGGTCATACTCATCTCCCTTTGTCGTCGAGGTCACCCTCCCCATATCTGCTCTTCCACTCTCCGCCGCCTAGTCGTGGTAAGCTATCTCCGCCGTTGTGGTTGTGCTCAGCTCCCTCCATCATCGGGGTCGACCTCTCCCACTGTGGCTCTTCCACTCTCTACATGTGGTTGTTGGCTGCGAGATTGGATTGAAAGGGAGGCATGACTGGGAAACGGGAACTTTGAGTGTGGCTGGGAGGCTATTGGGAAACGAGAAATTTGGGTGTGACTGGGAGGAAATTTGGGTGTGGCTAGAGTTTCATTAGGCCAACGGAGAAACAGAGGTAGAGAGGGGGCTTGGGGTTGTCGGCTGTAGCATGTGTATGTGATAGTGGGCTTGGTTGTGGCCTGTGAGTGTGTGTGAGAGTTGGTTGGGGTTGTGGGCTGTGAGTGTGTGAGAGAGTGGGCTGTGAGTATGAGAGGGTGAGAATGTTCAGTATTCGGTTTGGAATCGAAAATTTGAGTTCGGAATCGAATAACAATAATTCAATTTCGGTATGCTTAAGTTTGGTTTCGGTCTGGTTCGGATTTACTGAATCGGATGCCCAACCCTTAATCAAGGGGCACCATGAAACTCACTTCCTAGGCTCTAGCAACACTGTTGCACCCTTACACCCACCACATACCCAATCGATGTAGCAGTTCATTACTTGATTGATTCGGGGCGTTCAGAGTACCCATAAATACGGGTTTGATTGCCATCCTTAAAAGGTTAGCACCTAATCCGACTCTCACCCTCCACCTTCTCTTTAATCTTAATCATTGGGATGTTGATAAATAAAATGGGTAAATTGCATGGTTGGTCACTCGGATTATTAAAAACGTTCATGTTCGGTCACTAATAATATTTAATTCCATTCGTAGTCACTCGAATTAATCAAACAGTTCAAGTTTGGTCACTCTCCGTTACCTTCCGTTAACACCATTAGTTTTTTGCTGACGTGGCTAACAGAAGTGCCTAATAAGCTAATTTCAACTATTAAAAAAATACGTGACCTGCCACGTCATAAAATCAGCACCCAACCTAATCCAACCCTTACAAAGTACCAAACCCTTACTCGACCCTTCCTCTTCTTCCTTTAGCTGGTCTAACTGCAAAAAGAAAAAAAATCCCTACCTCACCAAAATCAGATCCGCCTTTGGCTCTTTTTCTTCCTCCCAGTCTTATCCTCTCTCATCCACTCTGACTTTGCCTCCGCCTCGCTCTCCACTCCCTCAATTCTAAGATAAATCGAGGGGACCAAATTTGCCCTGTTGATCGCGACGCCGGTGGAGGTTTTCAACGGCCGATTCATCCCCTGCTCCTCCGGCGGTGACTCAGTGAAATCCGGCTGAGAGATTGGGAGGTGATGAGACCGCAATGCTCTGTCGTATGCCAACGCCTCATGGAGGATTTCCACGGCTTCGAACTTGTCGGTTTGTTCCGTAATCGGGCGCTGCCAGAGCTCGATTCCCCATGGATTGAAGAAGCTGGGCTTCAAGGCGGAAAGCCTGACGAACCACAACGACATCTTGGAGTCAAATCCTTGCGATTTTGCTTTTCTGGTCGACAATAGGATTTTCAATTTCGGCAGTGGGGAGCTGGCGGAGTTTACCGAAGACAAGTCAATAAGAAGTGGAGGGAGATTTCAGGGTTGTTGCTGCTGATATCTTCCCCGTGAACGCGAGGTGAGGATCTGGAATTAGAGATCCCAATCAGTGCAGTCAAAATCGTGTTTTAAAGCGTAAAAAACGTATCTAGGTCACTAAAACGATTCAGTTTCCACTTAAAATCGTTTTGTACTCAAAATCGTTCAAAATCGTAAGTGGAAGCGTTAAAATCGGTAAAAACCATCAAAAACGCGTTTCCATAACGTTTTTGTACGATTCCACTTCATAACCAGAAAATTGACAATTTTATCAAAGTGACAACGTTTTAGCATTATAAAATAAATAAAAAATTTCAAAAGGGGTATAACGAGCGCTCCATCAGTCGAAGGCTCTCAACTCTCAAACCTAATAACCAAATTGCAAATCCCTAATTCTTTCCCATAAAAAATCCCTAATTCTTCAGCCGAACGCTCGAAGTAGTCGCAAGTCGCAACCATTGGAGAAGTTGACAAGACTCCACCGTTACCAGCAGACTCGCGGCCTCCACCTTCGCTAGCGGACTGATGGCCTTCATCGTCGCCAACTCCAAGCAGCTTTCCAACTCCTGCCGCGCCCAGGCGAAGATTTTGATTTGCTTCTGCATGATTATGTTGGTCTTCGAGGAATGGTCTTGAAATTGTTCGAAAATTGGCGCTCTGGCCTGTATATATGTGAGAATGGCTTGGTCTTTTAGATTAAAGGGGTTTGTCTTTTGTTTATATGAATCTCTTCTTTTCATCGTCTTTTAAGGAATCTCTTTGATTCGACATTTTTTGTCTATTTTATTAGAGATGTTGATTGAATGTGCTAACAACAATGTAATTGTGGAAAATGATTTTTCTTCTTGCTTTGGGATCAAATTCGGTGCTAACATTGTCGTTGAGTGATTTGGATTTGGATTCTCTAACTCATTTTTGAGTTATGGTATAGGTTGCCAACTTTTGTCAATATGTTATGAGTTTGTTCTATTTTAGAATCGACATAAATTAGTTTATCAGTGAAAAATTACATTTCAAACATGAATTATATGTATTTGTTCACTATCTAAAATATATACACTCATATTTTGCATAATATATATTGTACTTAACCGATTTTTAGCTATTTTACAGGATGCAATAAAAACTTACGTTTTTACGTTTTGATTCTACGTTTTACGATTTTACCCCTTTTTCGTTTCTAGGTAGAATCACGATTTTGACTGCATTGATCCCAATAAGTCCTAATCCAGTCCCACATGTTCCCAATACTCTCTTTTGGGTCGAATGAACGATTCCAAACCAACCGTAGAAAAAATTGGTTTTGTCGTCGAAGCCTTGAAAGCCATTCCCGTAGTCGTTTTTGTTGAAATTGACCTAGTCGTAGCTTTAGCTACCGCCGCGCATTGTTTAACAATAACAAACCCAAATAATCATTACATTCCAACTTGGAATCTCGTGGTTTGCCTCAACAAGACTCAATCGACAGCGGCGTCAACGGTGAAATCATGTTGTTCTTCGCGAGCTCTAAGTCGGAGCAGGAGATGGTGGAGATAATAAAAGCTAGAAAGAAGATCGGAGGTGGCTGGAGGTCAGGTTGATTGCAAGTGGAATGGAGGTCGGCTAGCGAGGAATCAGAGGCGACTAGAGCGAGGAAGTTGCTACAGTGGAGGAGGAGGATTCCCTAGCGGAGATGGAGGAAGAGGGGGGTTCATAGCGGCGGAAAACTTGGGAAACTCTGGATTTGGGAAAGAATCATCGGAATCAGAGTCTGGTGGGGTTGTTGCGGGTTGGCCGGCTGGGTCATAATTGGAAAGGGTTGGGTTGGGTTAGGGAAATGACATGGCAATTTTTAATGACATGGAGGGTTGAATTTGGTGATGTGACAGATTAAAATTAGGTTAGTTAGCACTTCTGTTAGCCACGTCAACAAATGACTGACAGTGTTAACGGAGGCTGACGGAAGGTAATGGAGAGTGACCAAACTTGAACTGTTTGATTAATTCGAGTGACTCAGAATGAAATTAAATATTTTTAATGACCATATATAAACGTTTTTAGTAGTTCGAGTAAACAACCAATTTACCCTAAATAAAATCTTAGTAATTCGGATCGGATACAAAAGTTTATTTTCGGAAAAGTGGAAAAGCACAAAATGCCTCAAACGATTAAGGCTAAATCCAGCCTAAAAATCATCACTTTCCGTCCACCATTTGGGCAATTTTCATTTTGGAATCGAACATTTTCATCCTTCTCTGCGTTTCACTGTGCCTGTGGCCATGGCGGACGACGCTGGCGGTGGCACTGCAAGTGGAAGTAGCAGTATTGTTAGTCTCTGCGGTGGTGGCTCCGACATAAGCGGGAGGCTCGGTTCGATGGACTCGGTGGAGTCACGGTGGGTCTTCCAAGACGACGACGACGACTCTGTCTTTGACGACGAGGATGGTTTGCAGCATCGCCGCACTGGATTGGATTCCGAGGACGACGAGGACGAAGACGACAATGCGGAGCAGTGTCTGATCCGCACCGGGCCGCGGATCGATTCCTTCGACGTTGAAGCTCTTGAGATCCCAAGTGCCCAGCGAAGTGATTACGAGGTGCGGCATCATGTTGAGTTTTGGGAGATTTCTCTTTGCACGAAATTTAGACCTGATAGTTCTCTGTTGGGAAGTGGGAGAATCGTGAGCCGTGACTGATGTAAACTTTTACCTGAGTTTAGGCTTTTACTTTTTTGCTGTAGGGCTATCTTTCTAGATCAATAAAGATGGGAATCTGCTTGAACTTGAGGATTATGCATGTTGAAGCTTCCTTTAGTTCTCTCTGTTTTGGTCTTCTCCTGTTTAAGTCTCACTCTTCAGTTAGTCTTAACAAGTTTATGCCTCTAAGTGTATATCTATCATCCTATTTGCTTTCTGTTTCTATACCGAGTGCCATGATAGAAATTCCCTTTACAGCACTCAATAACCCCGAAAGCATTGCTCTACGAAAGGGAGGAAGTTGTTCTTTTAACGTTTCATGTTCAATACAGGACTTCAGTGTGAGCAGGAAGATTATTCTTGCTTTTCAGACACTTGGTGTTGTATTCGGCGACGTCGGAACGAGTCCTTTATATGCATTTGATGTGGTGTTTACAAAAGCATACATAAGTGGAGAAGACGATGTTCTTGGTGCATTATCATTGGTCCTGTACACGTTAATCTTGGTACCTCTTGTCAAATATGTCCTTGTCGTGCTTTGGGCAAATGATGATGGCGAAGGTGAGTTAAATCTTATGAACTAGATGATCTCTCCTACCTCTTTGTTCCATCTGTTATGCCTTGAATATTTCAAACCAGGAGTGGCTCAAGGTTATTCTTCAATGCTGCAGGAGGTACTTTTGCCTTGTACTCATTGATCTGCCGGCATGCTAAGGTTAGTCTCCTTCCGAATCAGCTCCCATCAGATGCTCGTATTTCAAGCTTCCGGCTGAAGGTCCCATCCCCAGAACTGGAGAGATCATTAAAAATCAAGGAAAGACTAGAGGCATCACTTACATTGAAAAAGCTGCTTCTCATCTTGGTGCTTGCTGGTACTTCGATGGTGATAGCTGATGGAGTAGTTACACCAGCGATGTCAGGTTTTACTCGCTGCTCTCTTATTCATCTAAAATCCTGGTTTCTAGAAAAATGTGCAAGTCGTCAGTTTTGAGTTCTGAGATAATTCCTGTATATGCGATTTGTTATATTCCAGTGATGTCAGCTGTTGGTGGTCTAAAGGTTGGTGTAGTAGCTGTCGAGCAAGGTAACATATCATCTCAATTCTACAAGTCCTTGCTTCTTCGCTGAGATTTTATATTTTCATCAGAAGACAGCTGACTTAGACGTTTTGGTGTCAACATTTACTTTCCTTATGAATTATTTCAGGTTCTGTCATGGTACTTTGTGTCTGCATTTGGCATGTCTAATCCCCTCAAACTAGGTATAGATGTGAGCATATTATGACTTCTACTTTTCTTTTATGCAGACCAAGTGGTGATGATTTCCGTTGCCTTTCTTGTAATTTTGTTTAGTGTACAGAAGTTTGGTACAAGCAAAGTGGGACTTGCTGTAGGTCCTGCTTTATTTGTATGGTTTTGCTCTCTAGCCGGCATTGGGATTTATAATCTTGTCAAATATGACAGCAGTGTATTAAGAGCATTTAATCCTGTTCACATCTATTACTTCTTCAAGCGGGACACAGCTAAGGCCTGGCGTGCTCTTGGAGGTTGCATACTATGTGCAACAGGTAAGTCCATCTTGTGGAAATGCCAAGAACCACTTATTATTACACAGTAATGTATGTTGATATGTATTTAGGTTAAAGTACCCTTTTTGGTGTTGTTCATATTTTGGCTTTGTGTTTGTGATTACCTTTTGCAACTGATAGATTCTTTTTTCAGGTTCTGAAGCCATGTTTGCAGATCTTTGCTATTTTTCTGTTAGATCAATCCAGGTAAAGCAAGGACAATCAACATTTGTGTTTCAGATACTCTGGTCTTTTGTGCCACTTTTTAAGTTCTGGCCATGGTTGCTTTTCTTCTGTGACTCTAATCCATTTAATAGTGGTCAATTGCAGCTTACTTTTGTATTTCTGGTGTTACCTTGCCTTTTGCTGGGGTATTTGGGTCAAGCTGCATATCTTATGCAAAATCATACTGACATTCTGGCTGAACAGGCTTTCTTTTCGTCAGTTCCAAGTGAGCTCTTGCATTCCCCTTGTTTCGTGGCCAACAATATCTGTGATAATAGAGATAATATTGATACGTGTTCCTTTTTATTTTCCTTTTCGTTACTCGGTGGAACTAACCTGTCTCTCCTTTCGTGATTTTACCGTGGATTTAAAACTAATTGACTTCTTATGTCTGTAGGTGGGGTATTCTGGCCTATCTTCCTTATTGCTAATGTTGCTGCATTAATTGCTTGTCGAGCAGTGACAACAGCTACATTTTCTTGTATAAAACAGTCAACAGCACTTGGTTGTTTCCCAAGACTTAAGATTATTCATACTTCTCGAAAGTTCATGGGTCAGATTTATATTCCAGTCATTAACTGGTTTCTATTGGTGGTGTGCATATTGTTCATCTGCTCCATTCAAAGCATCACTGAGATGGGAAATGCGTACGGTAATATATCCTTACTGCCAACATTTCTTGTCTTCCAACTAGGTTCTTTCTTAAATCTATTGAAACGGCCATAAAACTGTACTCTCTGGAACACAAGAGAACTATAGGGTGGCTTTGTTTATTAGGTGGAAGTTGTTGAACCGAACAAGTCTTATCACACCTGCTCCAATGTTCTATGGATATTGTTATGTGTTGCCATGTCCTAGAATTCCCCCCCATACCTTTGGTGTTGATAAAGCTTCAGGATATGCTCTGGATATGTGCAATTTGAGTTCAAATTTGAATCACAAGTTAGGAAAAACTCTTGCATGATCTTTTCAGAAAACAATGCACAGCTGATGAAATTATAGTTGTCCAGTCTAGTTCAGTTGAATACAAAACTTCCTTGTCCTGGGAATTCGACCACTGGATTTAATGAGGGTCTACTGATTCAAGTTCTTATGATCTGGACAAAGTCAGGAAAATGCTGGCAAATAAACGTTCCTACTTATTTGAGCATAACCATTGGCATTAATTTGTTATTTACAGGGATTGCTGAGCTTGGGGTCATGATTATGACAACCATTTTGGTGACAATTGTTATGCTCCTAATTTGGCAGATCAATATCTTTGTTGTGCTCAGCTTTCTTACGATTTTCCTAGGGATTGAATTGACATTTTTCTCATCGGTTTTATGGGGTGTGGGAGATGGAAGTTGGATAATATTGGTGTTTGCTGGAAGTATGTTCCTTATCATGTATATTTGGAACTATGGGAGCAAGCTCAAATATGAAACTGAAGTGAAGCAGAAGCTGTCAATGGATTTGATGCGGGAATTAGGGTCCAACTTAGGAACAATTAGAGCCCCTGGAATTGGCTTGCTCTACAATGAGTTGGTGAAAGGAATACCTGCTATATTTGGCCATTTTCTGACAACTCTTCCGGCGATTCATTCAATGATCATATTTGTGTGTATAAAGTATGTTCCAGTCCCAGTTGTCACTCAGAATGAACGGTTCCTTTTCAGACGTGTCTGCCCAAAGAACTACCACATATTTCGTTGTATTGCCAGGTAACGTGCTTGTTCATTCATGACATTCGAAACCTATTCTCTTCAGTTATATCCATCTCTTATGATCGCTTAGTTGTTTTGCATAAAAACATAAAAAATAGGTATGGCTACAAAGATGTGAGGAAAGAGAACCACCAGGCGTTTGAACAGCTGTTGATTGAGAGTCTGGAGAAGTTTATCAGGAGGGAGGCTCAGGAAAGGTCGTTAGAGAGTGATGGGGATGATGATATGGAGACAGAAGATGATGATTACTCAAACAACAAGACAAGAGTCCTAGTTGCTCCGAATGGAAGTGTTTATTCACTTGGCATGCCCCTACTGGCTGAGTTCCAGGAAACCTGCAACAACAAAAACCGTGGTTCCATTGAGGCAAGCACTTACTGTTCTTCTCCTGAGGTTTTTTCGAAATCAGAGTCGTCGACAGATCCATTTGATCCTGAGCAGAGTCTTGATCGGGAGCTATATTTTATTAGAAAAGCTAAAGAATCAGGGGTTGTGTATCTTCTGGGCCACGGAGACATTAGAGCAAGGAAGGATTCCTGGTTCATCAAGAAGCTAGTCATAAACTACTTCTACGCTTTTCTGCGAAAGAACTGCAGAAGAGGGATAGCCAATTTGAGTGTCCCTCACTCTAATCTGATGCAGGTGGGCATGACTTACATGGTCTAACTTGGTTATGGAGTTTTTTTCACCAAGTGACTTGAGTGGTTGGTTCGAATTGTCACACTTATTAGCATGTTCAAATAGTTATGTGCTAATCAATGATGATTCGTAGTGTGTGTGTGGGTTCTCCATTATTTTATTAGACTATCTGGACTAGGGATTACACGCGATTGCTAACTGCTGCTGGAACTGTCACCCATTTTCTCTTTCAGCATGTTTTGATATTGGTAGGTCAAGAGTGTCTTGTAATTGAATGGAAGCCGCTTGTGGCTGAATGACCCGTTTGTAAAATCAGATTTCATCAACAAGTTACTATTTCAAGTAGAGGATAATTGAATACAGGCTGCTATTTTCACGGTAGACGATGAGTGTATAAGAGACACTGATCGTGGGCACTAACGATTATCGTAACAAAATGGATGGAGATAGATGAGATAGAAAGGATTTAGGGATTTGAGATATAGAATTAGGGATTGAGAATGAGAATTGGAGAAGAACAAGAATTGAGAATTAGGGATTAAGAGAAGAGCCGAGAGAGGCCAGAGACCAAATGATGTTTTTATTATTGATAGTTGATTAATTTTGAGGAAATGATTGAATGACATTATATAGACGCTGACGTAAATCCTAGTCGACTTATTATATTGAGATAACTGAAATATTCTAATAGAATAATTTAGGACTTTGCTACGGTGAATTGCAAGTCACAATGATTTGGACAAAATGGTCCAACTCTTCATTAATATGGTCGACCTCTTTGCTGAAATGGTCGACCAGATGTACTATTTTCCATTTTGCTATGTTCAACAAACAGTTGACCTCTTCCACTAAAAGGTCGGCCACTTTACAAGTAAACAGTCTATCACTTTCATCAAGTGGTCTACTTCTTTCACCAAGCGGTCCACTGCTTTCAATAACCGGTCGACTGGATGAACCATTGCTAGTGATATAATCATAAATAATTAGAGTAAAATAATAATAGATATGCTTGCTAGTAAGAGATTTAAAATTAGTACAAAGGCTCAAGCATAGATGACAAGTTTCTCGAGTAATTATTCTCCGGTAGATTTGAAAAATGCTCTGCATATTTATTTCTTATATTTGACTTTTTTTTACGAAACGATCCCTTGCATTAAACAAGAATACGAAGTTACACATGACCTAGCTCCTGTTGAAGCCAAGCACAAAAATCGAAACCATTACAACCCGTAGGAAACAAAGACATGGCCTTCTTAACCACCAAATGGGCTACCCTATTGTTCCGCCTACCCAAAAAACCTAATCTGAAACCCAGGATGTGCGGACAGAAGATGGTGAATTTCCTTAAATATTGCCCCACCAGCAGCATCAGAGATGCTCCCTGCATTGACCTTGTCAATGACAACCTTCGCATCCCCTTCCATCCATATAGCCTCAAACCCAAGGTGGCGACACCACCGGATAGCTCTGCCAACATGGGGTTCATAAGGCCATTATACGTGGATAACTCTGCCAACATGGGGTTCATAAGGCCATTATACATCACACCTTTGCTGCCAGCACCATATCCGCTGTATCGTGCAACCCATTCCACCTGCTGCATGGGACCCTTCACGGACTGCTCCATCAAAGGAACATATAATTCCTACCAACGAATCCCCCTGACCAACAGACAAGACCATAGTCGGCGCCATAACGGGAACAACACCATCCCTCCTCACATCCTGCGGAACCTGCAACCACTCATTTATCTGAAAGAGGAACTCCTACCTTAGGATAGATGGAAGGGTATGTTGCCCCTCAAAAGCCACAGAGTTCCGACCCTTCCAGATTCTCCATAACAGGCACACCAACCGAACAACACGAGAAGGCGAAGCATTGCGTTCCAAAAATTGTTGGAAAAAAATCTCAAAACACCCTGTAGGGAGTATCTCTAACTCTGCAGCCAGACCCACAACCTCCCAAAGTCCTCGCGCTACGGGACACTCCAAGAAAAGATGCTCATTAGTCTCCTCAATCGCCCAACAAACCGGGCACCGAGCAAGAACTAAAACCTTCTTTTCCAGCAAAGCCTCCATAGTTGGAAAGATTCGATGCAGCAGCTCCCAACTTAAGTTCTTATATTTGACTTACTCTATACAGACTCTCATCTTTCCTTCAAATTCTAAGTTTTCTTATTTTTTATCCAATCATTGTCTTGTGACCGGTTGCCTCAAGTGGTATACCATTTTCTTGGAAATTGGTTGACCACTTGGTGGAAGAGGTCGACCACTTGAAGGTAAGTGTGTCTTCAGGTCTACCCATTTCTGTAAGCGGTAGATCGGTTGATTCAAGTGGTGGACCACTTGGTGTAAGTGGTAGACCATTTTCTTGGAAAAAGTTCGACCATTTGGTGGAAGAGGACCACTTGAACGTAAGTGTGCCATCAGGTCGACCTATTTCTGAAAGTGGTAGACCAGTTGACTCATGTTGTAGACCACTTGGTGGAAGAGGTCGACCATTTTTTTTTGAAAGTAGTTGACCACTTAGTGGAAGAGGTCAACTGTTTTCTCCCAAGTCACCATAAGCATACGCAATAATTTATGTTTCTAATATTCCTTCCCTTAAGACCATTTTTTTTTCTTTTGCCAAAAGATAATCATATATATTGATCAGAAAATAGATAATTACATCCTGGAGTTTGACCAGGCCAGAAAATCAAAGAAACGACTCGTAGTCAGGTACAATTGAACGGCCTTTCTAGCCACTAAGTGGGCTACCGTATTACTACTCGGACCTACAAATCATACATTAAGCCCTGAATGATTCGCTAAACACTACACAACTTTCACAAGAAGGGCGCCAATCCGACTGTCCCTGGTGTCCAATTGATTGATTTTATCAATAATCACCTTGGGGTCACCTTCCAATCGCACCTCCGTAAACCTGGACATCAGGCACCAGAGAATCGCCTCCCGAAGGGCGAGCATCTCAAAAACCAAAAGATAATCAATTCGCACAAACTGAACCCCTTTAGCCAAGAGAACCTCCCTAACTTGATTCATGATAACCATCCCTCCTGCCGAATGAGACTCATGCTTGGTTTCCCCATCCCACTTACATATAAAAGGACTAGGCTGTATAACCCCCAATGGATGGTCCAGAGATACGGGAAACCGCTGAGTCCTATCAACATGCAAGCTTATCCACTCCTGATACTACTGGTGGAACTGCTGCATTATCGTTGGGATCCCAAACCGCTTGCCTTCAAAGATAACCCAGTTAAGGGAACGCCAGATCCTCCAAAGGACCACAGTGACCGCCATCAGCAGAGGGGGTTGATGTATGAGCATCATCAACTTTTTCAGGAACAATGGGAAAGTGTGACGAGGAAGCCCTTGACCAAGATATTCAAGTCCCGCATTATCCGACAAGGCCCGAGCCACTGGACACTCAATAAACAAATGCTCCATTGTCTCCGACCCCGACCAACACATCGGGCACCTGGGATGGATCTAGACATCCTTTTCGATAAGAGTCTCCGTCGTAAGGATGAGCCGTTTGAAAATCTGCCACCGGAAAACTTTCAGCTTGGGGGAATATTAGCGTCCCACAATCTAATCCAGCTAGTTCTATCCATCCAACTAGCCATGGATCGCTAACTACCAACCTGTTTATCCAACTCGACTACCAAGTGGTAGGCAGATTTCACTGTAAAGTAACTATTAGACGTACCATACCAGACTAGACGATCCTCAACATCATGGCAAGGAAGAGGGATTTCTTTGATAGCACGATAATAGCCGGGTCAAATAAATGGCTAAGTTTTGAGTCACACCAGCGACTTTCCTCTGGGCAAATAACTTCTGCGACCGTAAGTTCACCATTTTCTGGCTAGACCTGGGAATTATAAGTAGGAGCTAGGGGATGAATACGAGGCACCCAACCAGTATGAAGTAGTGGAGGTGATTTTCCATTCCCAATTTGCCATCGTAGTCCCTGCACCACCAGTTGTCGGCCAAATAAGATGCTTTGCTAGCCCCAAGATTGACGAGAGCATGCAGTTGCATCGAGGAAACTCCCTGTCGGAAAGTATTTCCCTTTATACACCTGAGCAAGAAGAGAGGTTGGCTCATTCAGGATATGCCAGCCGATCTTAGCTAACAGCGCCTGATTGAAATGTTCAAACCGACGAAACCCCATCCCTCTATCGTGCTTACTTCTGCACATATTCCGCCAAGATATCAATAAGATCTTTGGTTGCCTATTCTCCACACACCACCAAAACCTGTCAATGTGTTTGTCCAAGAGGCGACAGAGCGAGAGTGGTAGCTTGAAGCAGGACATGACATGTAATGACAAGGCTAAAGCGACCGATTTAATCAAAGTCTACTTCGTTGCCCAAGACAGAGTCCTCTGCTTCCATCCCTGAAGCTGAGCCTATAACTTCTCCTCCAAATATCTAAATGTCGCCATTTTTTACTAATCTATCAGGGTAGGTAGCCTTAGATATTTATCCTGGACTCCCACAGCCCCAACCTCGAGAATTTGCACTAGAAATTCCTGGCCTGGCAGAGCGATATTCTTACTAAAGCATACCGCTTACTTTGCCAAGTTAACCCTTTGGCCACTAAGTTCCTCATATTTATTTAATACTGTGATCAAATTCTCATATTCCTGTTGAGAGCCTCTAAAGAATAAATAAGAATCATCGGCAAAAAATAGATGCGAGATCCGCGGAGATCGAGGGGCTACTTTGACCCCTTCCAGTTTTCCTTCCGAAATGGCCTTCCACAGGAGAGCTGCAAATCCCTTCGTGCAAATCACAAACAGGAGAGGAGATAGTGGATCCCCCGGCCGGAGACCTCTAGATGGAATAAAGAACCCTTAGGTGTGCCATTCATAAGGACCGAGAAAGACGTCGATCTGAGACATTCATGCACCCAGCTCCTCCAAGTCGAAATAAAACCCATCTTGTCCAAAATCGCAAGTATAAAGGGCCATTCAACTCTATCATAGGCCTTTTCCAAGTTAACCTTAAGAGCCATGTACCCTTTCTTTTCCCGCGTTTTGATTTTCAAGTAGTGCATTAACTCATGCCCAAGAAGGACATTCTCCACTATTTGCCATTCCCAAATGAATGCATTTTGGCCTTCCGAGATGATCTGCGGCAACAGGTGATAACACCCTGGGTGGATGTTTGATCAGAATCGCACAACCAATCAAAGGAATCGAGCTCCTTTGTTCAAGAACACACAAAATAGGGTTTCAAACGTGCTTGATTAAGCTAGTTTGGAACGAAATTGGATGGAAACGTAAGGGGAATCTCACACCAGGAAGATTACAAAATCGTTATGTCGATGCCTTCGATGTGATTGAGCGTGAGTCCTCAATCAATAGGCGAGGGTCAGCAAGCTTTGATCGCAACCAAAACCAAAGTAAACTCACAACGCACAAGTTGGGAATTTGGGGTTTTCATATTCATTCAACTCTCAAATTTACAATACATGAACGAGACCTTTTATAGGCATAAACAAACTTAAACAAACCTAAACACGAATTGAAACTAACCTAATTCAGCAAGGAAACTAACTTAAACAAGTAATCAGAATCCTACTCGGAATCTTAATGGCTTGCGGATTGTGGGAGTGCGAAGTAGCATCTTTGAGGGCCTCGCAAAATGAACTTCCCAAGCTAGTCTTCTTCATCGAATTCCTGCCCTTGGTTTAGAAATTACTCTTCTTTCCATGGGAACTCGAATTAGTCTCTAGTTGTGTCCCAAACGCCAGCTATTAAGCTCCAAAGTTGGCACCTTGATCACGCTATTGGCCTCGGAGGGCTTCAATCATGGTCTTCCAGGCTTCCATTGGAACCTCTAAGCCTTCCAACTTGCATAGGGTTACTCCGTATTCAAAACAAGCCATCAAACTCGCATTTCCATTGAAGGATTTGATCGAACCAAGCCCCCAAAGTTGGTAACATGAAACACAGAAAAGACTTAACCAAAATCCAGATTCTTTCTTCCTTGTGAAAAGAACTTCTTGATCAATCCATGAATGCTCAAAGGTTAAGCAATTTGGGATCATATCAGCCCCCTACTGAAAAAGCTTTGCCCTCAAAGTTTGAGCCTTCTTCATCTCGAAATCGTCACAAAATTGATCCCAAATTGGGTACAATATAGGCTGGTTGGGCACCCTGTTATGGAAATCCAGAGCATTGTTCTTCGTCGAACAAATTGGGTCTTTTTTACATGGGGATTTCCAGCTTGATTCATTACTTCCCAAAGCTTCGTTGGGCATCCAATCGAAGTTCTGTACTGACCCGAAGCTTCGATTCATCGTCATCTTCCTCGAATTGATGAAGTTCGGTTTCCCGCCATCGTCGTCATTTGCACTCGGCGAACCCAGAAATCCAATTCGAAAATTGGGGACTTTTGATTCAGGGATTGTCGAGTCCAATTGATGCTTCTTACAGCTTCCGAGGACCTCCCTCGACGATTCTGTATCTGCAGTTTGGTCTGAATCGTCCCCCGAGCTCTTCAACCAATAGCCTCGATTTGGGATCATATCAACTGAAGGCCAGTCTTTCAGGCAGGGATGGCAAAAATATCCGTAATCGTGGATATCCGCCCAAATCCGAACTAATCGGGGAGGATAAAATCCGAACCCGAAGGACTTTTAGTGGGTACGGGTAAAACCCGAACCTGAATATTGCGAATAATGGGTGGGCATGGGGTTTTCACTATCCAACTCGAACCCGCCCGATTATACACATGCATGTGTATTTTGTCTAGAACTAATCATTATTTTTCTCTAACATACTTTATATTTAGCATATAAATTTAATATTTTCATGAAATTGGGTTGTTTAAATTAATTTTCTTCATTTTAGTGAATTATTGTTATACTTTTTCTACCCATTTCTTATGTGGGTATGTGTATGTGTAAAACCCAAACTACTATGGGTAGGGTAAAGGATATGCACTATCCGTCCCTGACGCGACCCATTGCCAACCCTACTTTCAACAATAATTTTGGTTATTACTCTATAGACAAACTGACATAAGCTAATGGGTCTGATTTGCTTCATGGTCTCCATATTCTCCAATTTCGGGATCAACGTCAGCCAAGTATAAATAAAGCTACGAAGCATCCTACTTGTTGAAAAGACCGAGCAGACCGCTGCAATCACCGAGTTACCAGCAATATTTCAGAAGGTTTGAAATTTTTTCCGGTGAAGCCGTCAGACCCTAAAGCTTGCTTATATCCCATGGAAAAGACTGTTTTTCTCACTTCACTAAGAAGGACTTATGCCGTCAGATACGCATTCATTTCTATTGTCACCCGACAGGCGATTGGAAACTTTGCCACCCGAGCAGTCATGTTTGGGACATGGGATTCCGAAGTGAAGAGGTGCTGATAGAAATCGAGGCAATGTTAGCCTTTCCTCCTTCTTCTGTAATCCACTCCCCGTTATCATTACGGAGGCTAGAGATAAAGTTCCGGTTACGTCGAACTTTGGTGACCATATGAAAATAAGAGGTTTTCTTATCTCCTTTCTTCAGCCAACGGACCCTCAGTTTTTGCTGCCAGTAAACTTCTTAGGCCTCCCATTGCTTATTTAATTCAATCTCCAAGGTGTAGATCACATCCCAGTCAATAGGATGGACTAAATTTTATCCGATCAATTTCCGGGTGGAGAGTTCTAATATTACAGAGGGAATTCGTAGTACTCACCCTGCTCCAGTCATAAAGCAAATGACAAAGCTTCTTAAGTTGTTGCCAAAGTTGAAACATTGGAATACCCTGAATCTCCTCATGCCAAACATAAGTCACCATCGCCTTGACTTTCGGATTATCAGCCTAGCGAGTATAAAATCAGAAGAGGGGGCAACTATTCCGGGCATAGGGCTTGTCTAAGAGGAGGAGAGCCCGACGATCTGATCCCGGATCCATCCAGGTCTGGTAGCACAGCGCTTTATCCAACCTCTCTTGACTACAAGCCGTACCCATTAGTTTGTTTGTCCATGTGACCGGATCTCCCTAGTAACCAGGGTCATGAAGACATAGGGTATGAATAAATCACGCAGGCTAAGGGTCTAAGCAGCATTCCACGGATTTCCACCATCTTTTTCACTCTCGCATAAGGGAGTTGGATGGCATCCACGATGTCTCGGAGATGAGCCAATTGAGTAGCTCTTATTGCAACATTACAACTAATGTAAACACAAATCACAACATAAGAAAATTCCACTTCATTAATTTAGACACAAATAAAGAAGTTGGAATGAAAAAACACCGAAGCATCAACTTCAGGGAACCAAGCAACGACTATACCACCACATGCGTCAGTCGCATCAATAAAAAAAACAACGATAAATATCAAACCCTAAACCCCGCATACGACAGGACACTACTCCCCTCTCGGTCGTGTTTCCGAAGAAGAAAAAAAACATGAGATCCAGTTTATTCAAATGAACTAAACCGAAAGCTATTTGGAATGTGAGTTATGGTCCAATTCCATTCTAGGCTGGCTTCCTCCACCTTTCCCAAAATTTATGGTGTTTCCACGACTTGTTTCTTCAGGTTAGGAGGATCTCCCACCTCCCCCTCCATCGCGTCCAGAGGTCGTTTTCGAGTCCCTATTTCCGAGTCCATCATATTAGATCCATATTCATACAACTGCGAGACTATCCCATGGCCCTCATTACCAATAGTCAGTCCTCCTCATTAGCAATAGTCAGACCCATATTCATCCAGTTGTGAGATTATCCCATGGCCTTCTCCTGGTTGAATATGGGTCGCATGTCCATGGTCAAACACGCCATTAGGAACCATAAGATACTCTCCCTCATTAGCAATAGTCAGTCCAACTTCAAAGGCGGCAACCACTTGGTTAACACGACCCTTTGTGACTTGGCGAGTTTTCTTGGAAGCTCCAACTGGAGGACGTTGTTTGATCTCAAAGCAAGGTGCCTCCTCTTCCAAATGAGAATCGACAGTGTCTAGGACAACTTGAGGTTCTCAGCGGCCTCATCTCCCAAAAAGGGTTGCGGGGTTGGCATAGAGGTGATGATGTCCCCATCAGAATCCTCAAGTGCAACTAATTCCTCTTCCTCGTAATATGAGGCTTCCACAGCAGGGATAAACATCCCACCTTGTTTTTTATTTTTACTCAATTTTCTGGTAACCTTGAGGGGGGGGGGGAGTGTGGTTACCGCTTGCTTCAAAAGTAGCCGGCCCGGGGATCTGAGTCCATCCGCATGGTATCCCGGTTAGAAGATACACAAGCACTTTGTCTTGGCTTTCTTTCTTCCATTTCTTTGTAGACTCTCCACCCTTTCTCGAGGCAGCTGCTTCACGATCATGCATGGGGAGCGACTAACGTGCAAGTCAGCACGTCCATGGTCAAACACGTCATCCTCAGATTCATCCTCTAGGATGAGCCACCGACGGCGGGTCTGCTTCATAATCTCAATTGTATAATCATCCTCCATCTGTTGGTTTGGGATGGACTTCAGTGGCCTGTCATTATGATCACAGTTGTCATGGCCACGTCCATGAGAGTTTGAGGTTTCTCCAGGGACTCTCTTCCCCTATATTTTACGAAAGGCACCCCCAAGCTAAACTCTCGGCGATTTATTAATAGTAAATCCCCGAGGACTTCCCCGCACAACGTTCGGCCTCTCGACGACGTGCACCAAATTAGGCATGGCCACTTGGCGAGCCTGATGCTCCATGTCGTCTCTTTGAGATTGATGGTTTAGCTGCAGATCCTTCTTCTCCTCAGTTATCGGCTTCATTTCAATATCTCGGCCACGAGCAATCTTCCTATTTCCTTATTTTTGTTCATGAACATTTCTATTCATCCATACAGAGTTCCGAGTGCCCCTAAACTTAGGGTTGTCCCCTTCTTCATCTTAAATCTTTCTCCCCAGCTTCTTCCTAGACATGTGAGGACCAAATCTCTCTTTCCCGCTCAGGGTTTCAAAAGCACAATCACGCCCAGAGTGTCCCACTCGCCCACAGTGGTAGCAGACACTCGGGAGATATTCATACATCAGGCTTACCTAGAAGCAACCAATCTCTTCACTAGCCCCCATGAGTTGGTAGCGTAGTGGTTTTGTAAAGTCTATTAGAGCATGCAATTTCACAAAACACTCGTTCGTGTCTTTACAGGCGAAAACACCTGCTAATAGGACTTGACCAATAGTGGATGCCACCACTTGATTCGAGCTCATTTATACACTTTTTACCCCTGGTTTGCTTAGTCGTTTGATGCATTTTTACTCCAGGAGGTTTGGTTTTACGGCGGGTTGTGCCTTGTTTTGGTATGTTTCTAGCTTTGGCAGGTGGAACCAACCCTAATACGACCCTGGGGGGGGGTGTATGTTATCAAAATCATGCAGCAAAAAATCAATCCGAAGATTGATTTAACTCGAATCAAGAACAACGTGTTCTTAGTATGAAAATTGGATAAAACGGAAACGAAAGGGAATTCTTACACCTGGAAGAATGCACAATCGTTATGGTGAAGCTTTCAATACAATCGAGTGTGATTTCTCGATCAATAAGAAGGTCAGCAAGTTTTGATCACAACCAAAATCCAAGAACAAGTTCACAATCTTGAACAAACCAAACAGATTCGATTTCTATTCAACAAAGTCTTCTCTCTTTTACAACGAAAATAGAAGGCTATTTATAGCCAAGAAAACCTAATACAAACCTAAATGAACAAGGAAATAAATAAGGTAAAATTATACTCTAAAAAGGTTAAAAAATTCAGACCCAAACTTTCTTTCTTGAAGCACAAGTAAGCTGCCAGCAAACAGTCCAAAAGCAGCTTTCGTACTATTTTGCGCCTTTCGTTCGAGGCCCTCTAGAACCCCAATCTTTCATCCAATTCCTTCATTGGTAGATAAACATACCTATTTTCATGTATTATAATCCTTTGGACTTGAATCTCTTCCATGCTCCTCGAATTGAGCTCCAAAGTAGGTTCAAGAACACAGATTTATACTTAAACAGATTCTGGTAGTTTTCCTGTTTTGAGGTAGCAACTTTGAGGCCTTGGAAAACAACCTTAATGACTTAGTCTGGATCCAAAAACCACGTCAACATGAAGAGGGAGACTTTATCTTCAAAGCAAACCCTTAACCTCCATTTTTCAGTGAGCAAATCATGAGAACCAAGCCTCCAAAGTAGGTACCTCGAATAGCTTCTTTGGCAAGTAATAAAAACGTGTAGAGATGGCCATTTGGGATCATATCAGGCTTCCCCTCTTCAAAAAGCTTTGCCCTCAAAGCTTGATCTTTCCTCTTTTCAAAATCATCATAGAATTGATCCCAAATTGGATTGAAATACGGCTGCCCGAACAACTTCTTTGACGCAAAAATTGCAACTTCAAACTTAGCTTCGATCTGTTTGAACTCCTTCATAGAATTCCAAGACTCACCTGCCACACAAAAATTGACAAGATTTGGACACATAATCGAATTTTGTACATCCAAGAAATGTTGTAGGCTGGATCCTTAATGCATTCTCCATTTTATCCATCAAGAATGCTCCCAGTTGATCCTTAAATCGTTGAATTCGAACCTTCATTTTGGGACCACGAGAATTGAATATTGCGCTAGTCGATATCGCATCAATAGGACGAATGTGTGCGCTTGAATGTGGTTCCCGATTGGTAGTGGTTTGGAAGAAGGGAAGTGTGGTTTTCGGCCGGTGCTAGTGGCATTTGTTTGTGGGAAAGGTTCTAATACGACCCTGGGGGGTGTATTTTTATCAAAGTCGCGCAGCAAACAATCAATCCGAAGATTGATTGAACTCGAATCAAGAACGAAAGCGCTCTTAATACGAACTTGGGATAAAACGGAACCAAAAGGACAATTCCACACCTGGGTAACGCTCAATTGGATTAAATGGTAGTTGCTCGACTACGATTGAAGTGACTATTCAATCGATACACAAGCTCAGCAAGTTTGGAATCCACCAAACCCAAAACAAGTCGCAACTTGCACAAACCAAACGGTTCTCAATTTCGATTAATCAAAGTCTTCTATTTTTACAACGTAAATAGAAGGCTATTTATAGCCAAGAAAACCTAATACAATTCTAGACTAACAAGGAAACAAATTATAGCAGGAATAGGCTAAATAATTCTTGTAAAACAAGGTAGCTTGCAAGCCAAGAAACTGACTTAAAACACAAGCAAGTCTGCCTAGGAAAACAGGCTTCATAGCATCTTTGAGCCCTTCGAAAATGGTCTTCTAGGTTGATTCTAATTCAACCAATTCCTTTCCTTTGTAGAAGAAAACTTTCTATTTCATCTCCAACTTGAATCAGCCTGAAATCATGCTCCAAACTCCAGATATAGGCCTTCAAAGTTGGTATCTCAACACAGTTTTCTGCCTTAGCCATTTTCTGGCAGTTTTCCAGTTTTGAGGTAGCAAATTTGAGACCTTGGTAAAGAACCTTAATGACATCATCTGAATCCACAAAGCATACCATTGGAAACATGGAAACTTTATCTGCAAAACAAACCCTTGATCTCCAATTTCCATTGAGCCATTTGTGAGATACAAGCTTCCAAAGTAGGCTATCTGAAACTGTTTCAACACTTAGCCAAAAATCAGAATTCTTCAAGTGAGGTGAGATAGCTTCTTTGACAAGTAATTGTGAATTGTGGATTGATCTAATTGGGATCATATCAGGTTCTTAGTCAAGACCATAGAACCTTGGGTTTTAGGATGAAGATGTAGGACCTCATTCCATGTTTGCCACCACCCAAAAAGCCTTTTCCCCATGTCCAAGACAAATGGCCAGTCATTTGAACCCGTGTCTAAGACCTCCGGACAAGCTAGTTATGAAAACCGTCCCGTGAACTTTAGAATTCAGAGGTTGCCTCCATGGTGGAGAGAAGATAGGGCTGAGTATTGATGATTGTGCACATCTTTTGCACCAAAAAGGTCATGGCCCCACTGGTTGAGAGTGAGTGATTCATTCTTGTTTTGCATGATCATATCTTACCCCGGTAAGGACTTATGTCGCCCCGTTGTCTGTTCCTTGACCTTGTGGTTGGCGAGTAGTCTGGTCGAGACTTGCATTGATTCGTGAACAGGGTCGGAACTGCCCCTGGCCAGCCCGTAATTACGCTGCCGCGAGCCAAATCCCCCTTGTATCAATTACAGGCAGGATTACGACCGTAATTGGTCCGACCCTGCCCGTAATTGAACTGCCGAGGCTCCTCATTCGTTCTGACCGAAATACGGGCAGGGGGACAGGAAACTACGACCGTTATTTAGCCCCCCTTGCCCGTAATTACACTGCCGAGAGCCCCTTTCTCAAAATTTAAACCGCATTTTCAGACAGCCAGAACCATTTGTGCCCCAGCTCAAAAATAAACACCACCACAGACAAAACAGACCATCCGGGGTACGAAATACATTCCAGAAAACCTCCAAACACACTCAAAGACTCGAAAAAACCCCGATAAAAGCGAAAAGGAAAAAAGACAGGATTGCAAACCGTGATGGGGTAGCCTCCCCACAAGCGCTTCTTTACCGTCTTTTAGATGGACGCCAGTAGAGGAACTAAGGGTCCTCGAGCTTGATCAGCAACTCTGCGCGCTCGACAACACCTCCCAAATACAACTTTAAGAGGTGGCCATTCACTTTGAACGACTCAGTTTGAGCATTGCTGATCTCCACCGCACCGTGCGGGAATACTTGGGTGACCGTGAAGGGTCCCGACCACCTCGAACGTAGCTTGCCCGGGAAGAGTTTCAGGCATGCATTGAAGAGCAGAACACGATCACCTACCTGAAACTCCTTCGGGCCCCTCAACCGAGCGTCGTGGAGACGCTTGGTTGGCTCTTTGTAGAGTAGGGGGTTCTCGTAGGCGTGGTAACGCCATTCCTCCAACTCCAACAGTTGCAGCTTACGTTCAATACCTGCGACTATCAAGTCCTCTGCAATGCCCCTAGGATTCACAATGGATCTATCAGCAAGTTGAATGCTCATCCTAGTATCACTGGGTTTACCTAGGCCTAGCTTTTAAACAGTTTATATGGCATGACATTTATGCTAGCCCCCCTAGATCTGCCAAGGACTTCCTATATGCAAATTACCAATCATGCAAGGGATAGTAAAACTCCATGGGTCTTTTCGCTTCTCTTGTAGTTTGTTCTGCAGGATGGCAGAACACTCCTCGTTGAGCATCACCGTTGAAAACTCCCCAAGCTTCCTCTTGTTGGTGAGGAGATCCTTCATGAACTTGGCATACTTGGGCATCTTCGTTAATGCCTCCACGAAGGGCATGCTTATGTTTACCTGCTTCAGCATTGCCATGAACTTCGCAAACTCAGTCTCCAGTCGGTCTTTGTGCAACCGAGTAGGAAAGGGAAGCTGCGGTACATACTCATTCACCACTGGTTGCGGCTTAGGAGCAGGCACCTCAACCTCCTTCTCCATTTCCTCCTCATTAGCTCGAAGTGCTGAAGCAGGGGTCTCTCTCTCTTGTGCCCGAACAGGTGGGTCAGCAGTCATCTTGCCACTCCTGGTAGTAATGGCCTTGCAGTGCTCATTTGGGTCCTGCGGATGAGGGATGGTCTGACCGGGTAAAGTACCAGGAGTCCTCTGGGCTACAGCTTGGGCCACACTCCCAAGCTGGGTCTGGATATCCCGCAGCACAGCCTGCGTGTTTCTCTGGCCAGCTGCTAGCTCCAAGAATTTACCTAAGCTTTCTCCATGAACTGCTCGATATTATTGAACTTGTTTGCACTGGAGGTGGCCAAAGAACCCACCAGATCTCGCAATTCCGCCATCGGATCACCCTGTACTGGGGCTACGGGAGCTGCCCCTAACTGATGAAATGGCCGCACCTGTGACTGAGGTGGAACTGGCCCCTGTCTGGGCGGGTATAGAGGCTGCTGTGGCTGCTGAAATTGCCCTTGTCTGGGCTGGTAAGGAGGCCTCTGGAAGCCAGGTGGTCCCTAGGGGACTGGTGGTCTAGAATTGGCCCCAACCCATGAGAAGTTGGGATGCTGGCGCCACCCTCGTTGTAAGTGTTGTTGTAGGGGTAGAAACGCCTGGCATTAACGTTGAAGTCCACCTGCTCCTGGGGAGTAGCTGACTCCCTCATCGCCTGACAGTCCTCTACGGTGTGATGGGAGCTTTCACACCACGGGCAGTGACATTGCCTGCTGTTGTCCTGTACCTGAAATCGTCCCAGAGCGATCGATGGCTGAAACCAGTTTCCATACCACTTGCACCAAATCAAATGATGGGTGGCTACAGGATGCACACCCCGCCCTGGTGCTCGTCTCGATCTCCTCGTAGTTCCCCAATCATAGCCCTGCTCTGCCATCTCTTCAAAAAGTTGATTCAGCTGTGGCGGAGTCTTGGTGAACATATACCTGCCGTAGACCGAGTCAATCAGCTGCTTGTCTTCCGAGAAGAGGGCATGGTAGAAGGTGTCCACCTTGAAGGCGTCGGTAAAACCATGGTTGGAACACTTGAGGAAGAGACTGGTGTATCTCTCCCAAGCATCCCGAATGGTCTCATCTTCGTCTTGAGCAAAGTGGGTAATTTGCTTCTGCAGGTCCGCCGTCTTGGACGGAGGATGGTAGCGGGTGAGGAACTTGTCCGCCAGGTTGGCGAACGTGGTGATCGAGCCTGGAGGTCGAGTGTCTAGCCACTCCTTGGCTTGCCCCTCCAGAGTAAATGGGAAGTACCTCAGCTGGATTGCATCGGCTGGGACCACATTGATCTTGATCCCATCGATGAGCTTGTGGAATCTCCTCATGTGTGATCGGGGCACTCCCCTCCTTGCCATGGAATACCACCGAACTGCGCAGCATGGTGATGAGATAGGTGCTCACCTCAAAGTATTCGCTGGAACATGAGGGTGCTGAATGGGCGACCTCATGTCCGCGGCTCTGGCGGTCCAGTAATACCCCATGGTCCGCTCCTCGGGAAGGATCAAATCATGGTCCTGTGGGTAACCCATCTCTTCCTCCTCGGCGATTTGCAGCTGTGCTAGAGCTTCCTCCGCAGCCAGTCGCGCCTTTAACGCCCACTTGAAGTTCCTACAAGTTCGTTCAAGCTCTTGATCTAACGGTAGTAAATCCCCCAACTGGCTACGGGTCATGCACTACCTGCACACAGAATGCAAAAACAACCCGTGAAGGCGCAAAGGTGGAAGAGAGAGAATGCAGTAAAGAAAAAAGCTAGAGTAAGAAACTTTCACGTTTCCACAATAACATAGAAGTTCCCGGCAAGGGCGCCAAAAACTTGACACGCTAAAACACAACACCAAACTGCTACCAAGTGCAATCGCAGTCTGGAAATGCAATAAGTGGCAAGCTCTATTTGTCAACCCGAAGCCTAGATCTACTGCCTACTCCGTGATTATTTATTATCTAGCCAACTAAGTCGAGTGATTGTGGTTTTTAACTAAAAGCAGTAAGAAAGCCGGAAATGGTTCAAAGTCCTTTAGAAAGGGGAGAGTCACTCGGGAATGAGTCCCCCTAGCTCCTTAGTTAGGTCACAGTCGTAATTACCCTGGGTTGATTAACTGTTGATTAAACTGCGGAAGATCCGACAGTAGCTTGGAATCTCTTAAGCTGACCAAGCCCTCTCAGTCCAACTACCCGGCAGACGACTAGTCTTCACCGGGATAGAAAGCTGAGGCTATGAACCCAGAACTCCACTACTGGAATTGGATTCCAGTACAAAGCAGTAAATCGATTAACTCTCGTATAATCAATCTACCACTACCGATTGATGAAGCTCTAACAACCTAATCAAATTCTATCTATCTCAGGTTGCAGCAGAAATCAAGAAAAGATGATCAGGCTTCAATTGACTCAATGAATCATGCATCAATCGATTAAAATCAATCAGTATAACAATCCCAAGTCATTATAATCAAGATCCCTAACACATGGAACTAGGGTTCTTCATACCCAAGTGAGAGAAGGTTCTACTCCATAGAGAGAGAGAGAGGAAAACAGAAATCAGAGTAGTCATACTCATAAAGATGAGGATAATCTGCTCCGGGATGATGATCTGCACTCATGGGGATGCAATATGGGCTTCAATGGTGAGAAATCCACTCCAAATAGCTCCTAGGGTTTGTTCTTCGCCCTTTCTGGATCTAAAACTCTGTTTTTTGCTCCAAAAAGTCAACCCCTCTCCTTTGGCCTGAATCTTCCTCAAAAACCCGATTCTGGGCGAAATACGGGCTGAATTACGGGTAAACAAGGTATGCTCGTAATTCGCCCAAAACGCGCGTTTCACTTAATTCCGAGGAAGGGAATTATGGTCGTCATCATTCAGTTTACTGCCAGTAATTATGTAATTACGACCGTAAATGAGTCTACTCTTGCCCGTAATTTGCTCTGCGACAGACATTCTCAGGGATTTGGCTCGGCATTGCATTTACGATAAGGACAGAAGCAATTACGCCCGTAATTGGGCAGGGGATGCCCGTAATTTGCATCTTGAATCGCCAACTGACCTCCAAATAACCCGAAACTTGCGCCTATGCATCCCTTTACTTGCTAGGACCTGAAATACGACAAAACAACTACACCTAGCGTAAAATAGGCCAAGAAACCACAAATTCGAGCTAAAATGGTCAGGAAACAAGAGTGAAAACATGTGCAAATACGACTCTATCAGAAAGCAGTCACCATCCTTGGATCGGTTCCAACTATTCTTTTGGTTTTGCAAGCTGGTAGCTAATAGGGTAACGATCACCTGCGTCAGCCATCACCTGAGCAAGGAACACAGCTCGAAGAGAGAGGAGAGAGATCCTCTCATCTTTTTTTTTCTATGGTCGTGAGTCTTAAGGTTGAAATCAAATTGCGACGCTAATACTAAGGACGAGAGTAACACCATAACTAAACGTACTAAGGTTACAAAGCAATGCCTGATAAACCATAGTAACCGCACATCTCCTCTCTTCAAGCTGCACAAACTTCACGACACTTAGAATTCGGCCAGCTTGTCCGAAACCCAATAGGAGCCAATGCGTTGCGTATAAGAATATTAACCAAGGGCGGATTTACGTTGAATCTAGGGTGGGCCCCGGCCCCCTCGGGATTGGTCCCAGCCCCTAGGACTTTAAGGATAATTTTCACAAAGTTTATTAGTATAACTTGTTCTGTAAATTCTATGATGTAATAGCTATGTGGTCTAGTGGAAACCATGCTTCACCCTTGTCCTCAAGCACAAGGGTTCAATCCATAGGTCCATATATTTGGTGTTTTTATTTTGCTTTATCAACTTTTTATACTTTATTAATTGAATCCCCCTATACAATTAGAAATAAAATTTCACCCTCTTTTTATTTAGGTTAATTAATTCTCAGTCCCAATTTCCGTTACCATTCCCAAAACCAAATGGAAAGAGTGATAGACAAAAGATATTTGGTGTATTTATTTTGCTTTATCAACTTTTTATACTTTATTAATTGAATCCCCCTCTACAATTATAAATAAAAGGTCACATTCTTTGTATTTAGGTTAATTAATTCTCAGTCCCAATTTTCGTTATCATTCCCAAAACCAAAAGGATAGACAAAAGTTTTAGTTTAGATGCTATTTAGAGTGATTTCGATGATCTAAAATAACGTCGTGTACTTATAAAATAATTATAATTTTTATTATTTAATTATTTTTCGGCCCCTAGTCTCGAAATTCTGGCTCCGCCCCTGTTATTAACCCATGGCCACTCACAGCCCCTTAAATTCTCCTAGGCCTCATTAATGCTCCCGGACTCATCGCCTCTATTGTTATGGACAAAAGACTCCATCCATATACTTGACTGTCCCAGGAAACCAACTTGCATTTCACCTTCAGGAAATTTGCTGTATCTTTCTTTTTGATGTCCCAGTGGTGAATGCAACAAGGTTCTTCTGTAGTGACAAAGATTAGGCCACTGGGTAGCCACGAATAGAAGGCACGACTGATAGTAAGGTTGGCACTGAATTAACTTCTCACATTGGTGATTAGTGGTGGAAAGAGTGAATCTTCGGCCTCCCTCGTGATCGGTGGCGACCTGCTGGAATTTACACTAACATTTGAAATTCCCTAGAACATCATCTAGCCAAATTATCAAAGGTTGATAGAATACCCGAATTTATGTCGATCCTCTTAAACTTGATGTGGAAATGGTTGGACGGTTAATATCTGAATGACGCCACTTAGTGCACGACCCGAGAGATTCTACATTCTTCCTGTTACACCTGATATTTATAAAAGTCAAAATGACTATTATACCCTTGGAGGAAAATTTTCAATTCCACCGTAGCATCGATGAGGACTAAAAATGTGAACTATCGATTCGAACGATGTTGAATTTCGATTGAAAACGAGTAAGTTACGGACGTAGGTTGGGTATCAACCGAGACCCAATGGAGTTGACTTTACTTTGTAATTGGGCCGGTTGTTGGATTGGGTTAAGTGTGGATTCAAGAAGGAAGAGTGGTTTGGCTCGTGAGCTGTAAGTTGTGAAATAAAAGGAATTGGGCCAAGCCCGAATTGAGAAGAGGTTGAGAAGAGAGGAAAGGAAAGGAAAGGAAAGGAAAGGAAAGGAAGAAGAGTGTTGGGCCTGGTGATGTGTTGGTCGCTGGGGAGAAGGAAAGAGGAAGAAGAAGCGGGCTTGTGGCCCGGCAGCTGAGAAGAAGATAGAAATGGGCTCAAGCCCGGGATGGAGGAAGAAGGAGTGCCGCTATAAAAAGTGCGGCACCGGTGACGCAAATACTAATTGGTCCACGTGGAACTGATGTTTTATGGGCTAACTTTACATAATCGGAGCCCAAACCTGATGACCCAAAAAGCTACCCAGACCGTCGTTAGTAAAAGAGATTCCGTCTGCATAGCCGTTTGGCCACTTGTTATTTTTTCAGTAAATTAATTGAAAATTTGATTTATCTTAAATGAATTTGTTTTCTTTTTTGTTTCTCCCGTAACAAAAAACGAAGGGAAAGGGAAAAGCGCCAGTCGTATTCCTCGAGTGTGAACAAAAAACTGCTTCGGCGAACTCTGCCGTCGTCGATCCGAACTTCACTCTCTACTACACGCCTCCAATTAACTCCTTCACTGTATTCCTTCTCCTAGGTGTCCAACAAAAACGACAATTCCTTGGTTCCAGGCGGCCCTCTGTCTCCATTGAAGTGTTGTGCCGACTGCCGACACAGACGATCCAAAGCGGAAGAAAGTTTGCATTGCCCTCCCTACGTAGTCCCTCGCTCTGCAACTCTCTCCGTTGAATCTTGGAAACCTTGGTACGTAGAGACTTTGCCTAACGAAGTCTTGGTAAGTTATTGTAAGCTATGGTATGGTATGAGATCCTTATGTAATGCTCTTGTTTAAGTATTCTAGTTAGGCGAACTCTTATACAATATATTTTTCAAAACAAAAATGACCAAGCTTGTTTGCAGGCAGGTGGACAATGAGAAGGAAGGTGAAAAATGGGTGAACTTAACACTTTGGCATTTGTGGCAGCATCTGGAGAATGATTGTGCAGTGGCTAATGAGTAATAACAGCTAGGAGAATGAGCCTTCAAGCTGTAATTCTTTTATACATTTCATAGTTGGTGGATTTATGATTTTTAAGAACTTGGCATTGGAATTGAAACCCACATCAAGGTTACGAGAATGTATATTTGGTCACTAGATCCAATGTGTTTTGGGTTTTGTATTCAGTAGATTTACTGGATGTGATATGAGTTTTTTTTTTTTTTGCTATTAAAACCAGTGGGGCTACATGGCAGCTGCTTCCTTCTTTGGTTAGTTTTTTCTTTTCTGGTTAGATTTGATCTTCTACATGTCGGAATTGTTTCATTCTATATTTTATAGTCTCTTTATGTTTGTAGCTACTGGTTGGTGCAGCAACTGTAGCCTGTAGGCTCTTGAAAAGGTATAGTATTTCATCTACCTGCCGCGTGAAAGGTGGTCAAGTATTTTTAAGAATTAAGAACAATAATATGGAATGCATAACAATTACATAAGAAGTACAGAATCTTCCAACACACCTAGCGAAGTATAGCATCGCATTTCTAAATGCGGTGTGTTGTTGCGTTCAGATTATGCTAACAATTCTGTCTAAAGACAACAGTTATACATGTCAGCTGCTTAAATTTTTGTACTTAGATTTCTGTCTTTTTGTTGTTAAGAAGAGTTAACCAAGATGCAAAATGGGATTGTTGATGAAGAGGATATGAATGTCTTGCAAAGAAAACTGGATGGACTTGTGATTTCATTCTCAACCTAGTGCAATCCCACTCTTCTTCGAGTGCTAAAAGGCAGAGACAATCGTAGGTGTAATGGGGTTTGATTATTCATCCAGATACGGTATCTATTGTATGCAAAGTAGCTAACTAGCTACAAGCCTACAACAAACAACAATGTTTATACAAGAAAATGAAAGAGCAATGGTTTCACTATAATGGATAAGCTCTGAAATCTGCGGCTGCAACTTCTGTCCCTCCCTCAACTGCTTGGCTTGATTCTCTCATTCCATTCCACTGCATTTTTTGGCTGGCTGGCCTCGACATATTCTAGCAGCAGTACTTGGACTCTCCACTGGCACTTTTTCCATTGACACAAGTGCAGTTTCTAATATTACAACATTCTCATATTCGAGCTGATAAAAACTCTTGTATTGCTTACATGATAATGGTTCACTTGCTTTACTCCATCCTCACTCTCTTCTTTTTCTACTTTTACTTCTTGTCGCAACTCTCAAGAAGTTCCTTCACATAGTCAATTGTGTCTCCATGAATTGAAGTTATGTCCATCTACCCAAGACACACAAACTTTCCCTTGTCAATGCCAAGAAAGAAACAACCCAACACACAAAAGCAAAACCAAAGAGGGGGAAACAAAGCACAGACCTTGCTGATCTTTGGGACAATTGATCTCGACATTGAAAGCTTGTTATTAAGTCTCTGCCTTCTCCTCCTATCAGCCATTAAATTCTTGGAAGGTTGTCCTTCTGTCAGGGAGTTGTATCACAACAACCATGGCAAGTTAATAAAATTCAGTGCTCTCGCGCTAAATACTACACTATCGATGGAAGCTTAGTGACGATTTCAAGCGCCTGCCACCGTCGTTCGAAGTTGAAACAAAAGAGCTGAAAAGGTCAGGAGGACATCTCATCGGCTAAGAAAATTCTCAGAATTCCCAAACCCAACTAACCCTAAGGTAAGAACAAGCAAACCTGACCAAGTATCGCCGACGCTCGAGTTCATAGAGTACATAAGGACAAAATTGACGAGAGACTTACCTTGAAGCCGCTGCCGAGCACTACCTTCACAACACTCTTGTCGCCACGGCGACCGACCACCACCTTAATCTTTGACGGAGCAGCGAGGAGAGGGAGAGGGAGAGGAAAAACCTCAATTTTGGGCACGGCTAGTACTGTGGCTACCGGTTTGCTGAATAATTGAAGGCGGAAACGCAAGCTGAACTTCAATGGAGCTGTTTGGTAGGGCCTAAGATCGAATCCACGACTGAGGAGTCGACTGAAGTCCTTGTGGAGAGTGCTCATCTACGACGATGAACTACTTCCCGATTGCTTCGTTTTCTTTCTCCTTGGTTTCTGGCGACCAAAATAAAATATCACTTAACTCGAAGAGACGAAGATGATGAAATTAATGGGAAAATTAACCCAAGTAAAAAACGTAGAAGACGGACGGAAAGAATTCCGTTTGCGTGGGTAGCTTCGAGTTCGACGGGCGGCGGTTCACCAGGTTCGGGCACAAACTCAATTAAAACCACCCCATGCCACGTCAATACTTACGTGGCCCAATCATATTCAGCGTCACCAGTGCCGCACTTTTTATAGCGGCACCGTAGTATTGGCCAAGAAAGAAAGGGGAAGCGGGCTGGAGGGCGGAGGCCCAGGCGAAAGAAGAAGGAGAAGGAGACGGGCCAGGGGCCCGATGCGGGGAGTTGAGGAGGAATCGCCTTCCTCCGGGAAGCTCGACCGGAAACAGAAGAGACAGAGAAGCAGTGGAAATCGAAAAGTAGAGCAGCAGCGGGAGTTTCACCCGGGGAATTGGGTAGCGAAAATGGCAATATTGAATTTTAATTAGGATTTAAATGGCTGATTTAATGTGAGGGTCGTAAATTTTTTGGGGATTGATATTTGAGCGAGAGGACAGGCAAAAAGAGAGGAAACCAAACTCCCTCTATAAAGCAGCACGAGACGAGTAAGAAGAAGAGAAGAGTCTGGTGCGTTCCCGACAACTTGAACGTGGACGTGGCAATGGAGGGGTCGACGCCATCAGGAAGAAGAGGGAGGTGGATCCGAACCAGAGTGGTGGCTCGTAGATGCTAGAAGAAGCCCAGGAGCTCAACGATGGTGAGAAGTGTTGCCGATGACTCCGACGTTGGCGTCGATCCCAACGTCGGTAGAGAGAGGAAAGACTTGGCAACTAAGAGGCCACGAATTTACCCACCGAAAGGGCCTGGATTTTGGGTTGTTCGAAGATGGCCTCCGAACTGTGGACCGAGGAGGGGCGATCAAGTTACTTTCGGCGAAGAGCTACAACGGCGGCGACTACTGGGGATTCGCTGTCACGGGAAGAAGGAGAGGAACCGGAGGAGCTTGGAGGCTATGGATTCGACGAGGAGGAAGAAGACGGCGACTGGAGGCGGGAAATTGTGGACGGCGTCGATGACCGATGGAGCGTGGAGGCCGGCGGCGGCAGGGTGCAGGTGAGATGTCGTCCCTTTTTGTTGGAACTAAATGACATGGGGTATAAAATTTGATGTATAATTAGGAGCGTTTATGCCTTTTGGAATTTGGGACGGTTTGGTAAAAATTAGAAAATCTAGGCACTGAAAAGCAATTTACCATGCTAGGAGTTATTCCGTAAATGGCAAATGTTTGGGTATCATAATGGAAATGTGCGGATTGGGACTTAATTGTCAAATTCAAGAAGTTAAATCTCCCTGTAGTGCCAAATTGTGCAAATCTGGAGGTTGGGGTTGAATTCGTAAAACCTAGGAACTTTGGGTATCATTTTGTAATTTGCCATATTGGGGCAAAAAGGTAATTTTTCCAGAATGTTATGGGGAATCCTAGGAAAGGTTAAATAGAGGAATATGAGAATTGAATTAACCATATTGGAGGTCGTTCAGCTAGTTATGCTTGGAGAGAAGTGAATTAAGTTTTGCCTAAATGCTTAATAGGAGGTGAAGCACGAGGAGTTTGACCGTGGAAGCTTAGACGATGAGGTGGATCAACCGGAAATAGAGAGGGATCGTGTCGATCAACCAGGTTCAGAAAATGAGGTGCGTAAAGGGGGTAAAATCTCCAACGAGGTCTTTTAGTTTATGTCTTTTATTTCAAGTAATGCTAGTTAATTTTTGAGTTTGCGCGATTATGTGTGTGAGGCTTCTCACCGTCTACTTAAGGTGGAGGCACGCGTTGTGCTATGTATGTGAATGTATGTTTTTATGGTAAGATAAACTCCTAGGCAGTTGGACCACTACAAGACGCGGTAGATGGTCGGGTCACTACTGGACAACGATACGTAACGCAGTACCATTGACTTCAGGATAAGAACACGGGACGACGATACGTAACCCGGTGAACCGTAGTAACAAGCATATAAGTTAAGGATAGAAGTAAATAACTTCTATGAGCTGAGGATAGGAGTAAATATTTTCTATTAGTTGTTTTGGAGTAAGCAGTTTTTGGTTTGAGTTATGTGTTGGTTTTCAAAAGGATCGGGTTGTTTCAGTTCCTCTACCGGATTATGTACGCTCTTCCTAATGGAGAGAAGAAGAGAGTGTTTGGACTCGGTTTATTGGGGACCACAATCCCAAACTTCTTTATATACAAGTTTCATCATGAGCTCCCATAAAACTCAAGGTGGATATGTATGTGATTTCCACTCATTTAGTTTTATATCCCATACAAGATATCTTTGAACTCCTTATTTGGATCACTTAAAATTATCCAATAACCAAATAGCAAATATTTAATTGTGTATATAAAATATGTGGCCAATTATTATTATTAGAAAATAAAATTTCCAAACAATCTACCACTTCGGCTGCATATTTTTCTTGAAGCAATTATATCACAAAATTCTTTAGGCACGCGTCGTATGCTATTTGTGCCTAGACATCTCATGAAACAATCTGGTTCACCTTGTGTATTGCAGTGGAACCAACGCAGCTTTAATCATGATATGTTAATGATTAAACCACCAAGATAAGCACACCAATACACTTAATTACATAGATCAAATATGGATGAGTGACATGAAAATTACTCATGCAATGCAATCTCAAACATGTCTATTTTGAACTCGTCAAACTTTAATCTTTAATGAGATCAACTGAAATTATTTCATACAATGTGATCATTGTATAACTGAAGGCACTTTAAATTCCAAAATAGAGTTTAGAAACATCACCTTATCATGCCAAAATTGATTTAGTCATCTATAAATGACTCCTGCTAAACCAAGGTACCATCTGAAATAACATGCATGCGAGCAATGTGCTCTTCGAAAACTTTAGGTGACAAATCTTTGGCTAATGGGTAAGCTAGCATTAGTCTATATAATCTAAATTTTCAATAGAAGGTTGTCAATTTTTAACCTTCTCTTTAACTCCTAGAAACTTGATGTCAATTACTATGCCTTCCGAACTCCTATGGTAATGATAGTGTATCACTATCAAATCATTGCCACTGTTAAATTTTAATGACTTTTCATTGCCATGCAACTAGAAGAAAAAGTCAAGAAATGACATAAATTAAAGACTCATAACAAAACTATGAACTTTACCCAACACAGAAAAATATTCTGATTAGTCATCAGGAGACAAGGAGTTTAGCTTATGTATCCTCCACTCCTAAAACTGTGGGTAAGGAAATTGTATGCGAAGAAGTTGATCCATAGTTGGAAGCTATTCTAAGGCATTTAGTAAGTTCTCCAGTATGTGAGGCTCCCGCTAAGAGGAGTAAGGAAAAGCAGAAGTTAGTTCGGGTACTACTCGAGTGAATTTGGTAAAATCATTTTGAGAGGTGGCAGATAGTCTGCCCTTTGAGGCTGAGTTTCAGCAGGTTATCAATGGGGTCAAGCCTCGAGTTTGGAAACAAAAAATTCCACAGGTTTAGGTTCATGATGTTGGACACGAATTCAATGTCTTTGGGCGGTTACTAAAATGGAGCTGGAAAAGTTAACTGGTAAAAGTAGGAAAAGTGGAAAGAAGTCTAGGCGTAAAGCCATTCCTTCCCAATGATCACATTATTTTGGAATGTGAGAGGGATTAATGATCCCTCCAAAAGGAATGAATTCCTAGTTGCAGCAAGTAAGTATAAGGTGGATGTGGTTGTTATGTTATAAAGAAGGGTTCATGAAATAAATGTTTCAATGGTGGTACAAGGTTTTCTTGAAGATTGAGGAAGCCTTTTGAACTATGTAGACTCTAATTTGGGAAGTATCTGGATCTTCTAGGCACCTCATGTGAAGCTTAGGGTTCTTCATCCAGGGAAGAATTTTGTTCATACATTGGTACAATCTGTAGATGGTGAGTCATGTTTTCTTACAACAATTTATGCTGCAAATGATGAGGATGAAAGACGCTGATGAGGAAATGAAATAGTTCAAAGTTGCACAGCATCCCCGGATAGTTGGAAGTGATTTTATCACTGTTCTGACATCTGAGGAGGTTTCTAATCATGATTCAGTCAATTCGAGTATGGAAGATTTTGGTGGTTGGATAACTGAAATGGAGTTGGAAACATATAGGGAAACTGGTCCAGTGTATACATGGACTAATAAGCAGCAAAAAAATCCCATAACTAAGAGACTCGACAGAGCTCTTGTTGCTCTTGTTAATGCAGAATGGTATACTCTTTTTCCTGATTGTCGTATTGATGTTATCCCTGCTCCTTTTTCGGATCACTGTGGCATTCTTGTGATATCTAAACCCCCATGAAATCACTCCCCCAAACCATATAAGTTTTTTGAATTTTGGATGGATCGCCTTGAGTTTATGGAAATAATGGCTAAGGCTTGATCTATTGATGTTACTGAATCTCCGTGGGAAATTGTCCAATCCAAGCTGAGAGAAGTTAAGAAGGCTCTGAAAATTCTCAACATAATTGAATATAATGATCTGAGTGTAAGGGTAAAAGAGGCAGAGGCAGATCTCACTTTATCTTTGTAGCAAAAATTTTCAACTCCTTCTGAAGATAATTTTGCCAAGGTTGTAGAGTTACACGCTAAATACAGTGAGTTTCACAAATCAAAAGAGAGCTTCTATAAACAAAAATCTACAATCTATTGGCTTCAATTAGGGGATAAGAGCACTCGATTTTTTCATCAGACAATGAAAGTGAGGAATGCACACAAAGCCATCCAGAAATTAATAACTGAAAAGGGGCAGGACCTGACCTCCACTGATGAGATTGTGGATGAGGTGGTTAGATATTACAAGTCTTTGTTTGGTTCATGAAACAACGAAGTGGTTTCTAACAGAGCAAGACTAGAGGAGGTTATTCAACTTAAGTTGGAGGAGGACCAAAAACTTTATCTATGTGCAGATGTAACTGCAGAAGATATCAGGAAAGTAGTTTTTGACATGGATTCTCATAAGGCTCCTGGACCTGATGGGTTTTCAGTCGATTTCTTTAACAAGGTTTGACACATAAGAATGTTGCTAGGCATAAATGCTACTATAGTTACTCTCATTCCTAAGGTACCCACTGCTCTCCATCTAAAGGATTTTCTTCCAATCTCTTGTGTGAATCTTATCTATAAGATAGTGGCTAAGATTCTAGCACATAGGTTGAGCCTAGTTTTGCCCACTGTTATTAGCCCCAACCAATATGCTTTTATCAAAGATAGGAGAATTATTGATAATATCATGCTAGCACAAGAAATTGTTAGTGGTTATGGTAGAGCACAACTCTCATCTAGGTGTGCCATCAAAGTTGACCTCTTGAAAGCCTTTGAATTTGTTCATTGGCAATATCTGTTCACTGTCATGGAGATTATGGGGTTTCCAGAACCATATATCAGATGGATCAAAGAATGCACTAGGACTGCTAGGTTCAGTTTCACAATTAATTGATGACTTTGTGGATTCTTTGCTGCTAAGACGTAGGAATTTGGGCGGCAGTGCTGGCCGTTGTGGGGCCGTGACTTCTTCCTTCTCTTATTCGGATTTTCTCTCTTTTTCCTTACATGATACGTCAAATGGAGGAGTTTTGGAAACCATTGGATGACCATGCTCCTTTCTTTATTATTTCCTTTTTTATTCTCATGGATTTCAAAATAAAAAAATATAAAAGCAACAAAACGGAGAGAGTGCTAGTGTTTATCCTCGACATAAATACGAAAATAAATAAAACCATTAATTGTATCACAACTATCCCTATGTAAGCATCTCTCAACACATAATTCAAGTTTTAGATCAACCCCATACTTTAGTTAAGAGTAGTGGTTACTTACCTTGTAGTTTGTCGATACTAAGAGGATGTGTCAAGAGAATAGAGTCTCATGTAGATGATGATGATCTAGAAATTCGAGTTGTCGCCTCGAGAGCACTTTTCTTTTTCATCCTTAAGCTGGACGCCAGACATGGTTTGCCTCCCATTAACGGCTCTTTCTCTCACGCCTTTGAGCTATGCGTAACTTTCAAACCCGTTAAGCTCCCCAACTAAGGGCTTCTTTGAAGTCCATCGTCAGAGGTGAAAACTCCAACTACATACCATCCTTTTTCCTCTTTGGGCTTGATGGTGGAGCACGAGGAAGATACCACCCTAATTTCCATCTTTCACTTTTTACCCCACACTTTGGTGATGCATATATTATAATTGAGATTATGTAGAAGCAAAAAAGTAATAAGGTGTAGAGGTTCCAGAAAGAGCTAGTACAACCCCTTTGCCTGGGTAGATAGGACGCTACGAACTCATAGTCCTCCAGAGATGCATCCAAGGGATCCAATCGAAGGAGTCAAGAGAGATCTGGCTTGACTCTATGATGTCCACCATGGTTTTTCACTTTTCCTCTTGGGCTCCATCTTTGGGAATGGAATCCTCCTGTTCTCCGCCAAGAGCTTTCTTGGAAATAATGAGTTCCTCACTCTCCACCTACACATCCTCTTGCTAAAAGTTAGAGTCCCCAAACAACTTCATTAAACTTTGAGAAGGTGTTGTAGGGGGGATCATTAACAGATTGTTCAATTTCAATGGTTGGGTCCCACCCCACGCTAATCGCGGGTCATGATGGGTAATATTTGTGCAAGTACGGGCGAGGTGGGTTGACCCATTTTTATGTGTTGTTTGAAAATAGAACAACGGTGTTTAACTCTTTTACAATAATACATAGAGAAAACACTTCTTAAATGAATGAGAAATATAGTAGAAGGAATAAATGAGTCTATATAGTTGAAAGATAGAGTCTTAAAATTTCCTTGGGATGAAAATATTATTTCAGAAAGGTCAAAAGAGGAGTGATGACTCGATATTTGCACATGTTTTCCCCTGTGTTTCTTGATCGTTTGAGCTTTAATTATCACATCTTTGGCCTATTTTACGCTAGGTTGTGTTCCTTTGTCATATTTCAGGTCCTAGCACATAAAGTGAAGCATAGGCGCAAAGTTCAAGTCAATCAGAGATCAATTGACAATTCGGGAGAAGAAACTCGGGCATGACCTGAGGAGAAAGGATTTCTACCTCACTTCATGAACAAAGAATCATGCAAGCTTGTTATGAAATGAAATAGGACGAGACTACGAGCGTCTGGGATCAAACGGCGACTGATTCGGAGTCCGGACGAGGGAGAAACGAAGCATTGAACAGGCTCGGCAGTGAAAACACGGGCAGTAGGCCTTCAGAACACGGCCGTGTTCTGTGACCGTGTTTTAACTGCCGAGAGCTGATTTGAGTTTGGCCAACTCGAGCTGAAAACACGGCGGCTGAGGCAAAGCACGGCCGTGCCCTCGACCGTGTTTTGCCCAGAATCGGGTTTTTTAACCCAAATTCGAGCCAAAGGAGAGGGAGAGCTGGGTTTTGGATCCCAAACACCCAAGGGACGAACCAAAGAAAGAGAGGGCGATTTGAGGGCATTCTAAGAGTGGAATTGGAGGATTTCTTCGCCTTGGAAGCTTGAGGAACAAGCCCGGACTTGAAGACTGATCATCTGAAGATTCTTACTGCAGTCTCTCTCTTCTCTATGGAGTAACTTCCCTTCACTTAGGTTTTGAGGAACCCTAGCTATGTATGTTTGATTGGATGATTGTATGAGTACTTTGACTTGATAATCTTGAGTTCATATTCAATCTATGCATGTTTTCACGATTCAATTCTGCTTTAGTCGAGATTATTGATTCTGCTTTGATCCTATGAGAGCGAATACCTGATTAGGTCAATAGAGCACCATAGATTGATAGTAGTGGATCGATTGCTTTAGTCGAGGGTTGATTCACTGCTTTGTATCGATTGAGAACCTCATTCGATAGAGGGAGTCTAGTTCAGAACGCCTTGATCGATTGTTCTAGAGAAGGATACGTCCCTCTAGGCAATTGACTCAAGAGGGCCTTGTTCCTTTAGTCGAGACTCAAGGTCTAGTCAAGGATTCTCCGCATTGTGAATGAAAGTGAAACAAGTTAGAGATCATCAATCGTTAATCTGGCTAGTGGCTAGGGGGAATCATACCTTAGTGAGTTCCCAACCTGTAATTAGATTAACTTTAACTGTAGTTTGCTAGAGTAGTTTTAGTTCTTTCATCTTAATCTGGTTTGCTAGATAATGAACTGAAGCTGAGTAATAGTAACTCTAGAGACCCGTGGATTCGATATTTATTACTTGAGCCACTATACTGCAGTCCCTTTCATTGGTTACACTTGGCCACTGTTAGGAGTTGTGTTTTAGCGAGTCAAGTTTTTGGCGCCGTTGCTGGGGACTTTCTAGATTATTAGGAAAGGCCGAAGTTTGTTACTTTAGCGTTTTTCTTTTGTTTTCCACCCTTGCTTTTCACTTGGGTGTTTTTGTTTTTGTTGGTGCAGATCTGAATCATGGATCCTCATGGCTTCTCCAACCATTGGGGGTATCCACCACCATCCGAGTGGTATTACCCCGAGACACCCTGGAGCAATCAAGGAGGAGAAGACTATGGATCCGGGTTCCAGTACCAACCCCCTTTCTATGGAGAACAATCTGACCCCTGGGCATATCAAGGACAATCTCATTACCAAGAAGACTTCCTCCCACAACCAGAAGGGCCATCAGCGCTGGAGTTACCCATGGCGGCCTTCACGGGCCATTCTGCAGAGCCATGCTACACTCCACAGCCAGATCCAAACTATGAATTGAGGCTTCTCTTGGAGCAGTTTACTCGAGCCTGTGAGAGAACATGCTCCAGGATGGATCCTCAAATCCAGGCCCTTCCCTCTTCCGATCCCTCATATCTCCGTGATATGGAGGAGGCTGTTCAACGCTCAGCGAAGCAAACAGAGTGGGTTGAGCAAGTTTGTGCACAACTTGCTCAAGATCACCCTTCTGCTACCATACAAGAAGAGGAGGAGGAAGAAGAAGGCTACACGGACATTAGGGAGCACACAGAAGTTGTCACGGAGAGCTCCCGTGATGATCATGATCAGGAATGTCCTGTCGTAGCCGACCACCCTTTCCCACATCCCACACTCCGCTTTGAAGAGGTGGGCATGAGTGAGGAGATGCAAGAAGATCTCATGAAAGAAATTGCTTGGCAACTTGCTCTCCAATCCGTGCTAGAAGAAGAAGAGCAAGAAAGGGTGCAGAAAGAGGTTGTGGAGGATGACGAAAGCGAAGCAGGAGGAGTTCTTGATCATTTCCCAGGGGTGATACCACATGAAGAAGGAAGGGAGGTTGAAGGAGCAATTGGCGTCCAGGCCGAGGACGAAGTTGAGGTGGAAGAGGCTTGCACCGGCCATGAGTTACATGTGATATCTCCACCAAACTTCGAGGAATTGCTCAGCAAGGACCCATTTGCAGTGTCTCTTTGCCAGACCAAGGCCACATCGACATCGGTCCCTCTTGGTGGACGCGATGGTGGCCAATCGATGCTGTCTTATCTGGTTTGGGGCAATGAGACGAGAGAAGAGAAGAAGAGGTCTCGAGGGTGGAGACTTCATCTGCATCAAGTACACGAGCCTTCATCACCTGCCACACCACATGCTCGTGACTTGAGACTCCACCTCATCGACGAGAACCTCAACTTCAAGGAGGTTCTAGCATGGACCGAAACTTAGGAGCCATCGTCCGGCTCACGACGTGAAAGAAGCGCTTGTTGGGAGGCAACCCAACCAGTCGGTTTGCATTTCTTTCTCTATTTATCCTCGGTTGAGTCAGTTTTGTTATTTGATTTTAGAGTCAATAACTCAACCTTTGTGAGATTTTGTGTGGTGTTTGTGTTCTGATTACTCTCTCTTCCTGGAATGCACCGCCTGCCCCGTCCATCATCATTCACCCTTGATCTGGTAACTTCGTTCTACCCTCCTTATCTTTCCTCCATTGAGGACAATGTCGTGCTTAAGTGTGGGGGGGTGTTCGATTATGTATGCGGGTGAATGTTTGGTTGTTTGTGTGCTTGGAGCCTAGTCCACTGTCCATATTTTTAAATTTGAGGGCTCCAAGTACGTGTTTCCTTGCAAATCTCCTGCTCAGTATGCTTTGAATTGACAGTCTCTATAGTAATGTGCAACCTAGGGAGGTAGTGTAGCACTATGGAGGATGTTGAAGTATAAGATTTTTCCTATCTAGCTCTTTGCTGTGCCAGTTGATTTTGTGAATTTGTGGAGCTAGGACCGTTGAATTCATGTGGTAATGGTGACTCTATGTGGATTGTGTTTTGGACTCGTGTATCGAACAGGGTGCTCATATAGAAAATGGGAAGCAGTTGGTCCTCCATGTCGAAATCATTGAAATCTTAAACATGGGGTAAGCCCAACGTGTGTGGCACCCTTCATTGCACAAAATCGGGTTTTGGAAGAGATTTTAGTGATCCTTAGTGGGGTACTCCTACAAGGTGAAGCTAAGCTGTCTCTAGTACAAGTAAAATTTTCACCCGTTGAACGGTTTGCCTACTTGAGGATGTGTTTTTAAGGGCACGGATAGAGCTTCCGACCCCCCTTAATTTCATTGACCCTCCGCACGAGTTGAGGAAAAGGAGTTAAAAGAAATACTCTGGCGAGCGCCAGATGTACAGAAATTGCTCTTGCTCGACTAATAAGGGTCGACCGTGCAAAAGACTGCAGTTGGAACCCCCGCTAAGTGAATAAAAAGGAAAAAAAGTAAGTAAAATGAAAGTGAAAAAGGGGTTCCAACGGTGAAATGAAGTGAAAGAGCACCCCGGTACAACGAGTCCTTAGTTTTGAATGGTGTGAGTCCCTTTATCCATGAACTGACTGTCTTACTTCTACTTCTTCTCATGATCCTGGCTTGAGTCTAGTACTCGCATTGAGAAAGATAGGGGACGTCTTTGAAGACCAGTTGACCTCGTAAGCTGCTTTATGATCTAGAAAGTCCTCTACCGACGATCGGGGTTGTTTGTTGCTATAGAGGTCTGGAGAGCTGCATTGGTTTGAGTTAGGTTTGCTTGGGGACAAGCAAACGGTTAAGTGTGGGGGGATTTGATGACTCGATATTTGCACATGTTTTCCCCTGTGTTTCTTGATCGTTTGAGCTTTAATTATCACATCTTTGGCCTATTTTACGCTAGGTTGTGTTCCTTTGTCATATTTCAGGTCCTAGCACATAAAGTGAAGCATAGGCGCAAAGTTCAAGTCAATCAGAGATCAATTGACAATTCGGGAGAAGAAACTCGGGCATGACCTGAAGAAGAATGGATTTCTACCTCACTTCATGAACAAAGAATCATGCAAGCTTGTTATGAAATGAAAGAGGACGAGACTACGAGCGTCTGGGATCAAACGGCGACTGATTCGGAGTCCGGACGAGGGAGAAACGAAGCATTGAACAGGCTCGGCAGTGAAAACACGGGCAGTAGGCCTTCAGAACACGGCCGTGTTCTGTGACCGTGTTTTTACTGCCGAGAGCTGATTTGAGTTTGGCCAACTCGAGCTGAAAACACGGGCGGGCTGAGGCAAAGCACGGCCGTGCCCTCGACCGTGTTTTGCCCAGAATCGGGTTTTTTAACCCAAATTCGAGCCAAAGGAGAGGGAGAGCTGGGTTTTGGATCCCAAACACCCAAGGGACGAACCAAAGAAAGAGAGGGCGATTTGAGGGCATTCTAAGAGTGGAATTGGAGGATTTCTTCGCCTTGGAAGCTTGAGGAACAAGCCCGGACTTGAAGACTGATCATCTGAAGATTCTTACTGCAGTCTCTCTCTTCTCTATGGAGTAACTTCCCTTCACTTAGGTTTTGAGGAACCCTAGCTATGTATGTTTGATTGGATGATTGTATGAGTACTTTGACTTGATAATCTTGAGTTCATATTCAATCTATGCATGTTTTCAAGATTCAATTATGCTTTAGTCGAGATTATTGATTCTGCTTTGATCCTATGAGAGCGAATACCTGATTAGGTCAATAGAGCACCATAGATTGATAGTAGTGGATCGATTGCTTTAGTCGAGGGTTGATTCACTGCTTTGTATCGATTGAGAACCTCATTCGATAGAGGGAGTCTAGTTCAGAACGCCTTGATCGATTGTTCTAGAGAAGGATACGTCCCTCTAGGCAATTGACTCAAGAGGGCCTTGTTCCTTTAGTCGAGACTCAAGGTCTAGTCAAGGATTCTCCGCATTGTGAATGAAAGTGAAACAAGTTAGAGATCATCAATCGTTAATCTGGCTAGTGGCTAGGGGGAATCATACCTAAGTGAGTTCCCAACCTGTAATTAGATTAACTTTAACTGTAGTTTGCTAGAGTAGTTTTAGTTCTTTCATCTTAATCTGGTTTGCTAGATAATGAACTGAAGCTGAGTAATAGTAACTCTAGAGACCCGTGGATTCGATATTTATTACTTGAGCCACTATACTGCAGTCCCTTTCATTGGTTACACTTGGCCACTGTTAGGAGTTGTGTTTTAGCGAGTCAAGGAGCAATACATGTAGATACCGATGCATATCATGATAGAAAAAGGTCGGGAACGGGGCGGACATTGGATGCGGGGCATGTCAAAAGTTATAGCCATGTCCTGCCCTACACTACTACGGGTCGGATAATATCGCCCTAATTAGATCGGGGCAGGTCGAGTTGCACGAGTCATGTAAGAAATTGCCATAACCCTTGAGGAAGGGTATGGGGAAGTTCAAAAACTCATTCTCACTTGCTATATTAATGGTTCCCATCTATAATTAGGTAAAATCTCTAGTAAGACATCATCCATCCATCATAAGTAAGCCACTTTCCGAGACTAGGATTCAGGGAGGATTAGAAGGGCCCCACTATTAAGGCAAGTCATATTAAATCAAGGGATTGTATTACTTTGAGATAGTAACAGGGCAAGTCATATTAAATGTCATGAATAGATCATTCACCTCCAATGCTTGGGTCTCGCCTAGTGATGGCAATCGAGCAGGGCGGGACGGGTATCTCAATATCCATGTCTCACCTCACGTTACCGCAGGTTGGGGCGAGTCGATCCACTCTTACATGTTATTTGAAAAAAAAAATATGCAAAATTTTACATTTTATGATAAAAACGAAGGGAAAATACTTTATGAATGAAAAATAGTAATGATAGAATGGACAATTGAATCTAACTAATTGAAGAAAAGATAAAAGCAATACACATAACCCAATCCAAACTACTATGGATCGGATAATACCCGCCCCAAATAGATCGTGAGTCGGGTAGCACGGGTCATGAAATTGACATACTTGTGAGGAAGGGCAACGGGAAGTCTGAAAACCCATTTTCACTCGCTCTAGATAAGGTGCATAACTAAATCTGGACCCTTGATTCAGAAAATCCAGATCTAAGGGTGGAGAATTAAGACATTTTTATTTTCCCTTGTTTTCTAAATTGGCTCATATCTTCTTCATTTTAACTCGAATTTCAATTTTTTTGCACAGATGGAACGAGTCATTGTGCCTACAAATGATATCCATTTTCAATATTTTTTGAGAAATTTTTTTCCCTCTCGTTACCAACTGCATACCATATGATATCTTCTTCGTTTTAAAGCATGGTCCATGAAACTGTACCAGATATCGTACCGAAAAAGTCAGTGTTATGATATTTTATGATAAAATCGTGGTTTAACCCTAGTTTAACCGTTAGACCGTTAAATTCCACCTATCGGTTTAGCCTCCGATACTGGTATTTTGTTGTTGAACCGCCGGTACGGTACGTTTTCAAGGACCATGTTTTTAAGTCGTTTTTAAAAATTTTGCACAAAAAGAATGAGTTCATCATGATCTATTAGATCTAAAAATTTCTGGGTGAACAAAATACAGGACCAAAAAAATACCAAACAATACCACCATGGTACGAGATGGTATCTTGTGGTACACAATGTTAAAAGTCATAAATGACTGTTAGTATACTCCTATTATCATGTATTCAACCACCATGGTACTCATATGATATGCTCTTATTTCAATACCAGTCAATACCATATGGTATATAGACTAATAAAAAATGACTCAATTTTTTTTGTTCCAAAAATTTATCAAAGTGGATATCATTTTGAAGAGTACAATTAATCTGATCTAACTGTTCAAAAAAATTAAATTACGACTTAAAACGAGTGAGAAATTGTTCGTTAAAGATTTAAGGAGAGAAATTAAATGCTTTCTTAGAGAGATGAGGAACACTGATATGGTGAATGATGATTGGGTTATGCATGGTTACTCATCACAAGGTTACTGTACTATAAAAATAAGGGTTAATAGCATATTAGAGCAACATGTACTATAAAAATAAGGGTTAATAGCATTTTATGCCCCTCTATTATGACAAATTAACAAACGTACCCTTGTATTATATTTTCGCACAAACGTACCCTTCTACTATCGAAACTTAACAAAAATACCCTTCCATCCAAAAATCTGTTTATTAACCGTTAAATGGGTTGGAAATTACCCAATTACCCCTGACTTATATTAAAATTCATTTTTAACCATTTTGTCCCTGTCAAAAGAAAAACTTACACTGTACTTCAACGCCGGCCGATCAGAGCACAACCGAAGTACGAACCCCCTAGTACACCTTATTCCGCCAAATAAACCCCCAACTGCTCCTCCGCTCCCCAAACCCCTCTTCTGTCACTACATGCTACTGGATTATATACCAATATCCACAAAATTCCTCAACCCATACACCACTAGAATGAACTTTGCTATTGCTTATTTCTTAAAAGGAGAAACGCATTGGAGTTAGATTACTCTATTAGCAGAAGTCAACACCGCGTGATCAGAGGGTCAATTGGCGAATAATTGAGAAGTTTCATTCTCACCCACATATTTCTGCAACTTTTGAACTCTAATCTTGCCGCTGCCGTCGAAGTACGCCCTCGTCGAATTCCTCTCCTGCCGCTGCAGAGGAGCATTTGGGTGCCGATGACTGGCTGGCGTCGGAGGTGGAGTTGATCGCCAGCGGAGTATATAGTTGGGGCGGGTTTTGTTGAAGCTGACCACGAACGACGGTGGATGGCGGAGTGAATGAAGAAGGGGAGTGTTCGACGATAGAAGGGAGAAGGATAAGAATTAGGTTAAGTTTTGTTTTTACAGGAAAAAGAAAGGTTAAAGAATAAATTTCAGTATAAGAAAAGGGGTAATACGGTAATTTTTCTCTCCATTTAACGGTTAGTAAGCGGATTTTTGGATGGAAGGGTTTTCCTGTTAAGTTTCGATAGTAGAAGGGTATGTTTGTTCGAAAATATAATACAAGGGTACGTTTGTTAATTCGTTATAATAAAGGGGTATAAAATGCTATTAACCCTAAAAATAAATTAGAGGAACATGTACGCGAATTTGCAGGGGTATAAAAGCTATTATTCCTAAATAAAATTAAATATCATTCAAAGGAGAAACCATCAAGTTACAATCATTTCCGGAAACCGATTTCCTCTTCCTTAACGGAAATGTTGAGGACAATTGCCAAATGTCCTGCAGCAACTCAGCCATGTTGAGCTCAAAAGCAGTTGTTTTACCAGGTCTGAACATGGACGCCAAGGGTACCAATCACCATTCATCCCATGTGATTACGAAGTCATTCCACATTGCAGCTGCCATTGATTCTCTCAGTGAGAAGGCGATTTCCTCCTGTACAGAGGAACCTAACTGCATAATATCAGGCTGAGCATCGAAGTCGGAAGTTTCTTCTTCCACTGCAGCAACTGCTTCAACACTGGCAAACAACCAATCGTTTCTTTCCTCACGTCTTACAAAATTGTGCAACACACAGGCAGCAATGACTATATCCCTTTGAATCTGAAACCCATACTGTGTTGCAACTTTGAGTATGGGAAATCTCCTTTTAAGAGTGTCGAATGACTTCTGGATGGCATTTCTAAGATATGAATGCCGATGATTAAATAGTTCCCTTGCAGTTCTAGGTAGCTTATTAGCACCCCTAAATTCATGAAGGTGATAGCGAACTCCTGGATATGGCGCAATAAATCCTTCCATGTTTATGTACCCATTGTCCACCAGATAGTATTTTCCTGATCACATAGAAATAAAATAAAATAAGAACTTCAAACACCCAGTTCTAGTCTTCTAGACTCTCAAGACCACCATGAAACACCGCATTTCCTACAATAATAGAGAACAGAGAGATAACTAACCTTCGGGAGTATGAGGGAAATTCTGATTAGGATCATCAAGGACTGCTCTTAATACACGTGAATCCGCAGCAGACCCTTCCCAACCTGGGTAAATGAAGATGAATTGCAGGTCGAATGTACAGGCAGCAAGTACATTTTGTGATAAGAATCCTTTCTTATTGCGAAATCGAGATTGGTCTTTGGCTGGTACATGTGCAGGAATGTGCATGCCATCTATGACCCCAATACAATTCTGAATGATTAAAAGAACTTGAAAGTAAGTCGCTTATTGTCATGCATGCATACAGAAGAACCAGAGGGGAGGAGGAATAGCTTTAAAAAAAAAAGTTTGCAGGCAAATCATAAACAAACCTTGAAATATGGATGCAATCTCCTGCTGCAAAGAATTTCAGGGGAAGTAGTCTCAGGTGCTGGCTGTAAGAATTCGCGTGAAAGTGATTTGATCGACTTTAGCACATTATTGAAATAACGGCTTATGGTTTCGCCTGAATGCTGAAACCTTTCTTGAATTACTCGGTTGCGCTCATTATGACCTATGATGTTCAAGAAAATTGCCAGTTGTTCCTCTATCATAACACCACACGTATCACGCAATAAACCTCTCTGCCGAAGGATGCTACATAACTTGTGAAAGACATGTTTATCCATCCGAAACATCTCCCTGCATAATTCATGAGGACCATCTAGTACTTGAGTCATAAAGCTACCTTTGCCATTGGACGAAGCAAGCGGAGGTTGCCTAGTTAAACTGTTAAAATAGTAATATCCAGCAGCTGCTGCAGCTAATTCCATCTCGTCGAGTTGCAAGTCAATGTCATCCATGTTTGCCCAAGTATCTGTAGAAACTGAATTAAAAATACAGTGGGAAGCACACCATAATACAAGAAATGGAAATACATAGTTTTTAAAAGAGAACCAACTCTTCAGTGCATAACAATTGCCAGCAAAAAGATTCATTCAAAAAGATAACTCTCACCGAACTGTGCAAAGTATGCTTTTCGTTCATGCCCAGCAGAAAAAGGGAAATGGCAAATCACGAAACCACGTGACAATTAACTTGATGCATAAGGTAACAACAAATTAAAGATCCTTTCCGTTTAAGTCTCAGTTAGTTACAAGAAAGGGGTCCGCCTATGGTTTGTAACCACACTTTGGAGCTGAAAGAAATGAACTACTCCTATGACAGATGCCTAAGTTGTTCATTTAGAGCTGGCACTATACTTTCCCTGCAACCATGGCAGCCGTCTCTCGCTCATGAGAGATATGAAAGTCTCCCGAGCATTAGGGTTCTCAAACATATCCAAGGCAAAAAAGTAAACCTGTGGATCAACACCCTGCATCTCATCTAATACTTTGATACATTTGCTAATTGAAAATTGATCCTCACTCTTCATGATGGCAGCTGCCCGCAATTTCGAAGCTGCAGCGATTTCAAGCATGGCATCCACAATAGCATCACCAGTGGCCTTGCGACCTCTCTTACGACCAGAACCAGCAGGTGTCCCAGATGGCCGCTTGTTGTGTCCATCCATCGTGTTTGCACCATCAGCAGAACCTGAAGAAACATCCTCATCCCCATAAGCCATTGGACCATTAGGATTCACAGACATGCCTCGTTAATATTACGACTGCCAATCCCGGGGGGGCATAAAAGTCCAGCTGTCTGTAAAACAAACAAACAAAACCTTTCGCCAGCTTAGCTACCAGAATTCAAATAGAATCCTTCACAGCACTTTTATCTGTATAATCCGAGAAATGGTCAAACCACAAAAACAAGATTAGAAAAGAAGAAGAAGATGAAAACAATGGTATGTCGAGCTAATGCCATGATAATGATGGTTTACCTAGCTTTTAGACTCTTCAGGATATCCAATACAAGGGAATTCTGATTCAGTATGTGTAACTTCCCAAACCCATTCAATAAATTAAGGGGAAAAAGACTCTGATATTCAGCAACAACAGAAACAGAGGACTAGAAAGATCATCGACAGTAAACTGAAAGGAAAACTAGAATCTAGCTAACGAACAACAAATAGGAAAACAAAAGTTCACAACCCCATATGCATGCAGTCAAGAGGCTGAATAGCAATGCACAGAAAACGAATTTGATTTGAGATCGCGGATCTCGCATTCGTGCTGTTCGCTGCAGGGGAAAACTGAAAGTAGAATGCTCGGGACGGGGAAAGCTAAAGAGCGGAATCACAATAGAAACTCACTAGCTGGATCAGGACTTCGGCTTCCAAGTAGAGCTTCAGGAATCAGTTCACAGTAGTACAAGTCGGGGAAGAGGGTTTTGGTCCTTTGGAGATCGTCAAATTTCTAGGGTTTAATTTCCCCTCCACTTTGGCATGCGTTAACTTTCCGGTAGCCTTCTCCTTGACCGCAATTAGTGGGTAAATTGCATGTTTGGTCACTATAATTACAAAATTGTTTCACGTTTGTCATTAAAAAAAAAATTATCGTCATTTGTGGTCACTGAAATGAGTTTAACAGTCAGTGGCGGATGAGGCCACCCCAGGCCCCGGCCCAGCCCTTCTCTCGATCCGTAGTTAGTATAGTCGATATAATTTTTTTGATTTTAGGCATTCGGTCCAGTGTTATTTTATAATAAGATTGGGTATAACTAGAAAAATGATTCAGATGAACATATTCAAATCACTACTCTAAATTTAGCCTAGAAATTTCAGCCCCAAAGATTATGCGTCTAAAAAAACAATGAAACCTAAAATTCTAAAAGTTTAAAATGAAAAATACTAAGAGAAATATGAGGTTTGTTCCCTTAAAAAATTACTAGAGCAGCTGGTGGATGCAGGGATAGACACACAATACAAATTGATAAGTCGATTGATTTGTCTAGTGTTGATGTTGCTCATTTCAACAACTACTACGAAGAGAACCTTTTCAACAATGAAACATGCGAAAACTGATTTTCTCAACAAAATGAGCGATGAATTTCTCGCCGATTGCTCTGTAAACTCCATTATTGATGCATTCTCTTAATTAAAATACTATCTGGTACAATTTAAATTGCAAAAAAACTATAATCATTATTTTTTTTACGGTTCTAATTTTCTAATGAAATGCGGCCCAGTGCTTCTCTATGTTCTGGATTCGCCGCAGTTAACAGTTCAAGTTCATTCACTAATCATTGCCTTCTGTCATTCTCCATTAATGATTGCTAATAGGGCTAATATAAGTTCCTAATTAGCCAATTATAACCCAAAAAGTTTAAAACCCACTCTAGAGGGGGGAAATCCAAAACTACCACTGTTTAAAATTTTGTTACAAAAATACCACTCATTCCCAATAATTTCCAAAAATACCACTCTTCCCCATAAACCGCGCCTCGAAGGCGCGATTCTCAGTCAAACCGCGCGGGCAAGGGGCGATTTGCCACTGGGCAGCTGACAAAACGCGCCTCCACGTGGCGGCCCATGCAACCGCACGATGGGTAGGCGATCTGACAGCCTAACCGCCTGCCAGCGGAGCGATCTGCGTCGCCCACGGGAAACCGTTGCCCTCAAGCGCGGTTTGCGCGATGGGAAACGTTAACCGTGTGCTGGAGGCGCGGTGTTGCATGGGCTAAAAAGAACAAACCGCCCCTACAGCACGCGGTTTCGTCCCTATATAAACTCATCCCTTCCTCCCATTTTCTGCACACCAAACCCCCCATTCTCCTCTCTCTCTCTCTCTCTCTAAGTTCCTCACTCTACCCATCCCCCTCCCCACCAAAACCCTTGGAAGTAGTTGTTTTGTTGGTTGTGGTAAAATCCGATCTGCCTTCAAAAAACTTTTTCTTTGGTTTTCACTAAAAAATCGTCGAATCTCTGTCCGGATTCTGAAAAAATGGCTGATTTCATCCAAGAAGAGGGTATTTACTATGATGATTATCAAGCGGTACGTACTCATTTTACCCAATTTTTGTTGTTGTTATAATGGTTTATTTAATTTATATACTAATTGATTTATGTTGTTGTTATGCTATCGTAGGTTGGGCCGGATGTTGATATATACAATCAACGATATTATGTTGATCAAGGACTGATTGATCCGACTATTTTATACGATCAATTCAATCGTCGTTCAAGAGACGTTGGGAATGACCACAAGGTACATATTATTTATCATCACTTGTAATTTTTATTTTGTTAACGTAATTTATTTGTTTGTACAATAAATTACTTAATTTTTAATCGTATTGATTATTTTCAATAATTTAAATCAATACAATAAAACACTTATTTAGACTCTTTATAAAGAAATGCATGTCTAAGGAAATGGGGTCTTAAGCGATCATCATGATCCTCCCATTACCTGTAAAAATCGGGTTCTAAGCGATCCTCGGATCCCCCTTTTCCTGTCAAACAGACTATTTTTCTAAGGAGATGTATACCTCTCCGAAGAGTCTTACGAGTGTACTTACATTGCTTTAAATTATTGAAAACAATCAATACGAAGTACAAAATAATATATTTGATTTTATGTGTATGTGTACAAAAAATAATTTTACTTAAATTTCGAAAATGATTTTAGTTATATTAAAATTAATGTTTATTAGATAATGTATATTTCTCGGAAACTACCTTGATTTAACTAAAAATGTAATTAAATGTCCTCCTGAGTAGTAAGGAGGAATTCCTCATTCCACAGCGACCCATCATGTCTGTTTGGATATCGATACACCATACGATCAACTCTTCTAGTGCCATCCATGCAGGTAATCTGAGTGCACATTTGATGGAGCTCTTCAAGCATCGGTCTCGTACGGACCTTCATTTTATAAAAATTGCCACCCACGTAACTTACACCCTTTCGGTCTCTTCCGTGTAACCATTCCACCGCAACCCAAGTGTGCACCTTTGGAACGCCATCTGCAATAAAACTGTAATTAAGTTACTAACATAAAAATCACAAAGGAAAATGAAAAGTAATACAAAAAACTAACTTACGAATTAACGTTAATCGCAAAAACTAAATAATTTAAAGGTGTATAACTGAAATTTGAAGAAGAAGGAGGAGTGGAGTGAAGATTTTGAGTTTTCTGGACCTACCTTTTATAGGCAAATTTTACGCTACAAACCGCGCGGGGGGGGGGGGGGGGGGGGGGGGGGGGAGGTTTTAGTCTGCCATGCAGCCCCCACCTTTGAACCTCCTGCATGCCGACATGTCGGATGTTGGGTGACCAGGCACAAACCGCTGGTGGGGGGGAGCGGTTTATGTGTCGACATGGTAAACCGCTTCTCTGTGGAGCGTTTTACCATGCCGACATGTAACCGCTCCCTGAGGAAGCGTTTTGTCGTAGGGAAGCCATGAAAACCGCTCTTTCGAAGAGCGTTTTTGTCAAAATAGGCAAACCGCTTGTTGACCAGGCAGTTCTATGGTAAACCGCAGCCTGGTTGTGCGGTTTCTTTATTAACCGACCCTTAGTGGAGCGGTTTTTAATAAACGGTGGTATTTTTGGAAATTCTTGGGAATGGGTGGTATTTTTGTAATTTTTTTAAAAACAGTGGTAGTTTTGGATTTTTCCCCTTGAGGGGTGTACAATGGTCTGGTCTAACATAAGTGCCTAATTAGCCAACTTTAACTCAAAAAGTTTAAAACCCGCCCTAGGAGTATGCAATGGTCTAGTCCGTACCGGACCGCACATGATATAGTATAATGTGGCGCGGTCCTTCTTTCTCATGAATTTTACAATTACTAAAGAAATGATGGACCAAGCTGATTTTTTGATCGGACCGAATCGAATCAAATGGACCTAATGCAATGATTGTCCGATTCTTGATTCTAAAATGTCTTTCACTAATGGACTACTGTTCTCATGAGTTTGATCGGTCAGGACCAGACCGAACCATTGCACACCCCTACCCGACCCATCACGTCATTATACCCACTAACATAAGATACCCAAACACACGAACAAGAGCTTGACCTAGTGATAATACCACTAGTCTAGAACCTGAAGATCCCAAATTCGAATGTAGTAGTACCTTAAAACAACTCTACCTCCCAATGGAGAGCCTCCTACCCTGAAGTAGCTTCCACCACCGCCGTCGCCTGCTTGAAAGGACCAACGTTGTTGGCAAACACTCTGGTCCGCTACGCCACCGCCAACATTACCCCGGAACAGTGGCGGACCCAGGATTCTTAGAGAGGTGGTTCAATATAATAAAATTAAAAAATAAAAATAATCCATAAATTATAAAAGTTCTCATTTCTTACAATGAGCCACGACGGCTTTCCATACTATGAAAGTACATCAATGGCCAAGTAGTATCCTTTCCTGTCTCCACCATTCGCCTAGCTACCTCATCGATTCCTCGCAGTCCCTTGAAGGTCTCATCTTGCTTGACATGATAAATGTAGCCGCTTACTTTGCCGGCGGTGTGAGAAGAGAAAGAAAGAGGGATTGTCCTGTGCATGTGAGAGAGTTTTTGGTTTCATTTATAAATTGTAATCGAGATAGGTATATGGTTTCTTTTATAAGGATATTAGTTCTATTACAATCAAAATTGGAATTGGGTGGAGGATTCAATAAACTTTCCGTATAAGGAAATTATTTACACATTAATAAATTTCTGTATACAATACGTTCTTTAGCAAAGTTATAACAATAATATGTTCCTAATCTGATGGAATGATTATGAGTCTACTATAGAGCTGTGTCAAGAGTTCTTGTGTTTGAATTTTAGTACTGACGAACCTTACTTTTTTATCGAAATTTTTTTTGGAGGTGTGTCAATTGACACACCACCCTATAACATAGGTCCGCCCCTGCCCCGGAAATTCGTTGACTGATGTTCCACATACGGAAGTCTAAAAGAAAGATGGCGGTTTTGAATGGAAAGGAGGTGAAGGATGATCCTCTCACCTCTACCAGCGTTGTTTCTCAAGTAGGAGGCCTTTTGAAAGCGCAGCAGAACAAGCATGTTGGCATAGGACAGTCCAATTACACTGTGGCCAAATGGGACTCCGAGAACATCGTCGCTCTATGATACTCACTTCCCTCCCTCCCTAACGCCTCACCAATCCTGGTTAGCACCCTCAAGTACATTCACTTAACAATCGTGGCCTCGAATCTCAACAGGCAGATCAAAGTCTCCACCCCACTTGCTTCCTCCCCCATCTCGTTACCTTCCCTCCATCACAGCTATTCTTCAATAAGTTGATGACCCATGTCATCACCAACATTACCAAGCAAATTGGTGGCCACCAGAGGTGCCAATTTTTAATACAATCCCTCCACTAAAATATCCAACTAATTCAATCCATTTAGATCCACTCCAATTGGATTGGTGGATTCATGGATTGATCATTGATCCATGGATACAAATAGTAAGTTACATTTTAGTACCTAAAATTTTTATATTTTATATTTTTATACAAAAAATATCATTGGATTTTTACATTTTGGTACCTAAATTTTTTATTAGGACATTTTAGCACCCCCAACTTTTCAAAATTTACATATTGGTCCAAGACTTAGATGTCATTTGGATTCATAAATCAATCCACCAATCCACTTGATCCATGGATAATCAACCAATCCATGGATCCTATCCATTTGTCGGACTAGAGTGTTGGCCAGCGACAGTGGTGCATATGAGGTAGGGGTTTTTCAGTTAGTTCAAATAAAGGAAGAAAAGACAAGGGTCGAGTCATCAGTTGGGTTGGGATATCTTATGTGGCGGGTTTTAATGATGTGGAAGATTGAGTTTTAATCTTTTCAAGTTAAAATTGGTTAATTAGGCATTTCTATTATTCACATCATCGAAAAATTAACGTTGTTAACAGAGACTGATGGAAGGTATCAGTAGTGACCAAACTTGGATTGTTAAACTAATTTCAGTAAACACAAATGGAATAAAATGTTTTTAGTAACAAAAGTGAAACAATTTAGTAATCCTAGTGACTAAATTTGCAATTTATCCACATGTAGGGATTGGTGTAAATATTTTGTTTTCTAGGTATTGGGTGTAGGTAGCGGCGCGCATATAACCTTGCATTTGAATGAGTATGGTTATTTAATTTTGAATGAGTCATATTTAAGAAGTGAAATTAAAAATAAAATTATTTTCTTTCTTTTTTAATTGATTTGTATGTTTTTTGTTTTCTTGAATTTCAATATTTTTTTCACAGATGGAACATGTTTATAGTGATATGCAAAATTATATCTATTTTCAATATATAGTTTTTCTCACAACTCATTACTAAACGTTACCATCCAACCCTACTCTGTACCATCATCATTTTTTTTTTGACAAAAGATAATCATATAATAGATTCAAAAAATAGTTACATCCTGGAGATAAGCCAGGCCTGATAATCAAAATACCGGTTTATAGCCGGGTACATAGTGAGGGCCTTTCTAGCCACCAAGTGGGCTACCCTATTAGCACGCCGACCTACAAACCTAACAGTAAATCCTTGATTGTCGGACAAATACTGAATCACTTCCTGCAGAATCGCCCCAAACCTGCCATCCCTACTATCCACCAGCTGGAGCTTATCAATGACAACCTTGGCGTCCCCCTCAAATCGGACCGAATAAAAACCATGACCCAAGCACCAAATAATCGCTTCACGCAAAACCAGCAATTCCACTACCAGGGGGTCATCAATGACGGGAATTTGCATACCAGTAGCCATTAGGAGATCACGACTAGGGGTCATGAAATGATTGAGATTATCGTGATAAATAAAATTTGATATATTTATGGGAAAAAGTTTAACACCAAGTATATCATATATATATCACTTTATATAAAGATGGTAAGTGGTGAGTATATTCTATTGTTATAAGAACCAAATCAGATTACCGGCTGGGCCAGTAGAATCGTCAAACCAATGCTTGGACGGTTATTGATGGACCAAATGGTTGTCATGGTTCAACATAAAACTAGAAGAACCACCATGGCAATTTTTTTTCTAAAAAAAAAATACTTTAACGTAAAGTAAGATCATTAAAACAGAATTATTAATTTTATTTTTGCTTCATCTTCTCATTTTCCAACCTAGTTGTTGACTTTACATGGTCCATCTCCGACTGACACCATGACTCGCACAAAACTACACCACAATTAAACCCCAATTAGAGTCCAAGTTTTTAAACTCTAATCGAGTGCAGTATAGGGAAAGTATGTATATATTGACCCGAGCCGGTCCGTCTACCCTTACTTCGGTTGTTGAAATCATTATCTAGTGATAAAACTTTGGTTTAAAGGTTTGCCAATTGAAATGAAAGAAAGCAAAGGTACTTTGGTTTGAAAACTCTTTTTGTGGGAAAGTCATTTGGGTTTCGTCTCCCCCTAACCGCTACCATGCTATGTGGGTTGGAACGATTGCCTTGGGCACGTTAATCGTGAACCGCAGAGGAAAGCGTATGTGGTCAAAGACCATAGTCTCGATTGCTAAACCGAGGTGAGGATGAAAGGTCGTGTCACTCGACCCTCTCGGTTTAGACAATCGGTAATCGGCTTACTCCCGCACTCAACTCTAAGGTCGGACGGTTAAACCACGATTAATCGACTTGTTCAATTCAATATTTAGGCTTGCCTAAATCAACCTAGTTTAGGTGGCTTGGAAAGCGGAATGAAAACCAACTCGATTGAGTCTCCCTTAAAAAGGGTTATTTTTCTCTCTAAACTAGGCTAAGTTGGCAAATTAGATTACTAGCACCTAAATGCACAAACTTAGGGGTGTTAAGCACAATTATGCACAATTCCTAGGATGCTAAGCACAACATATGCACAACCCCTAATTTGGTAAGCACAAGCATGCAAAATCATGGTGAATAATGCCCAAACATTAAATTGAACAATACCCAATATCAATCATCCAACCCACATACAAGAAAACTACATGGTAGAGTTAGGGTTTTACTATACCCAAATGAAAGGAGGACTACTCCATGGAAGAAGTGGGAAGAACAAAAGGGAAAATGGTGGAAACCATCTTTTGGGGATGCCTCCTCTCTTCTTCAACATTGAGCTGGGATTTCATTGGGGAAATCTTCCCAAAACCTTCTTTGAAGTCAAGCCCTAATCTCTTCTTCTCTTTGGTTCTGTTTCTCTCACTAAAATGCAGAAGAAGGTGTTTCTCTCACAAAAGTGGCTCCCCCCTCTCTCCTCCTTGCAGCTCAGCTTTTAAACCCGAGAAGAGCTGAGTTCACGGCCTGAGTTCACAGCCTGAGTTCACGGTCGTGAACCAACAAACTCGTAACTCACGTTTTGCGCCAAAAGGCTCTACATCAATCACAGCAGTTCACGGGCAACTGCTTGTGTTCAAGGTCTTAGTGACCGTGAACTCGCCTTGCGTCAGTAACCTTCAACTTGGCTCTGGACGCCTTGCGCTTCACGGTCAACTCCCCTTCTTCACGGTCTTGCACGACCGTGAACTCCTGCCTTTAGTCATGAACTAGCGCTTTTTCACCTCTTCTCTCGATTTTCGATCCTTTTCGCCAATCCTTCGACTCTGAGGCTGGTTCCACCTGTTAAATCCTGAAAAGCACTCAACCACGAAGAACCTCGCGTAAAACCAACCTTTAATGAGCGAATTTGGCACAAACATCTAAGCAAACTGGGGGCAAAATATGTGCAATTAGGCCCGAATCACTCCCTCACACTTAGACGTTTGCTTGTCCCCAAGCAAACCATTTCACGCACATGGTAATATTTCAACCTACACAAATGCTTTGGGGACAACTCAAAGGCCATGAAGCGGGAATTCTCGATGTTTATTGGCAATCAACACATGAACCGTTGCAAGCAATACCGAAATCTACCACAAACAACATTCAAAGACACCAAAACGGGCAAACGAAAAGTTCTCAACTTATTCATGGATAAATGCATGTCTCAACAAAACCACTTATCGACCACAACCAACCATGCATGGAATTCAAGTCCGAGGAGCAAATGGAAAGGCAACAAAGGTCCTCACCGGGGTATGATATGACATGCAAAGCAAGAATGAATCGCTCACTCTCAAGACCAGTGGGGTCGGGACTTTTTTGGTGCAAAAGATGTGCACAATCATAACCTCTCGGCCCTATCGTCTCAATACCATGGCGGTAACCTCTAAACGCTGGAGTTCACGGGATGGTTGTCACCACTAGCTCGTCCGGAGGTCTTAGACACGGGTTCAGATGACTAGCAATTGGCTTGGACATGGGGAAAAGGCTTTTTGGTTGGTAGCAATCATGACGTGAGGTTCTACATCTTTAACCTAAACCCGAAGGGTCTATGGTTTCGACTAAAACCCTTCTCTTCAATCAAAGGCCACTAGCATCGGTCAAAACCCTTATCTCTCCCTTCCAACTATCACCAATCATGAACTACCTTGAAGCACTCTTCCTCGGTCAACTCTTGCTAGTTCTTTAAGGTTTGGTAGTGAAGGATTTCTAAACGATAACCCCTTCCTAGAGCATGCACTTTGGTTTTCCGTGGCACTCTCTACTTTATTTACCCCATTTTATTACCTCTTTTTCGTTTCTTTTTTTTCTTTCTCTTTTATTTCTTTTTGAGGGGGTATTAGAGAGTAAAAACACTTGCCACCTAAGCAATTATCGACCAATGCTCTCTTTTTGAGGAACTAACTCCAACACTACACTCCATTTTGCACTCCTAGCAAGAACCACACATAAACATCCTATGTAGAACCTCTATGGAAACTCAACGTTAATAGCTCCGGGACACACGGGCGACTCATGTTTGGACACGAAGAAAGGATTTGGGGGTCGTTCTACTAACACCTTTAAGCTCACACGAACGAAGCTCCTAAACTGAGAACGACCCACGGAGTCACACGGCTCAAAGGGGTTGACTAAGGGATGATGCATCTCGGGACAATCAACTTTTGGGGCGTGGACTAATCCTATGCCCCCATCATACTTGTGATAGACCATCATTTACACATGTTTTTACCCCCGTTCTTACACCGTTTGAGGTGTTGATTCTCGTGTTTTGGGCCGATTTCACGCTAGGTTGTGCTTGTTTATGATATTTCAGGTCCTAGTACGTGAATGGAGGCTTGGGAGCGAGTTTGAGGTCGATTGGACAAGGATCGGACGCATGGCGAGGTTCTGAGGAAGTCGCGTGGGCACGCACGGGATTGTGCGTGGGCACGCACGGCCGTGCAACATGTAATTCTGGCCGTGCGGGATTGTGCGTGGGCACGCACGGGCACAAGTGAAATCCGCACGGCCGTGCAAGTAACCAGTTTGGCCGTGCGGGATTGTGCGTGGGCACGCACGGGATTGTGCGTGGCCACGCACGGCCGTGCACCTGGCCGTGCAAGATGGACGAAGGCAGACTAAATGAAACGGCGCGTTCCAGGGTGCACGGCCAGAATGGTGATGTGCACGACCGTGCACCTGGCCGTGCAACTCGGGGAAACTCGGTTTTAAAGCCTAATCCGAGCCAGAAGTGGGAGAATCGTGTTTTCAGAGCAAAAACAGAGCCCTAGAGAGAGAAAGTGCGAAGAACACATCCTAGAAGCTGTCCTAGAGCTGGATTTCATCGAATCGAGCCTGGAGATCGTCATAGGAGTGAAAATCATCGTCCCGGAGCAGATTATCCTCATCGTTATGAGTATGACTAATCCGATTCTTGTTTTCTCTTCTCTCTCTATGGAGTAGAACCCTTCTCTCACTTGGGTATGAAGAACCCTAGTTCCTTGTGTTAGGGATTTGATTGTAATGACTTGGGATGATATTATTGTTTGATTTTAATCGAATGACGCATGTTTAATGAATTGATTTGAGTCTGATCAGCTTTTCTCAATTTCTGCTTCAACCTGAGATAGATAGAATCTGATTAGGTTGTTAGAGCCTCTTCATTCGATAGTAGGAGATTGGCTATACGAGAGTTAGCCAGTTTACTACTTTGTACTGGTGTTCTTGGCGCCAGTAGTGGAGTTCTGTGTTCATAGCCTCAGCTTTCTATCCCGGTGAAGACTAGTCGTCTGCCGGGTAGTTAGACTGAGAGGGCTTGGTCAGCTTAAGAGATTCCAAGCTACTGTTGGATCTTCCGCAGTCTAATCAACAGTAAATCAACCCAGGGAATTGCAAGTGAACCTAACTAAGGGGCTAGGGGGACTCATTCCCGAGTGACTCTTACCTGCCTTAGAAAACCGAACAGTTTACTGCTTTCTTACTGCTTTTGCTTTTAAACAACAATCACTCGACTTAGTTTGCTAGATAATAGAGAATCACGGAGTAAGCAGTAGATCTAGACCCCGGGTTGATAATTAAACTTGCCTATACTGCAGTCCCTTTCATTGGTTACACTTGGCCATTATTAGGTGTTGTGTTTTAGCGTGTCAAGTTTTTGGCGCCGTTGCCAGGGACCCTCTAGATTATTGGGGAAACGTGAGAATTTGTTACTCTAGCTTTTTATTTATTGCACTTTCTTTTCTTTTCCACCCTTGCTTTTCACTTGGGTGTTATGTTTTTGTTGGTGCAGTTCTGAAACATGGATCCTCATGGCTTCTCCAACCATTGGGGGTATCAATCACCATCCGTGTGGTATTACCCCGAGACTTCCTGGAGCAATCAAGGAGGAGAAGACTATGGATTCAGATATCAGTACCAACCCCCCTACTATGGAGAACAACCAAACCCTTGGGAACCTCAGGAACAATATCCTTTTCAAGAAGAGTTCCTGCCACAACCAGCAGAGCCATGCTACACTTCACTGGAAGATCCGAACAAACAATTAAGACTTCTCGTGGAGCAGTTTGCTCGAGACGCTGAGAGAGCATGCTCCAAGATGGATCTTCAAATCCAAGCCCTTGACTCTTCCGATCCCTCATTGCTCCATGACATGGAGCAGACTGTTCAGTGGTCAGCAAAGCAAACAGAGTGGGTGAAGCAAATTTGCTCACATCCTGCTCAAGATCACCTTTCTGCTGCTACGCTAGAAGAGGCGGAGTATGACAAGGGCAGCGGGGGCGTTGAGGAGCCTACAGAAGTTATCCCAGAGAACTCCCATGATGATCATGATCAGGAAAGTCCTCTAGTGGCAGATCACACCGTTCCTCATTTATGCTGTAGCATGCTGGGCCTGTGCGAGGAGAGGCAAGATGATCCCATTGAAGAAATTGCTTGGCGACTTGCTCTCCAATCTGTTCTGGAAGAAGAAGAGCGAGCAAGGATGAGGAAGGAAGTTGTGGAGGATGAGGAAGGAAGTAAAGAAGAGGTAGTTCTTGATCTTTTCCAAGGGGAGAGACCACATTTTGAAGAAGGAAGGGGGGTTGTGGAAGCAATTGGCGTCCAGGTTGAGGATGAAGTTGAGGTGGAAGAGGCTTGCACCGGGCCTATGTTACATTTGATCTCTCCACCAAACTTCGAGGAGCTGCTTGGCAAGGACCCATTTGCAGTGTCTCTTTGCCCAACTAAGACCACATCAACATCAATCCCTCTTGGTGGATACGATGGTGGTCAATCGAATATATCTTATCTGGTTTGGGGCAATGAGACAAGAGCAGATGCGAAGGAGAGGTCTCGTGAGTGGAGACTTCATCTTCCTCAAGGTCACGAGCCGTCTTCATCACCTATCACTTCACTTGCTTGTGACTTGAGACTCCACATTATCGACGAGAACCTCAACTTCAAGGAGGTTTTGGGGTGGACCGAAACCTAGGAGCCACCGTCTAGCTAAGACGTAAAAGAAGCGCTTGTGGGGAGGCAACCCCACAAAGGTTTGTTTTTCTTTCGTTTGTTTTTGTCGGTTTGTCCACTTGAAACTATGGTTTCTATCACCCGGTGTGTTTTGCTGATGCTAGTCTCGCCGACTGGTCCACGTCCAGTCCCCCAGCAGTGTTCTTACCCGGTAACATCGTTCCCCTTATCTTTCCCTCTACTCCATTAAGGGCAATGTCGTGCTTAAGTGTGGGGGGGTGCTTTGTATCGGTTGGAATATTTATGATGGTGCTTGGAGCCTAGTCCGCTGTCCGAATCTTACGATTTGAGGGCTCCAAGTACTGCTGTTTGATCATATTGGCACTGTGTTTTGATGGATGAATTGATTGGTTTTCGGATTAATGCATGACAACTTGTTTGCGACTAGGACAGCCTATGATGAGGACTGAGATGTGCAGTAGAACGATGTAGGGGTTCAGTTTTTCGACTGTTTGCTTGCCAACTTTGACTTGATCTGACTTGATCTGATTACTTGTTCTTGACAGTCGTTTATGCATCTAGTTCAGGGTATCAGAATGTGAGATAGAGCATATAGGTAGCCATGTGAGATTTGAGCCTGCTCGTTTCTTTCTTGTGCGATAGATCCCTCTTCCATGATGTGTAGCATTCACGTTGTCCCTAGCTAAGATGATGGGGGCATAGGATTAGCCCACGCCCAAAAACTGACTGTCCTGATGTGTTATATCCCCTAGTCAGCCCCTTTGAGCCGTGTGTTATCCTTTCTTTTGGTCTATAATGGAAAAAATCACCCTTGTTGCATCTTTTAGAATGTTCCACAGAGTGGTTTTTACATATTCTCTGCTGTTTCTGCTACAGTCTATGTGAGTGTTGGAGGTAGTGCTTAAAAGTTGGGCAGGTATTTGAAATATGCAGAAGTGGTGGCTCTCTTAAGAAATGAAAAGAAAAATAAAAGAAAAACAAAGAAAAATTGAAAGCAAAAGAGAGCCACTACCAAAAATCTGAATAATGCCCAATAAGCAGTGTTTCTTAGCAGTCTGGCTTGGAAATGCTGATGTTTATGCCTCCTTCGCTCTTGTGCTCGTAAGATATTGAGTAATGCAGGATAGCAGAAAGAAAGAAAATACCGGTTTGTTTGACTGTGATTGTGTGTTTGGAAAATGTGGAACCTTTTGCTATGAATACTTCCACCACCTAAAAGGCCTTTTCCCCATGTCCAAGACCCTAGCCAGTCATTTGAACCTGTGTCTAAGACCTCCTGATTAGTTAGTGGTGACACCCCATATGTGAACTCTAGCATTTAGAGGCTGCCATCGTGGTGAAGAGATGATAGGGATTGAGAGAAATAGCATGCGCATCTTTCGTATCAAATTGTCCTGACCCCACTGGTCGAGAGTGAGTGATTCATTTTCATTTTCTATATGCTCTTGTACCCCGGTGAGGACCTAGATTGCTCGGTCTCTATTCTGATGTCTTGAGTTCGATGCATGAGTTGACTGTTTTGAGTAAGTGGTTGAATCAAGTCTAGGTTGGCCAGTGAACAGAAGGGAGACTCTTCCTTTACTCGATTTGCTGCACTCGAATGTCCTTTGTGGTGGTTGTCCAGGTTGTTATTGAGGTTGTGCATGTATTGATGTTTGAAAACCAGTGCGATTCACGTGTTTTGTGCCTTTATGACTTGTCCCCAATGTTGGTTGATTGAAATATGTAAGCCTACCTAGTGTCCGACTTGGTTTGCTTGGGGACAAGCAAACGGTTAAGTGTGGGGGAGTTTGATAGACCATCATTTACACATGTTTTTACCCCCGTTCTTACACCGTTTGAGGTGTTGATTCTCGTGTTTTGGGCCGATTTCACGCTAGGTTGTGCTTGTTTATGATATTTCAGGTCCTAGTACGTGAATGGAGGCTTGGGAGCGAGTTTGAGGTCGATTGGACAAGGATCGGACGCATGGCGAGGTTCTGAGGAAGTCGCGTGGGCACGCACGGGATTGTGCGTGGGCACGCACGGGATTGTGCGTGGCCACGCACGGCCGTGCAACATGTAATTCTGGCCGTGCGGGATTGTGCGTGGGCACGCACGGGCACAAGTGAAATCCGCACGGCCGTGCAACATGTAATTCTGGCCGTGCGGGATTGTGCGTGGGCACGCACGGGATTGTGCGTGGCCATGCACGGCCGTGCACCTGGCCGTGCAAGATGGACGAAGGCAGACTAAATGAAACGGCGCGTTCCAGGGTGCACGGCCAGAATGGTGATGTGCACGGCCGTGCACCTGGCCGTGCAACTCGGGGAAACTCGGTTTTAAAGCCTAATCCGAGCCAGAAGTGGGAGAATCGTGTTTTCAGAGCAAAAACAGAGCCCTAGAGAGAGAAAATGCGAAGAACACATCCTAGAAGCTGTCCTAGAGCTGGATTTCATCGAATCGAGCCTGGAGATCGTCATAGGAGTGAAAATCATCGTCCCGGAGCAGATTATCCTCATCGTTATGAGTATGACTAATCCGATTCTTGTTTTCTCTTCTCTCTCTATGGAGTAGAACCCTTCTCTCACTTGGGTATGAAGAACCCTAGTTCCTTGTGTTAGGGATTTGATTGTAATGACTTGGGATGATATTATTGTTTGATTTTAATCGAATGACGCATGTTTAATGAATTGATTTGAGTCTGATCAGCTTTTCTCAATTTCTGCTTCAACCTGAGATAGATAGAATCTGATTAGGTTGTTAGAGCCTCTTCATTCGATAGTAGGAGATTGGCTATACGAGAGTTAGCCAGTTTACTGCTTTGTACTGGTGTTCTTGGCGCCAGTAGTGGAGTTCTGTGTTCATAGCCTCAGCTTTCTATCCCGGTGAAGACTAGTCGTCTGCCGGGTAGTTAGACTGAGAGGGCTTGGTCAGCTTAAGAGATTCCAAGCTACTGTCGGATCTTCCGCAGTCTAATCAACAGTAAATCAACCCAGGGAATTGCAAGTGAAACTAACTAAGGGGCTAGGGGGACTCATTCCCGAGTGACTCTTACCTGCCTTAGAAAACCGAACAGTTTACTACTTTCTTACTGCTTTTGCTTTTAAACAACAATCACTCGACTTAGTTTGCTAGATAATAGAGAATCACGGAGTAAGCAGTAGATCTAGACCCCGGGTTGATAATTAAACTTGCCTATACTGCAGTCCCTTTCATTGGTTACACTTGGCCATTGTTAGGTGTTGTGTTTTAGCGTGTCACAAACCATGGGGTATTACCGGACCGCCAGAGCCGCGGACATGAGGTTGCCCATTCAGCACCCTCATGTTCCAGCAAATAACTTTGAGGTGAGCACCTCTGTCATCACCATGCTGCGCGGTTCGGTGGTATTCCGTGGCAAGGAGGGGGAGTGCCCCCGATCACACCTGAGGCGATTCCACGAGCTCATCGATGGGATCAAGATCAATGGGGTTCCAGCCGATGCCATATAGCCGAGGTACTTTCTATTTAATCTGGAGGGGCAAGCCAAGGAGTGGCTGGACACTCGACCTCTAGGCTCGATCACCACGTTCGCCAACCTGGCGGACTAGTTCTTCACCCGCTACCATCCTCCGTCCAAGATGGCGGACCTGCAGAAGCAAATTACCCACTTTGCTCAGGATGAAGATGCGACCATCCGAGATGCTTGGGAAAGATACACCAGTCTTTTCCTCAAGTGTCCCAACCATGGTTTTACCGACGCCTTCAAGGTGGGCACCTTCTACCATGCCCTCTTCCCGGAAGACAAGAAGCTGATTGACTCGGTTTGTGGCGGGAATATGCTCACCAAGACACCGCCACAGATGAATCAACTTTTTGAAGAGATGGCAGAGCATGGATATGATTGGGGAATGACAAGGAGGTCGAGATGAGCACCAGGGCGGGGTGTGCATGCTGTAGCCACCCAGTCGTCTGATTTGGTGCAGGTGGTGTCGAAACTGGTTTCAACCATCGATCGCTCTGGAATGATTTCAGGTACCGGACAGCAGCAGGCGATGCACTGCCAGTGGTGTGAAAGCTCCCATCACACCGTGGAGGACTGTCAGGAGATGAGGGAGTCGTCTACTCCCCAGGAACAGGTGGACTTCATCGACAATGCTAGGCGTTTCGACCCCTACAGCAACACTTACAACGAGGGGTGGCGCCAGCATCCAAATTTCTCATGGGTTGGGGCCAATTCTAGACCACCAGTCCCCCAGGGACCACCAGGCTTCCAGAGGCCTCCTTACCAGCCCAGACAAGGGCAATTTCAGCAGCCGCAACAACCTCTCTGCCTGCCAAGACAGGGGCCAGTTCCACCTCAGTCACAAGTGCGGCCATTTCATCAGTCAGGGGCAACCCTCGCAGTCCCAGTACATAGTGATCCGATGGCGGAATTGTGAGATCTGGTGGGTTCTATGGCCACCTCCAGTGCAAACAAGTTCAATAATATCGAGAAGTTCATGGTGAAAGCTTCAAGTAAATTCTTGGAGCTAGAAGCTGGTCAGAGAAACACGCAGGCTGTGCTGCGGGATATCCAGACCCAGCTTGGGAGTGTGGCCCAGGCTGTAGCCCAGAGGACTCCTGGTACTTTACCCGATCAAACCATCCCTCATACGCAGGACCCAAATGAGCATTGCAAGGCCATTACTACCAGGAGTGGCAAGATGACTGTTGATCCACCTGTTCGGGCACAAGAGAGAGAGACCCCTGCTTCAGCACTTCTAGCTAATGAATAGGAAATGGAGAAGGAGGTTGAGCTTGAGGTGCCTGCTCCTAAGCCGCAACCAGTGGTGAAGGAGTATGTACCGCAGCTTTCCTTTCCTACTCGGTTGCTCAAAGACCGACTGGAGACTGAGTTTGCCAAGTTCATGGCAATGCTGAAGCAGGTAAACATAAGCATGCCCTTCGTGGAGGCATTATCGAAGATGACCAAGTATGCCAAGTTCATGAAGGATCTCCTCACCAACAAGAGGAAGCTTGGGGAGCTGTCAACGGTGATGCTCAACGAGGAGTGTTCTGCCATCCTGCAGGACAAACTACCAGGGAAGCGAAAAGACCCAGGGAGTTTTACTATCCCTTGCATGATTGGTAGTTTGCATATAGGAAAGTCCTTGGTGGATCTAGGCGATAGCATAAATTTCATGCCATATAAACTGTTTAAAAAGCTAGGCGCAGTAGGGCCATTCTCATATCCTGTTGATTTTGTGATTCTTGATATAAATGAGGATGTGGATGTGCCTTTAATACTGGGTAGACCTTTTCTCGCCACCGCTAAGGCGCTCATTGATGTGAATGATGGGAAATTGATTTTGCGAGCTGGGGGTGAACAAATCACCTTCTCTGTTTCTGATAATATGAAGCACCCCCAGCTCCATGATGATTTAGACTACTGTGATGTTATTGCTGATTTTGAGATCGCACTCGCCATCACGTGTGCGGGTACTGACGATTCCCTCGAGCGTTGTCTTTTGTTAGGGGAACAGGCATCACAGGAGTTGCAGGAGGAGCAGCTCGCGGAGCTAAACAAAGCCGCGATCGAGGGGCGAGAGAAACCATTCAAGCCGATCCCTATCTCGGCCCGGATCACCACATCTTTGGAGGAACCACCAGAGCTGGAGCTTAAGCCCCTTCCTTCTCACCTGGAGTATGCATTTCTCCGGGAGGGGAATAAGCTCCCGGTTATTATCAGCTCTGATCTGACACCCTAGCAGAAGAATAGGCTGGTGGCTCTGCTGCAGAAGTATTCCCGGGCCTGGCGTGGAAGATAACAGATATCAGAGGCATTAGCCCATCCTTCTGCTCTCACATAATTCTGATGGAGGATGAGGTTAAGCCAGTCAGGCAGCCACAGCGGAGATTGTCTCCCAATTTGGAGGCAGTGGTACGGGCAGAGATTGTGAAGCTAATGGATGTAGGGATCATCTTTGCTATATCTGATAGCAAGTGGGTCAGCCCCACTCAGGTGGTCCCGAAGAAAGGCGGGATGACTGTGGTCCCGAATGAGAAGAACGAGATGATCCCGATGCGGACCGTGACCGGCTGGAGAGTTTACATCGATTACCGGCGCCTGAACAACGCCACCAAGAAAGATCATTTTCCCCTACCTTTCATTGATCAGATGCTGGAGAGGTTGGCTAGCCATGAGTTTTATTGCTACCTGGATGGCATGTTTGGTTATTTCCAGATTCCTATCACACCAGAGGATCAGTCAAAGACCACATTCACTTGCCCCTTCGGTACCTTTGTTTACCGGAGGATTCCATTTAGGCTGTGCAATGCACCGGCGACCTTCCAGAGATGCATGCTGGCGATCTTCGACCGACTGGTCGGAGAGATCATGGAAGTCTTCATGGACGACTTCTCGGTTTATGGAGACTCCTTCACTCATTGTCTCCATAACCTGGAACTCGTTCTGAAGAGGTGCAAGGAGACTAATCTAGCACTCAGCTAAGAGAAGTGCCATTTTATGGTCCGTGAGGGGATTGTGCTCGGGCACAAGATCTCCAAGCAGGGGATTGAGGTAGATCGCACGAAGATTGAGAGGATCAGTAAGCTATCTCCCGCCATTTTTGTGAAGGGGATTCGCAGCTTTCTGGGTCATGCAGGCCTCTACCGACGCTTCATTAAAGATTTCTCGAAGATTGCCCTGCCTCTGACCAAGCTGCTGGAGAAGGATGCACCATTCCAGTTCACTCCTGAGTGCACACAGGCATTCGAGACATTGAAGGAGAAGCTTACCGATGGACCCATCATGGTGACTCCTGACTGGTCTCTTCCCTTTGAGCTGATGTGCGATGCGAGTGACTATGAGCAGTTCTGGGTCAGAGACGCGAGAAGCACTTCCAGCCCATCTACTATGCGTCGAATACCTTGAACGATGCACAGGAGAATTACACCACCACTGAGAAGGAGCTCCTCGCTGTGGTGTATGCATTTGATTAGTTCCAACCATATCTGGTGCTCTCCCATGTGGTGGTCTACACAGATCACTCGGCGATTCGCTATCTGATGAGCAAGGCTGATGCAAAGCCTAGACTCATCCGCTGGATCCTCCTTCTGCAGGAATTTGATATTGAGATCAGGGACAAGAAGGGAGCCGAGAATGTTGCTGCAGATCATCTTTCACGGTTGGAAGCCGCTCCTGATAAAACACCAGGGGGGTGCTTTTGATCAAAGTAACGCAGCAAACACACTCTCGAACGATAATGATGGAAAAGGTAGAATTTCGCCACAATCAAGGTGATTACTTGATTGATAAGAAAACTCGTAAACCGATTCTGGAATCCTCACAGAAAAGATTAACAAGGGTTCTCGAATTAGCAATGGAATCCTCACAAAACTAACTCAAGGATTTGATTCTTGAGAACTCTCAAAGAACACAATTCTCACAAAGGAGCAATTTTCATTCAACTCAACTCCGAATTTTACAACGACATAGAACGATATTTAAAGGCAAATAAAACCTAATACAATCCTAATATAACTAGGAAACAATTAAGGTAAAATTCTACACTAAAAAGGACACAAAATTCGGGTTTAAACTCCCTTTCTTCAAGGGTAAGTAATCTGCCAGCAACAGTCAAAAGGCAGCTTTCGTACTAACTTCGCGCCTTTCGTTCGAGACCTTCCAGAACTCCAATCTTTCATCCAATTCCTTCCCTTTGTTCACAAACATACCTAGTTTCATGTTGTAGAAGCCTTTTGACTTTAATACCATCCATGCTCCTTGAATTGAGCTCCAAAGTAGGCTTCACAAAACAGTTTTCTGCCTTAGCCATTTTCTGGCAGTTTTCCAGTTTTGAGGTAGCAACTTTGAGGCCTTGGAAAACAACCTTAATGACATCATCTGGCTCCATAAAGCATACCATTGGAAAGATGGTAACTTGATCTTCAAAACAAACCCTTAAACTTGAATTTCCACCAAGCACATTGAGAGAACCATGCCTCCAAAGTATGTACCCTGAACACGGATTTTGACTTGGCCAAATTCTGCCCTTCTTCTTCCCAACTTCGATAGCTTCTTCGTAAAGTAATTGTGACGTGTATAATGGACCATTTGGGATCATATCAGGCCCTCCCTCTTGAAAAAGTGTTGCCCTCAACACTTTGGCCTTTCTTTGCTCAAACCGTTCACAGAATTGATCCCAAATTGGATCGAAAGTAGGCTGCTCAAACACAATCTTCGGCATAACTGTGGCATCTTCAAATGCAGCTTCGATCTGTTCTACAGACTTTGAAGCTTGCAGGGTTGTTGTAAACGCTTTCTGGGGCGGAAATATACCTGCATTAATGACTAATTGCACCAGAAAGGTATCAGAACAGTTGTCGCGTCGTCGGACTTCAGCTTTGCACATGAACTTGCTCGAAACAATTGGGGGTTTCTGTTTCAACGATTCCAAGGCCAATTCAATGATCCCAATTCCTTCACCTGGCTTCCAATTGAAACCCCAAGCCATTCCCAAGTCTCGATTCATCTCCTGCATCGCCAATTCGTCATTTCCGCATTTCCCGCCGTTATCTAATTTCAAAATCGCGGTGGCTAGAATTTCGAATCTGAAATTGGGGGTTTTCAAGACAAGCATCTCCAGACTGAATTGATTGTCCCCAGACATTCCTAGCACCTCCTTAGATGAGTCTGCATCGTCCTTTTGGCTCGAATCGAGCTGAATTGTTCTACCCACGTGAAGCTCCTTGTCCGCGCTTTCCTTCACAAACAGGGGCGAATTCGCGCGATTTGATTCTGTAATTTCAGGTACGTTCAACTCGATTGGGTTCATATTTAACGATTCTGAGGTCTGAAAGAATGATTCTGAATCATCGCCATAATTCGACTCGTCCCCAGTTGGCCTGCCCACGAGAGCCCTGTCTTCGTTCTGTTTCCTGGGTACGAAACAGGGAAATCGAGCTAGATGTTGATCTTTCACGTTCGCAGGATTCGAGTCGATCCAACCTATGGGTAAGATTCCTGGGATCATTTGGAAGGTATCTGCGGCGTTGGGTAAGTTCGAATCTTCTCCGGTGGCTCTATCCATGGAGGAGTCTTCGTCTCTGTTCGTCGCACTCAACAGAGGAGATTTTCCCAAAATTGATTCTGGGATTTCGAATATGCTTACTTCCGTTGCAGCTACGTCCAAGATTTTTGGGGTCATAGGTAACGTACTGACGTTATTGGATTGGCTCGAAGCTTCGCCGATTCCTCCACCGAATTCGCCCTCTCTCTTCCCCTGCATTGCCGTCGAAAAACAGGAGTGTTTAGAAGGATTTGAAATCAGCGCTTCAGCTTGAATCGATTCAGTTCCTTCCTTCAAATTCAATTCTGGGGTGTCGACAGAGGCTTCTGAATTATTTGTTTTGTTCCAATGCTTCCCCACATCGTTGCCCAATCCTTTCTCGTCTCTGCATTGCTCTGCTGTCGACGAACAGAGGCTTCCTTCTCTGGCCGACGTTTTGGCTGAATTGGACTTCCACGGCCATGGTTTTGCCAGCAGCTCCCTTTCATACTCCTCCTGGATTCGTTGCAGCGCCTTCAAGTCATTGACTGCTGCTTCTGGAGCCAAAGGGTTCACAACGAACACTTTGTTTTGACTCCGAAGTCGAAACTTCTTGCTCCGTCGACTTACAAAGCAAACTTGATGATCTCTGAACCATGGCTGTCCCAATACGATGCTGCAGGGGAGGTTATATATCACATCACACGTGATATGATCCTCGTACTGGCCTATCGAAAACTTCACATTCACCTGAGATACTACGATGCCGAATCTATTTTCGTATGGTGATTCGAAAACATAGGGCTTCGGAATCATCTGCGTTTGCAGCCCTAGCTTGCTCACAACTCGAGAGGAAATCAAATTCCTCTCCCTGCCTCCATCCACGAGAACTAAACACAGCTGCTCCTCGATTAAGCAACGCGTGAAGATCATGGAATTGGCTAACTCTGCTGCCGCCATTGTTACTCTGCTTTCGCGGCTGAAATTGCACACAAAATCAACCTTAATCAATCCTTCTTTGCCCTGACTTGAACCAGGCTCTGATGCCACTTGATAAAACACCAGGGGGTGCTTTTGATCAAAGTAACGCAGCAAACACACTCTCGAACGATAATGATGGAAAAGGTAGAATTTCGCCACAATCAAGGTGATTACTTGATTGATAAGAAAACTCGTAAACCGATTCTGGAATCCTCACAGAAAAGATTAACAAGGGTTCTCGAATTAGCAATGGAATCCTCACAAAACTAACTCAAGGATTTGATTCTTGAGAACTCTCAAAGAACACAATTCTCACAAAGGAGCAATTTTCATTCAACTCAACTCCGAATTTTACAACGACATAGAACGATATTTAAAGGCAAATAAAACCTAATACAATCCTAATATAACTAGAAAACAATTAAGGTAAAATTCTACACTAAAAAGGACACAAAATTCGGGTTTAAACTCCCTTTCTTCAAGCGTAAGTAATCTGCCAGCAACAGTCAAAAGGCAGCTTTCGTACTAACTTCGAGCCTTTCGTTCGAGACCTTCCAGAACTCCAATCTTTCATCCATATCCTTCCCTTTGTTCACAAACATACCTAGTTTCATGTTGTAGAAGCCTTTTGACTTTAATACCATCCATGCTCCTTGAATTGAGCTCCAAAGTAGGCTTCACAAAACAGTTTTCTGCCTTGGCCATTTTCTGGCAGTTTTCCAGTTTTGAGATA